>JAMXBC010000003.1:112859268-113459268 GCA_024138005.1 Lumnitzera racemosa | reverse complement strand
GTCTCTAGGGGACTAGTAACTTTAAATGGGAACTAATTTTGAAAATTTAGTTGTGCTCTTCTGAACTTACTAACCTAGGTATGAGCATCTCTCGAGGACTAATAACCTTAAACTGTAATCAATTTGGAAAACTTAACTCACTAACCTAGGCGGAAGCATCTCTCAAGAACTAGTAACCTTAAATTGTAATCAATTTGGAAAATAGCTCACTAACTTAGGCGAGAGCACTCTTGAAGACTAGTAACCCAAAATTGGAATCGATCTGAAAAACTTGATTGTAATCTTATGAGCTTACTAACTTAGGTGGAAGCATCTCTTGGAGATGAGCAACCTTAAGTTAGAATTGATTTGGAAAACCCAGTCATGCTCTTTTAAGTTTACTAACCTAAGTAAGAGTATCTCTATGGAACTAGCAACAAAAAATTAGAATCAATCTAAAAAACTTAGTTGTGCTTTTATGAGCTCACTAACTTAGGTAGGAGAGTCTTTTGTGGAATAGCAACCTAAAGTTAACTTTAGAAAAAGCACCCTGTGCAATCACTAAAAAGAATTGATGATGAAAGAAAGCACCCTTTGGGTTTGCTAAAAGAATTTGATGAAAAGAAGCACCCTATAGGCTTACTAAAAGGAATTGATGAAGGGAAGCACCATATTAACTAGCTACAAGAAATCAGCGAGAAGAAGTGCCTTATGGGCTCACTAAAAGGAATTGATAAAGGAAAGCACCTTATGAGCTTGCTATAAGAAATTAATGAAGAGAAGCATCCTATGGGTGCGCTATGGGGAATTGATGAAAAGAAGCATCCCATGAGCTCGCTAGGAGGAAAAGAAGCGCCCTAAGAGCTCGCCATGGCATTGATGAAGAGAAGCGCCCTATGGGATCACTACAACAACCTAATGAAGAGAAGTACCCTATGAGTTCACTAAGAGGAAGAGAAGTACCTTATGGGCTCACTAAGACCTTAAAGAGAGTTTAATGAACAAAAAAGAATGGATGGAAGATGGGATAGCACTTTAAGAGCTGGCTCACCCTAAAAGTGATTAGAAGAGGGGTTAGCTCTCTAAGAGCTAACTAGAATCTTAAAAATGAAAGACAAGACAATGCCCTGAAGGCTGGTTAAAACCCTAAAAAAAAAAAATAAAAGAGGGGTCAACGTTCTAAAAACTGGCTAGAATTCTAACAATAGTGAAAGGTATGAAGTGAGGAAATGAAACTTATCTGAAAAACTACTTAATTTGAAAATATTTACAGATAAAGAATTTAGTGAAAACCATTTATGATAAAAAAAAAAGACATTAAGGATAATCTCCTTCATTTGGAAAGAGTGATAATGACTCAGACTATTGTGGTTAACTTTTTTAAATTAGATGACATAGATTGAAAACTTGGCTACTTGGGTCAACATGGACATGGATAAAAGATTCATAACAAGCTTTTACTTTCTCTCTTCTCTCTCTCTTTTTTTTTTTTTTTAAGTTTGCTAACAGGTAAAGAAAAATTCTCCCTTGATAATTGTCAAGCCTAGTTTTTCACCTTCCCAATTCTTTTATAAAATTAGGTCTTCTCTAAGCCAATCAGTACTAAACCTTACCTGTTTAATATTGATCCTCGACTAGGGTTCAAAGAAGACCATTTTTTCCAACTTGAAAAAATTTGGAGTTGCCACCCAACCGGAGTCGGGAAAAGGGATTAAGTTATAACCAATTGGATGGATTGGTTATAACATAGCTACCGGTTTATCGATTGAAAAACCAAATTATAAATATAGTTTTTTGAAAACTAGCGATCTTGACCCGGGGGCTAATTTATTAAACCCTAAACGGGTACCACTTTTAACTTTTCAAATTTAACTTCGTTTTTCAAATATACCCTTTTTAATTTCTAAAAACATATAATTATGATAGATGCGTATGGGTGCCTACATACCCGATATTTGGGATCAGACTTCCGTAGTTTGTTTAATGAAAATATAGTGGGTCGATTGATTTTAACTTTGGAAAAATTATCGGGTTTACGTTTTTTCCCATTTTGAGTTTATTTGAGAAAAGATTATAAGGCATCCTAAGTTAGATTTTATTTTTTGAAATTCTAAATGATTCTAATTTAAAAAATGATTGATTTATTTTTAGAAAACTTAATTTTTCTAAGTTTCAAAACGATTTTTTTTTACTAACCTATTTATTTATTTTTATTTTTTCTGTACTTATTCTATCTATTTCTATTAAAATAAATAAATAGACTACTTCTTCTCTCTTTTTTTTTTCTTTTCTCTTTTGTTTTTCTATTCCTCTTTTTGTTTTTTCTTCTATTTGTTTTTTCTTTTTTTCTCATTTATAACATTTACAAATAAATAAATGAATTAAAAAAAAGGTCGGTGTGGAGTCGGCTCGATCAGCTCGTGTCGGCTCACTTTAGCTTAGATTGGCTTGGTCGGCTCAGTTTGGCTTGGATCAGCTCGGTCGGCTCACTTTGACTTGGTTAGCTTGGAGTTGGTTCACTTCGGCTCGGTTAGCTCATGTCGACTTATTTTGGCTTGGATCAACTCACTTTGGCTCGGTTAGCATGTAAAATTCGATGGTGGTGGTTTTCGTTAACAAACACCATAGGGGATATTATCTTAAAGAGAGAGGAACCATGTTAAAGAGAGGAAACTTTGATTTTTGTTTTTCCAAAGTGCTTCAAAGTATTCATTGTGTTGTGAAAATGAAGAGTAGACCTCTATTGAAATTAAAATTAAAATTATATTCTTTTTAAACAACCTAAAAATTTATTATTTTCTAAATTCCCTATTTTATTTTGTGACTTTTCAAATTTCTTACTTTTTTTTATTTTTTTTCTAAATTTCTTATTTTTTGTGTTTTTTCTTATTTTCCTTTTTTTTTCTAAGTTTTCCTAGAACTCCTATTTTTCTAAATTTCTTTATTTTTTTGGGTTTTTCCTTTAATTTTCCATTTTTTTGAACTTTTCTAATTTAGGACCCTATAACCTAAACTGAAATATAAAGTTAGGGGTAGGAGAGGTGAGGGTAGGGGGTGGAAAAATTAGGTGTCTATAATAATCACATAAGGCCTCTTATATTCTCCCTGACCTTAATGCTAAGCCACCATTTGAGATAATCTCCTTCATTTGGAAAGAGTGAGAATGACCCAGACTATTATGGTTAACTTTTTGGAATTAGATGACATGGATTGAAAACTTGGCCACTTGGGTCGACATGGACTTGGATAAAAGATTTGTAATGAGCATTTACTTTCTCTCCTCTCTCTCTCTCTTGCTTTTTTTTTTTTTTTTAAGTTTGCTAATAAATAAAGAAAAGCCCTCTTTTGATAACCCCATAGGGCCTCTTATGTTCTCCTTGACCTTGATGCCAAGCCGCCTGGTGGGGCCTTATGATTTCAAACTCCCCTATTTTTAAGAAAAAGGTAACTTGTGACTTGTATAATTGAAGAAGACTTCCTTGTGAAATCTCAATCTAGATTACACTCTTGACTACAGTCCCAAAATTATATTTCATTTTGCAAGAAATACACCTTGATTAATCCATCAGGTCTTTTTCAATCAGCATTTATGAATTTTAGCTTTTGGTCAAAAGATTTCAAAGAGGACTGATGAGAAGGTCTATTTTAAAAGATTTTTACTTATTCAACTCGAGTATACGAGTTAAGAACCTTTTAGAAAAATAAAAAGTATGCTTACCCCAATTTCCAAAACCATTTTTATTAAAGATAAATAATCCTTCAAAATCAAAAGAGTTTTATTAAGTAAGGGTAGTATTATGGGTGAGAAGGTCTTGTATTTGTGGTTAAGGATGTGTAAAGGGGCTTTATGTCTTGTGATTTATGATAGATATGTAGGGCTTACGAGATTTAGAATAAGTGCAAGGGCCTTGTGTTTCTTAGAATTGTTTGGGTTTTAATTATGGGCTTTACATTTTCTAGACTTTCTTCAGTTGGGGCTTTTCGTTTTACATACAAGTCTCCAAGTTTGAATGTATGGGCTTAGGTAAGGAGTTGGTCTCTCCTTCATATTATAGAAAGATAACATATCAGAAATAAAATTCATCTTTGAATTAACATTACCGAGGCAAACATAAACCAATTTTATCATTCTCTCTTAATCAATTACCCTAACCTATAAATTAACCCATTGTAGGGTAGTTCTTGACAGGGTTCAAATTTGAAAATTCTTTAAATTGGTCCAACAAGTTTAACAATGGATAGATTTGCTTGGGATTTGAAAATGTATACCTAACTTCACTTTAATCTGCATATCAAATTCAAAATCGACTTCCTTTAAAGAACGAGTTTAAAATGTTCTCATTCTGATGTCACTCAACTCTTAAAGTGTTTTTAAAGATTAGTCTGTGGGACTGAGTTCACCTCTTTTCTTTCTAAATCTTTTAAAAGTGAGTCACTGATTCCTTAAGGAGAGATTTATTTGCCCCAATATTAATAACATTGCAATCACTCAATTGAGAAAGGCAATAAATAAGATTATATTATTCCAGCCGTTACAAAGTTATTAAAAAATAGAATTTATTGAAAACAACTTGATTCTTCTTTGCCCTAGCCTTAACTTCCTCCATTTAAGCATCTTACTACTTAAGAAAACCCATGAGCTTATCAAAAGGCATTGGCATACTCAAAATCAATGGAGCTTTAGGCAACTCAGTTGAACTACCTCCATGACTTAAAGAAGGACCGACTTGTTGTAACTCTAGTTGAATGATCTTTGCATCAATTAAGTCTTGAATCTTGTTCTTCAATCTCCAACATTTTTCAATAGAGTGCCCCTTCTAACCCATATGATAGTCACATCGTGCTTCTAAGTCAAAGCTATATGGTTTGTAATTCGAATTAGGGGCTTCATAAGCTACAATCCTTGCTTCCTCTAAATGATGAAAGATTTGGGTAATTGAGATCTTTAGTTGAGTAAATTTTCTCCTCTGAGTCTCTTGGGCTTGTTTTTTCTCACTCCTCCTTAAGTCTTTTCTTCTTAGGCCTCTTTCATTATTTGGGCTTGTCAACATTTGATCAGTATTGAACGTTGAGTGTTTAAATCTTCTATATATTGGGCCTATTGCTATTTTTAGGTCTGTAGTACTGTTTTATAGCATTGCTACCTTTTCTTCTAGATTTAAGAATCTCCTTTCCAAGTTTAAATCTTGAGATATTTAGAGAGTAGTGATTATTAGGAACAAGATCTGCTACTATTGGGCCATTTGATGTACCATCTTTTATAGGGAGGTGATCTTATCATCGGCCATGTGAACCTAATTGGAAGAATTTTTAGTAGTTAGCAACTTTTCTTTTCTTTTTTCCTCCTTTTTTTTATTTTTTCTTTTTTCATTTTTGTGTGAGAGAGAAAGATAAAATTTTATTTTATAGAAACCAAGAAATCAAATTGCAAATAAGGATGGTGATTTTAGGGTTCTATTTATACGTTTATGAGATTTATTTACATTTCCCTAAGAGAAAGAGAATGAATGGTTAGATGAATGAATATTGAAGTACATACTTACAAAAGGGAATCTTAAGGAATGAAGAGTCATAAGCTGAAGAGAACTTTTTATTATTTTAGAAAATTGAAGTATAGAAAACAAAGGAATACAACCTAACATTGATTATCAAAACTTGATATTTATTCTAGGCTCTCTAGACATGAATTGGAAAATATATATATATATATATATATATCTTAAACTAAGTTTCACATATGAGCCTTAAGGTCCTCAAATATTTCATGGGTTTCCCTAGTGACCTGTGCTAAAAGTGCCCTTAATGCCTAGTTGTGAGAATTAGAGCATTTGAGTTTCTCCTTTAGATTGGCAATTTCATCCTTCAATAGCTACTCGCAAATCATAGAGATGTTAAGTAGCCTATCAATTCTCTAATCATCCATTTTATGCCTAAACATTTCATAAACTAGAATCAACTACTAATAAAATAAATGAATGCATGTGGAAACATGAATAGGATTAGAACTGTTCAGGTTAATACATTACTTCCTTAAGTTGCAACCCCATTGTTATTTTCAGAAACCGATTGCATTAAAACTTTCAAAAATTAGTTGGGTTGCAATTCTTAGTAGTATTGTATTAACTCAGACTTAAAATGAAGTATATACAGTCAGGGTAGGTTCTAAAAGGTCATTAAACTTTGTGACCTCACTCGTTTTTAGAAAACATCTTAATTAGTCACAATACAACTTCAGTGGGGTAGCCTAATCAATCTCGAGCAGTAATTACCCCATTACACTCGGAACCTTCACAATGGCCCCCCTCCTAAGGTCCTAAGATGACCTGGGTTTGACCACATATACCCTACATCTTCAATGCAATAAATGACCCTCATATCCCAAGTATAATGTATGTAAGGTGAATATGGCAATTTAAAATAACATTAACATGAAATAAATAAATAACACAAGTATTTTGAAAGGTAAATTTACTTTCAAAAAGTTTTTAAGTGGTTGACCCTCTTAAATTCCCCAGTAGAGTTGCCAAGCTGTCGAGCTTAGTTTTTTCCTCTCGTTTTTATAAAATATTTTCCTTAACCCGATTGATATTAAACCATAACCCATTTAATATTAACCATCGACTAGGATTTAAGAAAAAAAATTATTTTTATTTTGAAAATTATTTAGAGTCACCACCCGACTAAATTTGAGAAAAAGAGCTAAGTTATAACCAATTGTGTGGATTAATTATAACTTAGCTACTGATCTTTTAATAAAACCGATTTTATTAAAACGATTTTTGAAAACCAAAGATTCAAGTTTGGGGGGCTAATTTTTTAAACCCTTAAAGGGTACCACTTTTATTTTTTTTCGAATTTAAATTTATCTTTCAATATATTCTTATAATGAAATATATCTACATACAACTTAATTTAATTCTAAAAAGATAAAGCAATCAATTATTTACAAAAGATGAAAAAAAAAATTTCATGTTTTAAGTAGTTCCGTGCTTATATACGAGTGCCTACGTATCCGCTATTCAAAATCAGACTTCTGTAGTTTGTTTCCAAAAACATTAGGTGGATGAGTTGATTTTAAACTTGAAAGAAAAACTGAGTTGACATTTTAAGCGGGTTCAGGTTTTATTGAGAAAAGTCCAAAAGGTCTTAAATTCAAGTGTATTTTTGGAAAGTTCTAAAGTAATCCTAATTTGAAAGATCAACTTTATTTTTATTTATTTTGGAAAAAATGATTTTCTAGGTGTCAAAACATTTTTTGTTCATTAACCTATTTACTTACTTTATTTTTATAATAATTATTATTATTTATGTTATTTTCTATATTATTTATTTATTTATTTCCTTTTATGCTTTAACTGAAAATAAAACTAAGTTTATTCTTTCCTTTTTCTTGCTTTTTCTCTTTTTTTTTCTTTTTTCCTTTTCCCTCTTTCTTCTTTTCTCTTTCTTGGTTTTCTTCCTTTTTTTTTGTTTTTTTATTTATTATAATTACAATTGGATAAAATAAAGAAATAAAAATAAAAATAAATTACAAAACAATACAACTAAACAAGGATTAGACTAGGGAAGAAATACAGGTAGCCTAGATGTATAGGTTGGATGAGGTTAGATTCAGGTCAAATGACCCAATTATGTTGGAGAAGCAAGTAATGGTGTCGGGTGCATGATGGAGGTGATTCTAATGACCAAAACTTGCGGGAAAGGCTAGTTTCATGAGAGTTTGATTGGTAAAGCGGGCTGTAAGGCAAGCACTATGGTGTTTGGGTAGTGGTGTAAGGTGATGGTCACGAGTGGTAGTCATGGGTGGTTATTAAGAATGAGTGAGTGATTAGGTCTCAGGTCTTCAAGTGCAAAAGTACTAATAACATGGTTAGCTCGGTATGAGATGGTGGCTAAGGAGGTGTTACAACAGCGATCACATGGGTGGTTAGGGTTTGGTGAGTAGAGGCTCAAAAGGCTATGGTGGGCATTATGGCTGCTTAGGTTTGAATCCTGAAGGTGTAGACAAGCTTTTGGGATTGTTATTTTTTTTTAAAAATCGATCTTACAACACGGATTCTTAGAGAGAAAAAGCGCCAGCTAGGGAAGCTTCGTAGAGAGAGAGCTTCCAATTGGGTATGTATGGTGGTATATCGAAAATTACTTCCCCTCATTTGAATGTGGAGAGATCAAATTTATAGATTTGAATCTCAAATCCAACTTGGTAGCAATAGTAATGGTGGATTGGGAATGAATGCACGACTCCAAATTTTGAGTTTTTTTTTTTTTTCAATTTTTGAGAGTCAATTTAAGCACAAAATCAATTGAATATAGTCTTCTTTCCAAACTTGATTCAAAGAAGCCTTATATGGAATAATGTTAGACCAAGGAATTGTACTTGTGTGTGTAGAATTTACAAAGAAAATTGATCCAAAGTGAAGGGGGGTAGGCTTGGTCTCGGATGGGAAAGAGGAGGAAACTAAGGGAAAGAGAATGAAAAGAAGGGAAAGTGCTGACATGGCGCCACGTTAGTCAATATCATCCAATCATGGAATACCACTTGTCTCCACTATAACACATGGCATAATATAGCTAATGTGGCCCACTATGTGTCATGCTACGTGGCACCACATCAGTTGTCATCTAATCCGATGGCGCCAAGTGTCGAGACATGTGGCATAATGAATCTTTGATACGTGGCGACATATCATGTATGTTTTGATCTAAAAAGAATAAAAGACATTTCCTACCATTAATAAGATTCGAACCCAAGACCTTAAGCCAACCTAATGCTAAATGTCCAAGTGCTTATCTATTAGGCCATTAGCATGTGCCATGTCTATATGTGCAATTATATGTGTCAAGCCTACTTTTCAGTCTCCCGGTTTTATAAATTAAATTTCCTTTAAACCAATCAACATCAAACCCTTCCTGTTCAATACTGATCCTCAGCCAGGGTTTAAAGAAAACAATTTAATTTGAAAATGTATTGGAGTTGCTATTCGACTAGATTGTTAATTACTCTAATTGGATAGTTTAAGTAATATAGGAAAAAGGAAAATTAGATTTTTTTTTTATCATCTCCCCGTAGATGCTACGTACCTGTTATTCGAGACCAAACATACATAGTTCTTTTAATGAAAACTTTAGTGGGTTCAGTTTATTTTAATTTTTGAAAAGAGATTGGCTTTACGTTTTATCCAGTTTAATTCATTAAAACTTGTAAAGAGTTCTAATTAAGGTTCTATTTTTTGAAAAATCTAAAAATAGTCCTAATTTGTAAAGAGTTCATTTATTTATTTTTATTTTGTTTATTAACACTTGATTTTTCTCAGTTAAAAACACAATATTTATTTATTAACTTATTTAGTTGTTTTTATTCTTATTAGTATCTTATTTATCATTTTTTATTTTATCTATCTCTATTGAATTAAAATAAATAAATAAAAAGTAGTCTACCTTTTTTTCTTCTTTTTGTTTCTTTTTGTCTTTCTTTCTTCCTTTTTTCATTTTCTTTTTCCATTTTCTCTTTTTTTTTTGGTTTTTACTATTACATTTATATATTACATAAATTAAATAAATAAATAGAATAAGAAAAGTAAGTCAGACCATAAGCTTCAGGTGCAAGTCGGGTTTGATGCAAACTTGGGTCTGTTTAGTCGGATCGAACTTGAGTTGGTCTCGAGTTCTTGGGTCATGTTCGGTTGTAGCCACGGCAGGGCGTGGTTCTCGCCGTTTCAATCACCTAAATGACCGGCGAAGAAGTGTTTTGTGTGTTTTAGATTAGGAATGGAGAGGGGAGGTTAGGCTTGACACTGTAGCTTGGAGTGGCCATTTGGTAGGTGGTTAGAAATAAGTGGTGGTGGAGTTCCCACATGTTTGGAGGTTGCTGGAGTTTGAGAAAGGTGTTGGGTTGGTGGTTTTGGGTGGCTAAGAATTCAACCATAGCTTTAGCTTCGGCCATGGGGTCACGTAGGGTGGTGTTTTAGCGGCTTGCTTATAGCGGTTAGGGTTTGACTATGGCAACTGCAACTAGGGGGTACAACAGCACTTGGGAAGAGCTAGGCTAAGGAGTTCACACTATAGAGGAGCTGCAATAGTGGTTGGCTATGCTGGATTTCCTTCGAGCGTGGCTACAAGTTAGAGAGAGAGAGTGTGGTAGTGAGAGAGTGAATGCGAAGAGAAAGAGAGCTCGTGAATCCTTTCCAAAGTTCTTGTTTGTGATTATGTGTGGTTATGTCTCCTTTAAATGTCCCTTAACACCCCTTTTATGCATGAATTTAACCTAGAAATCAAGGAAAGTAAAAAATCGAAGTAAATGAAAATGTCCAAAAATTAAGTTTTTCCAAGTTTTCAACACTCATTTAATCCTCGTGAAGACTGGATATGGATGTGTTTTTTATACTAATTCATAGTAGGCTATGCTGGAGTAGGATGAAAGCACGAAATCACGTTTGTGTATGTAGAATTTGTGTAAAAATTAGGGCCAAATTGAAGGGAGTAGGTTGTTTTTAGTTGGGGAAAGAGGAGGAAATCAAGGGAAAGGGGAAGAAAGAGAAGGGAAAGAAAGAGACAATGCTTACATGACGTGACGTCAATTGCTACATCAACACACATCCACTTCAATGCTGCACATGTCAGGATACGTAGCGCAATAAGATCTTGATATGTGGCAATTCCTGACTAAAAAATAATTAAAAAAAACTTTACATGTCTTCACTAAGATTCAAACCCCTGACCTCATACCCAAACCTAATGTTCAGTCCATATGCTTATCTATTAAATCGTTCGCTTATACCTTATCTATATGTATAGTTAAATTATACATATAAACTAAGTCAACCTATGTTAAATTCAAATCTAAGCTCAGACTTAAGCCTAGACCCAATGACCAGACTTCTAAACATATTTCAAAATCTATCATTTTAAATTGTTATTCCCTAAAATCTTTTATTGTTTTTTCAATTTTTATTTGTGATTTTTTCAATTTTTATTTTCTAAATTTCTTATTTTTTGTGGGTTTTCTTATTTTTCTATATTTCTTTATTTTTTGGGTTTTCCTTAATTTCCCATTTTTTGAGGAGAAAACAAAATAAACTAAAAATTAAAGAGGGCAAAAATTTAGTGTATATAATATAGATTATGTCAGCTTAAGCTAAATTCAAATCTTAAGCTTAAGCTCAATGGTCCCCTCCTTATTTTTTAAAAAATTATATTATGTTAAAGTTATCTAAAAATTTATTATTTTCTAAATTTCCTAAATCATCTTTTTTTTCTATTTTTTATAACTTTAAATTTTTTGTAATTTTTTTAAAATTTTCTATTTTTTATTTCCTAAATTTCGTTTTTCTTTGGCTTTTGCTAAATTTTATATATATATATTTTTTTCATTTTCCCTAAATTTATTTATTTTTTTGGATTTTCTTATTCTTCTTTTATTTTTTTTTGTATTTTTCCTAATTTAATACCCTTTATTATGTTCTAAAAATTTTGAAAAAATAAAGGACACAAAAATAAGGTGTTTACAGGCATTGTTATAGAACTATCAAAATTAAAATAAAAAAAGTAGAAAACTCTCTCATGATAATAAGAAACCCTTAGAAAACGTAGTAACTTCTTATATGATAATAGACCATGGTCAATTATGAGCATAAAAATAAAATTTAAGTCTTACTACATAATGAGTAAAAGGGGTAAATGTATTGGGGTTAGTTATGCCTAAGTATTGTATTTTGATTTCCTATTCTATTTTATTTAGGATTAATAAGCTTATTCTATAATCCTATTGGAGACTTTCAGGAACAAACAACTAAGAGGCCAGATAAGTGGATTTATTTTTGGATACGATGAACTATTATGTTTGTTTATGCTTATAAGTAGATTGATTGTATGTATGCTATGCATGTGTTTAAACTTGTTTGTTGAATAAGTACCTAAGCATACTTTGTGTGTTATGTTGCGACACATCCACAAGTTACATTGATACTAAGTGTTTAGGATATATATATATATATATATATTTTCCATCAATAACTAGACATAAGACAATCAAGCTAAAAACTCTTAGCCAAGAAATACATTGCACGATAACTAGATGTATGCTGAGCAACCTTTAATATGCATTGCTAGATATAAATATACATTTTCCTTTAAGTCCTTTACGTTCTAGTCTAAAGTCTAAAGACCATAAATCCTATAATTCTAATTGCGTCGTCTTATATGAAAGTCCACTAAGAAATCGCCACATGTTATCAATAGTTGCTCCTTTAGGGATTGCCACTGCAGGCTTTTAGAGCGAGCAAGTCAATCATAACCAATAACTAATTAATTTAGGTTAAATATAAATTAGTCCAATTCACTTGATAAGTCTTAACAAGCACAAGTAACAAGCAACAGGAAAGTTGTTTCTGAACCAATTACAATGCTCAAATCAACCATGGAACCCGAATTTAATAACCTGACAATTTTGACAATAAACTTATCTTAATCTTTCATTATAATCAATCTAATTTAAATACCTTAAGCAACCCAATCTGTCTTTAGAAAACATTTCATAAAGGCTTCCCATCCTCTTATCTTATTCTAGGATTCTAGGAGAAACTAAAACTAAATAAGAGGGTAAAAGTTAATTCTTGCTATAGCAAAGGAATGGTTCAAATACTTGGAATGAGAATTTGTAGGTTTAAGAAAGAAAGTTTCAAAATAGAATTTGATTTTGTGTAAAACATGTTGATAAATAAGTAATGATGCTTAAGATGCTCAAAAATGGTTTTAGAGGATAAAATAAGCTTTAGGAAGTAGGTTAGGATACAAAGAAGTTGATTTAAGAAAATGGATGGAAGAAAACTTGATTTAGCCTTCTGAAGTGAGCCAGCCACACGGTTTAAGGGGATGCTACTAGTCCTTAACAGCCTTTTGTGACAAAAACACTATTCATAACTAGTCCTATGATTCTACTAGAATTATAGCCATGGTTCAAATAGAAGAGCAAACAAAGAATCAAATTCCATCCTCAAATCAACTTAAATTCAAAATTTTCTTTAAACATACTTCAATTACTCATCAAACCATCAATGTAACACATTTTTACATCATCGAAATCACAAATTTTAGATCAAACACTAACTCAAACCCCAATTATACCAACAACTTCAAGAAACCAACTTTTATCTAAAGAACAAGAGTAAAGATGAAGGAAACTTACTTATATAGCTTGAATACTTAGATAATCATAAAATTGAGCTAAAATACCACCAATAGTTGTAGGAAACAACTCATTTTAGATTCATCCCTATAGACACCTCATTTTTGTCATATTTTTATTATTTTATCTAAGCTAGGTTAAAATCAATAAAACAAAAAATAAGAAAATAATAAAAAAATTAAAAAACGAAAATTAAAAGAAAAAAATGAAGAAATAAAAAAAAAAGAGAGTCGAGTCGTATCATATTATATTGAGTCAAATCGAGTCATGTCAAACCAAGTCAAGTAGAATTGAATCAAGTCAAGTCGGATCGTTTAGTATCAAATCAGATAACGGTGTATGATTAATTCAATAAATTCTTTAGTCGTTAGGGAATTGGGTTTTATTAAAATAATTTTGGTTCAGTCCAATATAAAATAGATTTTTTTTTATCCAAATTATATTAGGCTAGATTAAATTTATAATTTATTAAGTGAGCTCTTGGACTAAATCAAATTGGATTAGATCGGACCCGATAAATAAAAAGCCCAAATAGAGTTTCTAGAAACTAGGTGAAATTTTCATCGTATTTTTAGTTTGTTAAGATTAGATCCACAATTAAAAGATACGAAAAATTTAGTTTTTGGTTTATAAATAGCTAGTCGGCACTTGACGTTTGAGGACGATTTTTATTATATTTCGTAAGCCCTACAATCAAACACTTGCCAATCTCCACATTCAATTTATCCAACACCCAATGAACTTACTTGATCACTAATACACATTCCTTGGAATCTGCATTAGCACGTACCCCTTAAACACAAATACTCTATGTGCTAACACTAATGACCACTGTCTCTTACTACACACATTAGAGTCAAGATTCACATAGCAGCCGATCACTGAGACCGCATGTATAAACAAATTCACATTGCCACGCCACATAATCAAACGCCGATTGAACTCTAAAGTTAAACAAATCTGCCACGCCGACAACAACATCAATTCGTTCCCTGATGCAATCCATGATTGACCAAACATAGCAGTCTCTCGCCAACAAATTGAACTCTACTAACCGCTAACCGAATAGCTCTAAAGTGATGTCCACAAAGCTAGATAGCCCCTTGATACGTCAATCCTCCCTTCAACAAATATCGACCAACAAAGTCCACACAACCATACATCCTAAATCTATAACAAATCCAAGCATTATACTTAACCCCTGTACTAAGACCAATCACATCCCACTAAGACAAAGCCAAAGCCTAACACACAGCTAACACATATAGCGCACAACAATTCTACATCAGTAATCTGCTGCACTGCACTTTACGTCCATCGCTGCACACGCCGCGCACGAGCACGAGCAAAATCCACTTCATGATCACGCACGACTTGATTCGGCAAAAATAATTATTTACTTCATTTATTTTATTAGTTAGTTTGATTATTTTTACTAACCTATTTTTTGTTTTAATATAGTTTTTTTTTTATTTTCATATTGCATGATTTGTTTTAGATAATTCCAATTTTTAATAAAATTTAGTTAAATTGAGTTTTTAGTAAAATTATGTGTTTTTTTTTAAAATAAACGTACCAAGATATGTATCTTGCAGTTAAGATTTGGAAAAAATATGTATCTTATGGTTGAGATTTAAAAAAGATCGTATCTTCAACGTATCTTACGGTTAAGATTTAGAAAGAGATACGTATAAAGATACATATCTAGATTGTAGCTTAATAGATGTTACAGTTAGGATTTAGAAAATATATTTATGATATGTATTGTTTTTAAAAATAAAAATCTTAACTAAGTTTTCAAAAGGATATGGTTAGTTAGGGTTTTCTTTGCTTCGAGAAAATTAGATTTCCTAGTTTTTTTTTAAATAATAAATTGATAAATAAATGTAAACTTGACTCAGTTTTTAAAATAAAAAGAATCCACCCACTAAATATTTTATAGAAAGAGAATTACAGCCAGTTTGATCCCGATTAGTGGGTACGTAGACATCTTTAGGATAATCGCATAAAAATTAAAATAAAATTTCCTTTTTATTCTTAGAAATTCGTAATAAAAAAAAATAAAAAATCACTTTAGTTATCTTTTACTTATTTAGGTATATTCTAGAATTGTTATAAAATTATAAATAATAAAAGCCCATCAATTTTTCTTTAGTATTTTACATGGTGACTTAATCTTAATAGGTTAGCTTCAGAACTTGTTTTTTTTTTTTCCTGGTTTAATTTTCTAAAAATTAATTTTTTTTAGAATATCTACAAACTAGTAGTCAAATTAGAACTTTTTCACTCAAAAACTCTAATTTTATTTTTTACCAATTGAATTGGTTAGCGAATCCAATTTTTTTAAAAAGAAATTTCCTTAATTTAATGTTAGTAATTTGTATTAAGTGGGCTAGGCTTAATATAGGTTAAATTAAGGAAACTGAATTAGAGCTCAACAGTCCCATATAAAAACTTATGTAAAACTCCTCTAAAATGAGACATTAAGCTTTAAAATGAACTTAGCTAGGAAGAACCTCGAGAAACTTGCCTTAAACCCTTCCTTTGCTTGCTCTATATGAAGATTAAGGAATTTCCAAATAGAAACTCTTGAAAAAAAAGAAAATCTAGAATTAGCAAGAAATGGATGATTTAGGTAGCTAAAGAGTCCAAAAACGAATTTTCCCAAGATAAATTCCTGACTTACCTTCAACCTCTTCTTAGTCTTCCTTATGTGTATTTTTAATAGAAAACCCTAGCCTTTAGCTATTTGCAACTATAAAAAGAAAGGGACTAGGGTTAAAAGAGTACTTAGGAGGTTATTTACTAAAAGGAGTAGGGTTTTTTTTAGCTAAAAGGCTACATTGAATGGAGGGTAAGTTTTAGAAACCTAAGAAAAGTCAAAAATACCCTTATGTATGAAAATAATTTTCCTTGTCATTTCATATTTTCACCTTTAGATCCATTTAGATTAAACACTTATGTTAGGAGAGCCCCATATAGTAGGTATTATATTTAATATTAAGTATAAGATCATAAAAGGACATTAAAATGGATATATTCTAAAATAAGATAGAATGACAATGAAATTGAAAAAAAGTGTGATATATTCTAAAATAAAATACATAATTTATACTTAAAATAAAAGAAAATACACACAAAAAAGTGAATCAAGAATAAGTTGTCCAATAGATATAACAAAATTAGTAAATTGGGATCAAAAAGATTTTTTTTCCTATATGCATTGTAAAAATATCATATGTCCCCAAATTACATATTATCTCCATCAATTATCTTTTTCTAAAAAAGTGTACACACTAATTTCCATAAATTAAACTTTTCATAAAGTAAGAATCCATTCAAAATCCAACCTTTTTCTTTAGTCATTTATCTTTATAAAAAAACAAAGCACATGTAAATTCTTGTACCCCTTAACTGTTTATTATAAGATATAAGTTATAGCTAATAGATTTTAGCAAATTAAAGTTTTTATTGAAGCATTCAATCTAAAATAAGGATATATATATATAAAGAGTTTAGTAGGTTATTTTTTGCTTCCAACTTTCCCATATGATGACCCTATATGTAATGAAATGCTTGAAATAAATAAATATATATATAAATTAGGCATAGTATTTAATAATTTTTCGAATAAAAAGTACACATTATCAATATCGAGGTAGAGGAGTTAGAGAGTTGTTAAATACCTACAAATTATTTATACTTTTTCTCTATGAAATCTCAAAGCTCAAAGTTTGCAGTTCTACCATTGTTCACCTTTTAATGGATCAAAATCATACAAGAAAGGTCATTTCCTTTCCCTTTTGAGTAACACTTATATATACTTAATAGCAATTGAATAGGACACAAATATAATTGTAGTAATAATACAATAAATTATAAATAAAAGTTTCAAAAACTGTATGTCATAATATATTTGAATTATAATCACAAAATGAACATACAATATATGAAGTTACAGTCACGTTTAGGTATAGTATTACATCTGTAATTTATAAATAATAATCTACCGTGTACATAATAAAATTAAATACCTATTAAAATCAACATCTTTACCCTTTATTCTCACATTACCTAATCAATCTCAATGGTCCATATTTTAACCTCAAATTGATTTTTATCAAACTTACAATGGAAACCTACAAAATATATATATAAATAAAGGATAATTAAGAGCATATTAAAGAGTAAAACAAGTATATATGAAAAATATTTTTGCTGATATAGATAATAATATTACAAGTTATTGTGAAAGAATATGCTCTTTAATTTAGGTAATACTACAAGCCTTTTTTTTGGGGTGGGGGGAGTAGGTGAGGCATATACTACAAGCCTTTTGAAATACATAAAATCATAAGAGGGGTTTAGAAAGACATAGGTACGCTTAATTAGGTCATTTAGTCCCTTAACCACGCCATTTGTAAAGAGAAAGGCCAATTGTCATAATGTTTAGTCTTTTACTTATAAAGAATATCTTATAGCAAATAAATTTCAGCAAATTAAATAATTCAATAAATGGTTAATCTAAAATAAAGGGATAAAGGGAATTTGAGTAATTTTTTTCTACTAACTTTGTCAAAGCCCCATTTATATGTGGAATTATTCTAAGCTTTTTATTCTCATATCTCTTAATGCAATTGAAAATGATAATAAGGTTGATATGGATAAGGAAAACAATGTGATAATACAATATATCATGAAATAAAATACATAGTAAGACGTTTGAAATAAAAAAATAATTCATCGAATGTAAAAAATATAAAATTAGTAAAAGAAAGCAAGAAAGACATTAATTACCTATAAATTTCATTAAGTGATATCGTTATTTATCAACTCTTTATAAAATTTATGTTGATTAATTTATATAGGTTATAACTATCATGACCCAAGCGTGGCTTAATCATGGAAAACACCATATATCATATAAAAGATTGTAGATTAGTTTCCTTTCTAATCGACATCTCTTCATACGACATAAAAAGCTACTAGTATAACCAGATACCCAAGAGTAAATAGGTAAAGATAATATCATAACATATTTATATTAACATAAATTTATAAAGTAAGAATTCTAAATATGAGATACAATACTCTAAATTATCGGTAATATAACTACAGTGAAATAATAACAAAGGATTATAAGAGTTCTATATGAAAGTCTACATATATCCACTTGACTCTCTTTATCTGCATTACACTTTCCTAAAATATCTCAAAATTGACCTCAAACATCTCTTGGCCAGGTTACAACAAAAAGGTGATCGTGCATAAAAAATCTACAAGGATGTAAGCTACAAAACTTAGTTAGATATCCATCAACTATACCTACAAGTAAGTTATTCAAACATTTGAATACATGAACAAGCAAAATGTTAAATAAATACATACAGTTCATTAAGTTTTGTATGCAACTCAAATTTAATGTCCTTCAAAGTCAGGGTCAGAGTATCAATGGTACTAATTAGATTCAAGTATCATACTTAAACTTATATGACTATGAAAGTCCACATTTCATATTCAAGTGAATAGTCTGTTTGTTTTAGTCAAAAACCAAGTTTTAGGTATAATTATGATTAGGCTCCCACAATCCACACTCACGCCTACATAAAAGTCTCTAGACTTAACCCTTTACCAAGTAGAAGGTGTAAACCCTGTATAGATACCTAATTTTTTCCCCTTTAATGCATCTCCGAAGTCAAAAACATAGAGAGGTACTACAATGAAGCAAACCAAAACAAAGAGGAAAAAAGGTTAGTAAAGTCTAAGCAGCTACCAAATGGATATAACACACCACTCGATCCTACTAGGCCAATAATTCGCCGAATATGACACATTGGTCCAAATTAGGGGGTAAAGGCTCACTTACCACTACTCCTTGCTAAAGGAAATAGATAAGAGTTGAATGATAACGAGAACACTAAGGTTGCTCAAAGTAAGTAATTATGTATATTGAAAGTTAAATTGATTGCTTGCATACAAACAAGTGGAGGTTTATATATCTATCCACTAGGGTTATTTTACATGTATGAAAAGACAAAAATGTATTTTACATTTAGGTTACATGAAACATATTAAAAGGGGTAATAGAGACAAAGAATATTTAGTACAGAAAGAAACAATTATTTTAGAATATTGTGTTAAAAGATACATATCATTTGGCGTCTAGATGAGAGAAATATGGTACAAAGTAGGTGAAAACAAAATAACGCTTGTGGTCAAGTTGGGAGCTTGCTTTGGCTACTCTTAAGTTGTCTCCTAGGATACAATATTGCTGCTGAATAAGGGCGAATCTGACGCATATAAGGATCTGATAGTCAGGTTGGCAGGAGAATAGCTTAGAATAGAAATCACTGTTTTGGCTATAGGCTAGAGCTAATATACTCCAAGCGAGTCCTTAGAGTCCTTTAGCTCAGCTGTGTGTGAACGGTCTAAAGGGTTGATTCTTATCATTTGCTTAGGGTTCAAAAAGATTTGTGAAGTCTTCGGCTGTGTCCTTAGAGTCCTTTAGCTCAGCTGTGTGTGCACGGTCTCTACTCTTTCTTCTAGGGTGCTTGTGAAGTCTTCTACTGTTGGTTGGTGAGGGATCAAATAAGATACATTGAAGGTTGAAAAAACTCCATAGTCATCAAGCAATTCAATTTGGTAAGTGTTGCGATTGATTTTCATTAGGACTTTAAATGGACCATCAACTTAAGGAGATAGTTTGTTCTGTCTCAAATGCAGGAATCACTCTCGGGTAAAGTGAATCCATACTAAGTCTCTAGGTTGGAAAGAAACAATTCAGTGCCCTCAGCTGTCGATCTCTTGTTGTCTCTAATTGAACTTGGCGATCTTCCTCATTACAGACTAGTGTAACTCATGCAATTCTTAGGCTTGGTCTACTCTGGATTAACTTTTTTTAGTAACTATTAGGGTGCTAATCAAATCTAAGGGAATGGTAGGGTTAAGGCCATAAACTACCTCAAATGGGGTCTTCCCAGTAGTACTATGAACAGTTTAGTTGTATGTGAATTCTACAACTAGTAGGCACAGATCCTAATCCCTTAAATTCTTCCATATAATAGCTTAGAGCAAATTGCTTAGTGTCCCGTTTACCACTTCAAACTAGTCATCAATTTGAAGGTGGCTACTAGACCTAAACAGAAGTTTAGTCCTAAGTCTTCTCCAAAGAGTTTTCCAAAAATAGCTCAAGAATTTTGTGTCTCGATTTGAGACAATAGTCTTCCATACTCCATGTAGTCAAACAATCTCCTACAAAAACAAATTACCAATATATAAAGCATCATTAGTCTGATGGCATGGAATGAAGTGTACTATCTTGCTGAAGCGGTCCACTACAACAAAAATAAAATCTTTCTCTCTAGATGTATGGGGAAAACCTAGTATAAGGTCCATGTTGAGGTCGGCTAAAGGTAAAGCAGGTGTTGGTAGTGGTATGTACTCTTCATAGGGTTCTCTCTTCCCCCTAGTATGCTTGCGCACTTCATAATTACTTACTATCTTATGGATATCCTTGGCTAAACCAGACCAATAAAAGTTTTCTCTCAATAGATTAGCTGTCTTGGTCTCCCTAAAATGACTAGATAATCCTCCACCGTAAGCTTCCCTAATTAGTAGCTCATACATGGAGCAATTTGGAATACAAAGCCTGTGGTCCTTGAATAGATAATCGTCTTTGAGTTAATATCCTCCAACTACTACCCCTTCTCGGCACTGTTCAACAACAGGACCAAAATGAGGGTCAATAGCATACTGCTCAATGATGAGTGTGAATCCCAATAATTTTGTCTCCAAAGTCTACCATCGTGACAGAGTGTTGGCGACCACATTTGTGCTTCTCTTTCTGTGTCAAATGACATACAAGAACCCATCCAAAAGACATATGGTCATCACTCCTACATCAGGACAGCACTAATTCCAACTCTCGATGCATTACATTCTAATTCGAAGGGTTTATTGAAATCTGGAAGTGACAGAATAGGTGCCAAGGTATGTTTTTCCTTAATCTCTCTAAAGCTTTATTCATCTTGATCATTGCACCTGAATGCTTCACTCTTCTTTGTTAACTCGGTCAATGAGGCTACTATTGTACTAAAGTCCTTAATAAATCACCTATACAAAGAAACTAAGCTATGGAAACTTTGGACCTCAGTGACATTCTTCAACGTCGGCTACTCCAGAACAGCTCGAATCTTCTCATCATTTGCTTGGATTCCTTCCCTTGACACTGCAAACCCTAGGAATATCACTTCCCTCTAGCAGAACATGCATTTCTTTACCTTCCCATATATTCGCAAAATGTCAAATACTTCATGACCACACATCTTCTAATTAGGGGCCGCATTACATAGTTCATTAATCTCATGAACATGCTTGGCACATTGGTAAGTCTGAACGACATAACCAACCATTCTTAAAGTCCGTGCCTAGTCTTAAAGGTAGTCTTCCATTAATCGCCTAGCCTCATGCAAATTTGGTGTTAGCCACTTCGCAGATTAATCTTCGAAAATATTTTGGCACCATGAAGCTCATCTAACAAATCATTGAGCCTTAGTATCAGGTATTTGTACTTAACGGTAATTCAATTGATTGCTTTCGACTGTCTGTACATACACCATGAACTATCCTTCTTCAGAATGAACAAAGCTAGTATAACACAATGAGTTCATCTACTTGTCTTTTCAACTCGACAGCCTGCTCACAGTTCATCCTATATGTAGGTTAGTTTGGCAAGGTGACGCCTGGCTATGGATCAATACATTGCTCTATGCCTCAGACTGGTGGCAATTCTTCTAGAAATAGGTCAAAAAACTCATTTAGCAAATTTCAGATTTCTTTTGAGACATCCTGCAATTCCCTCATCTCCATCAATCCTCTAACCAACAAGAACATCGGTTCATCAACCTTCTTAGCAGATCCGAGCTCTCTACGATTCATTACTAAGGCTTTCTTTTTGCTAACTCGGGTGAGCTAATTATAAGTTTCATTTATTTAGGATGAGGTTTGGGGTTGTAACACTATCATCCTTCCATCCTTAACAAAGGCATATGTGTTCTTATACCTATCGTATGTAACACATTGGTCGAACAACTAAGGTCATCCAACCAATAGATGTGAAGCTCCCATAGGGATGACATCGCACACCACTTCGTCCCTGTATACATTTTTGATACTGAACGGCATGATTACTTGTCCAGTCATGTGCAAAGCACCCTTATCATAAAGCTAATGCAACTTTAAGGTCAGGGATGCTTTGAGGTTAGCAAACCTATCCTCTACACAAAGGATTGCACAACCATATTTGTACAACTTCTTCTATCCATTATGATCATGCATAATTAGCCTTTGACAGTACACTTGGTATGGAACAAATTCTCTCTCTAGTCCTCTATAGATTTCACTAAGGAACTTAAGACTTGTCTCAGGACTAAGGTCATTACTTCTCCCTAGTTAACATAAATACAAGTCTCCTCTTCATCTTCAGCCTCGGGTTTTCTAATATCTTCTTCCTTCTTGGACTCACTTTTGTTAGTGTTATCCAATACATCTCCTTGGAGCACCATGACACATCAGTTCAGACATCCAATGGCCATGCGTCCAAAGCCTAAGCATTTAAAACACTTCACCTCTCTGGTCTTCCATCCAGACATTTGCCCTTTCTCATATTCTCGGGGTCAGCTTAGCCTTAGTTCGACTTGACTGTCTTGCTCAACCATGCTGGTTTGCTCGGCTTTCATCAGGTTAATCGTTCCTTTCATTGGCTTAGTATGGATTTTTTAACTTAGTTAAGACAGGTCGAGACGTTGCGGGGGCTCAACAGAATGTTCACTTAAGTTGGCTCAGATTATTTCTCCTTTGCTTTTGAACCCTCTACGCTATCTTGATTGCCTCTTCAAAGATATAAAACCTCTGCACTTCCACAATGTTGTGAATCTCAAATCTGAGTCGAGAAATAAATCTCAATACGATTCAAGCCTTGGTTCTTCCACATCAGCTCAAATCATAAGCATTTAGAACTCCCTGACATAGTCATCAACAAATCGGCTTCCTTGGTGAAGCTCTTACAACCTTACAAACGTATCTTGCAAGTAGCTTTCAGGCACAAATCGACCCCTTAACAACCTTTTCATCTCCTCCTAGGTTCTCACACCTTGCCTTCTATCCCTTGCTTGGGCAGCATTCAAGTTTTTCAACCGCATTGTGGCATACCTAATAAACTCCAGTACATCAAGTTGGACCTTGACAGCATCTGTATACCTATAACAGTCGAACACCTGCTCGACCTTCTCTTCCTACTCCAAGTATTCATCAGCATCTCCACTTCCACCGAAGGGCAGGATCTAAGCCTTAACATTATCTAGCCTATAAGGAGCTTGGTGTCCTTGTCCTTGTACTTAATAATAATTAGTTTCTTCTCCGTCTTCCCTAAACTCTTAAACATCTAGCTCCTCATCTTCTTCCTTAATCTCCTTTAACTCCAGTCTTTGTCTAGCAGCTCGATTCACTACTCCTCTAGCTCGCTACAGTCAAATTAGGCAATTGGCTCGAACAGCTTGGTCATAACCCCTCCCTTAAATGTTTTCAGGTAGATTTTGTGGCGACATACCTTGGGATTGTTGCCTATTTACTTGCATTGTTATCACTAGACTCTCAACAAGGTTTATGAGCCTGTCAAGTCTATCATCAACAATCCCTAGGGTATTACTACCATTATGACCACAACGTAGTTGAGCTCCACTACTCTGGTCACCAATAACACCTTGAACACTTAAATCCAACATAGTACAATACTTTCCAAAATAAGTTAACAAGTTACTAACAACTTTAATGCCCTATAGTCACTCAAATAAAATAGGGACAAACTTACTTTATTTTCGCAATGAAAAACAAGTTAACAACAAAACCATACTTATTATCACACAAAATACACTATAGTAGCTACGAAAGGAACACAGTAGCCATTAATAATAAGCGAACCAAAACGTCACTGCAACTTTACATCCTCCTTCTTGGAACCGTTCTTTGATTCCAGTGAAGCTAATACGTCTCTAAGGTCGAATACACAAAGAGGTACCATAACGAAGCAAACTAAAACATATAGGAAAAAGGTTAGCAAAGTCTGGGTAGCTACCAAATAGATATGATACACCAGTTCATCCTACTCGACCAACAATCCCCCAGATACGACACACCGATCCGAATTGAAGGGTCAGTCGCCACTATTCCTTACTAAAGGGAATAGATAAGAATTAAATGATAACAAGAACACTAAGTTTCCTCAAAGTAAGTAATTCTATAGATTAAAAGTTCAACTGATTATCTACGTACAAGGAAGTGGGGGGTTATAAATGATAACTCTTATTTTAAATACATTTCACATGATGATTTTATAGTATTTCCCTTACATCTTTGGTTTTCTTTAAAGAAATTGATACTTAATTGAGTAAAATTTTGGTTTTAAGGTTTGGATGAATTTATGGATCGAAAACGAAGAAAAGGAATCAAGTTTCACTCAATTCAGAGTTCAAATAAATGAGTTATGAAGTTTTGAAGTTATACAGTCTGAGACACAACTGTGTCCATCCAGGAAAATATGCTGAGGTCAGAAAGTTACACAACCTAGGGACACGATTGTGTCCTAGGCCGTGTCTGGTGACGAAAACGAAAACCTTTCAATACATTATAAAATGACATACTAGGGCTTCGCATAGAAGATTGAACATTAAAAAGAGAAGAGACTTGAAGAGAAAGAGAGGAAAATGACGAAAGCAACATCTAACTTCAAGATTGAAGAGATTTATCATCAACAAAAGGGGTTTTTCATGTTTTATTATTGATTTTGTTGCAATTCGTTTTTAGTTTCATTATGATAGCTTAAGATTCGTGTATTTATGATTATGGAACCTAGGGTTTCATGTGACTATTAGATTGATTTATAATTTTCAATAAAGTTTCTATGTTTTCTTGATTCAATTATGTTATTTAATTGTTAATTGATATTTCTAGAGTATCAATCTATGATATTATGCATGATGATTGAGAAATCACATGTGTAATGAGATCTTGACATAATTGGAGAGAATTACATGGATACTTAGAGATAAGATATATTTTTCTTCCGAAAAGTTGTTCTTTGTGTGGGAATTCATTATACATTAATGCAATTCTAAGTTATATTACTAGGTGAAGAGATTCCGGTAAATAATTTAGGATTAAGGTTAATAGGCTTGAGAAAGGTATTAACTTTAATTGTGAAGCCCTCCGGTAAAAAATAATAGAAATTGAATTAGATATATTTTAAACGGTCACATGTTAAACACTAAGGGAAATAATTCGTAAATGCATTATTACCTTCTTGAAGTCGTTCTTAGTTTTATCGCTTTTTAAATTGCTTAATCAGGTCTCATAATTAGGTTAGTTTGTTAATTTTAGTATTTTTAATTCATTCCATGCATCACAATTTTCCGGTTAGATAATAAAGCTAAGGTTAATATTAGTACTCGAAGTCTCTGAGGGATCAACTCGAACTCACATCCGCTATATTAAAACTGATAGGTTCACTTACCTGATATCAAGTTTTTGGCGTCACTGCCGGGGATTTTCGATATTAAGAATACTAGTTGCTTTATTACTTTGACCATTTTTTTTCTTTTGTTTTCATTGTTTATTTTTATTAGCTAGAGCTACAATTGATTCTATATTTCTTGCCCTTGTAGTGCATGACCAGAAGAAACCTGGAAGATTTGGTAGAACTTGATCCTGAAATTAAGAGAACTATCCTTCAAAATCTGAGATCGCGACCTAGACAAATTATGGCTACCATAAAAGACGAGTCAATCGTTGAGATCAAGGAAGAGGGTGAAGAGATTAACACTCAATTCATCAATCAAGAAGATCCACCTCACATGGCTAACAACGGTAACGAAGCAAATCGGACTATGTCTGACTATTCAAGGCCTACACTTATTGGAGCTGACTCCAGTATCACAAGGCCAATCATTACAGCTAATAATTCCCAAATTGCACCTAACATCATACAAATGGTGCAACAATATGTTCAGTTCGACGATCTCCAAGATGAAGATCCTAATGCTTATATCTCTAGCTTTCTAGAGATTTGTGATACATTTAAAATCAACGGAGCCACGGATGATGCCATCTGACTGCGGCTATTTCCTATTTCCTTGAGGGGTAGAGCAAAGCAGTGGTTGAACTCCCTACCATGAAATTCAATCACAACTTGGAATGAATTAGTAAGGAAATTTTTAGAGAAGTACTTCCCACCTGCGAAGACCGCTAAACTTCGAAATGACATTTCTTGTTTTGATCAATTGGAAGCGGAGACTCTATATGACACTTGGGAGCGATTCAAGGACTTGCTCAAGAGGTGCCCATATCATGGCCTCCTACCATGGATGCAGATTCAGACCTTTTATAATTGTCTCAATTTATCTACTAGGCAGATGATTAATGCATCCATAGGAGGCACTTTGAACACAAAGACACCTAAGCAAGCACAAAACTTGATTGAAGGAATAGTCATGAACAATTATCAGTGAGAAAGCACTAGAGTCAAGCAAAAGGTTATGAGAATTTATGATGTGGACTTGACTACTGCTCTAGCCACCAAGGTGGATCTACTAGGTAAGAAGATTGACGCACTCCCTGTTGGCCCTCAACAAGTACAATTGGATGTAAGTGACTTTGGTATACAGGGTTATAGAGCACAAGAACAACTGAAACAAGTGGATTATGTAGGAAATCTATTTATGCAACAAAATAACCCCTACAGCAACACTTATAATCCCAGATGGAGGAATCACCCCAATTTCTCATGGGGAAATCAAAACCAAGGCCAGCAGAAGACCAACTTTGGCCCACCTGGATTTCAAAGACCATTCCCACCTCCTCTTCCTCAAGAAAAGAAGTCTAATGTCGAAGAACTTCTCACGAAATATATTCAAGGCAATGAGGCTCAGCTATCCAACATTGAATCATCGTTAAAAAATCAAGAGGCTTCCAATCACAATCTTGAGAATCAAATTGGTTAACTTGCAAAAATGATCTCTGAGAGGCAATAAGGGATACTTCCAGGGAATACCGAGGTCAATCCTAGGGAACATGTTAATGCAGTAACCTTGAGAAGTGGTAGAAAACTGCAAGTAGAGAAGAAGGATGGTAATGAAGTAGTTAAGAAGGAAGTGGAAGTCAACCGCAAGGAAGATGCAAAACCACTAAAATCAAAAGAAAGTATGGAATCACCGAAAGTGAAGGAGTACAAGCCTCCCATCCCTTACCCGCAGCGCCTTAAGCAAAGTTATACTAATCAGAATAAGGAATTCGGTAAAATTGGTTGATGTTTTCAAATAATTACACATTAACTTACCTCTTGTTGATGTCATCTTGCAAATGCCAAAGTATGTGAAATTTCTAAAAGATCTTCTATTGAACAAGAGGAAGTTAGAAGAGCTTACAACCGTCACATTGAACGAAGAATGCTCGGCACTTCTCTAGAAAAAGCTGCCACAAAAATTAAACGATCCAGAGAGTTTCACTATTCCTTGTATGCTTGGTAATTTGTTAGTAGACAATGCTTTGGCAGACTTAGGTGCTAATATAAATTTGATGCCGTATAAATTGTTTAAAAAGCTAGGGTTAAGAGAACCTAAATTGACGCGCATGAGTCTTCAATTAGTCGATAGGTCTATCACATACCTTAGAGGCATCATAAAGGATGTTTTAGTGCAAGTAGACAAATTCATCTTTCCTATGGATTTTGTTATACTTGATATAGATGAAGATATTAAGGTGCCACACATTTTAAGTCAACCCTTCTTAGCCACTGCTAGGGCTGTTTTTGATGTTAGTGAGCATAAGTTGATATTATGAGTCGAGGATGATGAAATAGTTTTTAAAACTCTAGAGGTAAAGAACAAATTTCTTAACTTAAATGACATATGTCACAATGTTAATGTCACTAATGTCATTACATCTACATGTGTACAGGAAACGCTTGCCAATGATTCCTCAAGCTATTGCTTGCAAAAGGGAGATGAAAATTTAGTGACCAACCTCAATTGTGTTGAAGTGGCAGCTCAAATAGAAGTTCATGAATCCATTGTGGACAAGAAAGGGATTGATCCACTCCATAAGCCAAAGGATCTCAGGTTAAAATACCTCAACAAGAAGCCACCAATTTTGGAACCAAAACTGTCAAGAAATCATTTGGAACATGTTTTTGCGGTGAAAAGTTCAAAACTCTCAATGACAATCGAATCTAAGCTAAAAGCAAACAAAATGAAGAAGTTTAGGCTACATGAATTTGATAAGTGGCATGATAAGAAGAGAAACTATGGAAGTTATGCACCAATGAAATAGAATTGGCAAGGTCGATGGCTGAAGGGTAAATTTATACTTGTATGGAGAGTTCAAAAGCGAGATACAGGAGAAGTCCTATCTCTACCTGGATGAAGAATCATGAATTATAAGACGTATCCCGTCGAGCTGTCGACGTTAACTATAGCGCTTCTTGGGAGGCAACCCATGTCTAACTTTGCTCACACTTTAGTTCTTTAAGTTTATTCCATTTTATTTTTCTTTTATCTAACTTTGCTTTATTTCTTTTAATTTGCTTCAACTTTAGTCATAAGCTTTTCTTTTTAGTTTCATTTTTTTTCTCTTTAGTTTTCTTTGTCTTATTTTTCTAATTTAAGTACTTTTATTTCTTTAAGTTTTTTTTTTTATTTTTAAATTCATGAATTTAGGTTAAGCAAAAAAAAAAAAAAAAAAAAAAAACAAAACAGAAAGTTACACGGGCATAGGACACGGCCGTGTCCCAGCCTTTGTCCATCCAGGCCCCTTCAACGACCTATCACCCACAAAAAGTTACATAGGCGTGGGGCACGATCGTATCCCAGCCGATGTGCGCCCAGCCTAAATGTAACACCTACAGAAAGTTACACGGGCCTGGGACACGGTCGTGTCCCAGCCCGTATGTGCCCAACAAATTGTCGTCGACCACTGAAAGTTATACGGGCATGGGACACAGTTGTATCCCAGCCCGTATGCGCCCAGTATTCCCACCCGACAATAGACAGTTACACGGGCGTGGGATACGGTCATGTCCCAGCCCGTGTGCCACTAGTATTCATGCCCAAACACAGAAAGTTACACGAGCGTAAGACACGGGTATGGGACACGATCGTATCCCTATCCGTGTTCGCCCAGGTAAGGCCCCGTAAAGAGAAAGTTACATAGGCATGGGATACGGTCGTGTCCCAACCCGCGTCTACCCAGCACCCACACGATTTAGCATATGCCCTATTTATTTAAATACATACACACTCTTTTACACACTTCCATACATCAACACATATTTCTTTTCTCTTCTCTTCATCTTCTCCGCAAGTTCCTGATCCAAGTAAGTTTTCCTCATCGTTTATGCTTTATCTTCCTCATTGTTTAGGCATGTTTAGCTACCCGATGTTTAGGACTTTTGAGAATTGGTACATGCATTCTTCTGCGAGTTTACTTCGTTTTTATTCTTTCATATTAGACATACACAATTGCCTTGTGTTTCTCGATTTTAATGCCTTTATGGTGCCTCTTCCGGTTAGATGTTCCTGTATGATCTCTCCAATCTGAATTTTGTTTGCCAATTTGATAATCATTATTCAATTACTCCAGTTAGGGTTAGCATTGTGAGAGTAATTTTGGGTCATTTAGCGTCTTTGATTTGTTGGGACGCTTTCTTTTTTTAAGCTAATTGTCATATAATGCATCTACTATATATTTAGATGGATGAACTTGCTAACCATCTCTTTTACACCACCTAGTTTTGTGGTTGCACTCTACATGTTTATTTAAATGTCCCAATGAGAATTTTTTTCGATATTCTTCACTGATAATCCTTTATACCTCTATCTTCGATTGAACTACGAGTGGTAAGGATGCGAGTTTTTGATTTGGTTTGGTATTTCTTCTCAAGTAGTCAATGGCAAATCGCGCAAAGCTTATCGTTCGAAGAAAATCCAAATATGCTGCATCATCTTTAACGCAAGAAGGTGCAATTGTTGAACCCTTAGCCACTCTCCCTCCGATAGAGCATCCAATGCTTCAATTCAAAGAAGAATACCAGTCACAACACTATAACTTACTTAAGAACAAGCCTTTCAGCGACACCCTTCTTTTAGATTAGGATGTTCTCGCTCAATTGAAGCTTGCAACAAGAATGAAGGAGCTCTTGGACGGCACCATTTGGGAGCAATTTTTATCTCTTGAAGCTCCAGTATATAAAGAGCTGACATTAAAGTTTTTATGCACATACAAACTCGATAAAGAGAGTGTTAGTAGCATGGGCCCCAAATGCAAACTCCATTTCACTTTGAGTGGCCACCCTTTCCACATGACAATAGCTCAATTGGGAAGATATCTCGATCTGTATGAGGATCAATACACATGGAAAAAAGAGTTCCAACGTCTATCATGTTGTTTCCCACGTGGCGTAACACCAGGGACGTTTTGGAAAGAAATTACTGTAGGTAACGCGTATGACCCAGCAAAGAGTAAAGCTTCTCAATTGGTCAAACCGGAATACCGTGTTTTTCATTGGCTCTTTTCCCATACATTAACTGGTCGAGGCCTCAGCACCAGTGTGGTTTCTAACAAGGATTGCCTCTATTTGTATAGTATTGTTCATAAACACTCAATCAATCTGGCCATTGAGCTCGCTGAACTGTTCAACCATCAAGCCACTACTACATGGAAGAAAGGGCATATTTTTTGTGGCCCCTACATCACCTTACTAGTGCAGGCCATGTGGACTAAGGTTTTCATTTGGCCCTCGCTTACCTTAGTCAATCAAGTCACTCCTATGCGACTTCAGTCATTCCAACTCATGAACCTTTTACCAACAAGATGTCAAGGTCGATACTCACACAGTACATCTCAAGGACAGATATCTTTAGCAAGCTTTGAAGACAAATTTGATATGTTGCTGATTGAGGTTCGTTATATCCAAGAAAGTGTGGATAAACTTCATATCCGCCAAGACAAATTGGAAAAATTTCTCAAGATGAAAGAGTTAGATGCAACTGCTGAAGATAGTGAGAGTGAGGAAGAGGATGATGAGGGTAGTGAAGAAGAGGTAGCTAAGGGTAGTGAAGAGGATATTGAGGGCAGTGAAGAACACGATGATGAAACCATGGCGGAGGCACCATCTGATGAGGATGATGGAGCGACGGATTCCGATCCCTCTTCTTAGTTCATTTTGTTTTCGTTATTTTTTAGTTGGCCAAGGCATGTGTAATCAGACATGTAATGATGATGGCTTCCTCGTTATGAACTTTTTCACCTTATTTTCGACTGGCAGGGAAGTATTAGTTTCTTTTTCAATACATGTATTTCCTTTTTCCCTATGATGGTTTTTATTGTTTCATCTCTTGTTATTGTGCTTTCTTAGTTGTACATTGAGGACAATGTACATTATTAAGTGTAGGGAAATGATATATATGAATTTGTTACTGTTTAGGAGACCAATTATTCACATTTGACCCAATTAATTTTTAAGTTAACTTGCAGTAGGTGATTAACAAGTGTTGGGCCAAATCAACTGTGTCATCTTGATCATTATTGATCTTATTATACTTTACTAGAATTGATTAGTCAAATTTGCGGAGGGCAAAGTTACGAGTTATTTAGCTTAGGACTCTAAGACTTGAGATTGGAGCAACATCACTAGTTGAGAGTTAGTCATGGTTATTTTTAAATTTACTTTTATGTATACTTTTCTCTTAGAAATTTTTAGAGCCCTATAATTTTTAGCAAACAAACAAATGAAATTCTTCTTTTGAGAAACCCCTGAAAAATCACAATGATTGGAGGTCAAAAGTAATAATAAGTGTATGAATAGAAAAAATTGGTAAGGATTCGTCTTGGTCCGTCAAAAAAGTGAGATTGAGTCCCAATGCCAATACTAATGAAAAAAAATTGATATGGATCGGCCTTGGTCCGTCAAAAGAGCAAGGTTCTTTCCCGCTATCAATATAAGGAATTAGTTGGTATGGATCGGTCATGGTCTGTCAGAAGAGCGAGATTCTTTCCCTCTACCAACACAATTGTTTTTAAATAATGTAAATTTAAAAGACCTCCTAACAAAAGCATGAACTAGGGGGATGATCAGAGGATGAGTGGATGTAAAATGTGTTTGTTTTAGATTATGGTGCTTAGTGAGATTGAAGAGAGAATTGTATACACTTTAGTCAAATGGACAAAATTTTTATGACTCTTTCTCAGTTGGTGAAATGTTAAATCTAATTTCTAGTTTAGGGATCCTTAATTAAATGACTTGAGTAAACTTTGATTTCCATAAATTAACTAGTGAACTTTAGTATTAAGTATTGTTGGAGCATTCGAATATGGTCAGGTTAAATTATGACATTGTTACAGTTGAAATTGCTTAACTTTATTATTGCAAGTTAATTGAAAATGATTTTCTCACCTTTCTTAGGGATAAGTGTATTTGTTTACCGGTTTCTTAAATAGTGATAAATTTTGTTTTGCATTTCTTGTCTCGAAATTTTTGTTTTGATTTATTTGCTTGAGGATAAGCAAATGCTCTGGTGTGGGGAAGTTTAATAACTCTTATTTTAAATACATTTCACATGGTGATTTTATAGTATTTCCCTTACTTCTTTGGTTTTCTTTAAAGAAATTGATACTTAATTGAGTAAAATTTTGATTTCAAGGTTTGAATGCATTTATGGATCGAAAACGAAGAAAAGGAATCAAGTTTCACTCAATTCGGAGTTCAAATGAATGAGTTTTGAAGTTTTGAAGTTATACAGTCTGGAACACAACTGTGTCCATCCAGGAAAATATGCTGAGGTCAGAAAGTTACACAACCTAGGGACACGACTATATCCTAGGCCGTATCTGGTGACAAAAACGAAAACCTTTCAATACATTATAAAAGGACATACTAGGGTTTCGCATAGAAGATTAAACATTAAAAAGAGAAGAGACTTGAAGAGAAAGAGAGGAAAAAGGCAAAAGCAACATCCAACTTCAAGATTGAAGAGATTTATCATCAACAAAAGGTGTTTTTCGTGTTTTATTTATTGATTTTGTTGCAATTCGTTTTTAGTTTCATTATGATAACTTAAGATTCGTGTATTTAGGATTATGGAACCTAGGGTTTCATGTGACTGTTAGATTGATTTATAATTTTCAATAAAGTTTCTATCTTTTCTTGATTTTAAATAAGTTTAGAAGTAGGACCGTTGGGCTTAGGCTTAGGCTTAGGCTTGGGCTTGAGCTTATATTCGAATCTAGCCCAAGCTACACATATAGACAAGGTATAGGCCAATGGCTTATCAGATAAACACATAAACTTGAGGTTTGAGCATGAGGTTAGGAGTTTGAATCTTAGCAAAGGCATGAAAGCCATTTTATTTTTGTAACTAACACACTACCACATCAAGAACTACTATGTGTCAGGATCTCATTAAACCACGTATTCAAACACGTAGTTGAATCGAGTTAGACGTAATGTTGACGTGGTGCTACATAGCAAGCAACAAAGCATGCTACATTAGTTGCTACATGTCACGTGAGGACACATGGTAGCATCTGATTGGTCAGTAGAATTGATATGATGCCACATCAGCCCCTTTTCCCCTCTCTTTCCTTCCTTTTTCTCTCACTTTCCTACATCTAAACTCCCAGGCAGTTGTGTTTGGGCTTAATTTTTATCCCTTTAATTTTCAATTTCACCAAATTAATGGTGAAATTGCAAAATAGACTTGGGGTATTTTGAATCCAGCAACTAAAAAAGTCCAAATTCTTAGTTTAATACAATTAAATTTGAATTAGAAATTGGAAAAAAAAAAAAGGTAAATGTGAGTTTCATTTTTGTTCAAATTCCTAGCTTTCCAAGCATGTCTAAGCATTGAACTGTATAAAAGGAGGCTCTAAGACTTCGTTTAGACATAAACACATCAAGAAACCACTCACAAGCTCTCTCTCTCTTCTCATTCACCCTCTCTCTACCGAGCCCCCTCTCTCTCCTTGACTTCCTCTCTTTAGCCATCCCTAGATAGCATCACCACCTTAGCTAGCTCCCCTACCATGTGAGCTTTCGAAACCAACCACCCTCTTCTACTACCGTACCCCCTAATCACAATGTGTACCACTAACCCCTAAACCTTAACCACTGCTCCTTCTCCACTTCAAACCACCATCTTCTACCAACTTAGGCACGAACTAACCCTACTACCACACTCCTTTCATCCCTAAACCCTTGAGCCAACACTTCACTCAACTCCAGCAACCCCGAACGACACCACCTGAACACTGCCATAACTGCTAAACTTCCACCACCCACCAAACATAATGGCACTTGAAAAACACCACATACCCTAATAAAAAACACACAAATCACCATTTCTCCACTACAATTGTTGCTTGAATAGCTTGGAATCACCCCCATTGTATTACTATTGAAGAAGGAATTAGACATGACTTAAACTCGATTCGATTTTCAATCTACGAACCAAGTTCAACTGGAGTCCAACCGGTTGACCCAAAATCCGCTCTAGGTCTAACTTATGTGCCCATTACTTCGAAGCTTAGTTTTTCTTTTTATTTGATTATTTAGTTATTGTTGTTTTTTATTTATTTATTTATTATGAATGTAAATGTAATAATAAAAAGGAAGGGGAAAAAAAAAGAAAAGAAAAGGCAAAAGCAAGAAAAGAGAAAAAAATAGTTTATTTATTTTTGGTATAATGTAAATAGATAAAATAAAAAGAATAAATAAGATATAAAAAATAATTAATTAGGTTAGAAAATTAAAAATTTGTCTTATCACTTTGAAAAACATTTTTTCAAAAATGAAACAAAAATAAATGAACCCTTACCAAATTAGAGCATTTTAGAATTTTTCAAAAAATAAAATATCCTATTTAAGACCTTTTTTAGAGATTTTCTTAAATAAACCAAATTAGGTTAAAAAGGTAAATCCGATACATTTTCAAAATTAAAACAAACTCAAGTTGCTATATTTTCAGTAAAAGATCTACATACGTTTAATCTCGAATAGTGGGTATGTAAGTACCTACAGGGTAACAATAAAAAATAAAAACCAAATTTTCTTTTTTTTTTTGTTTATATTACTTCAATTATCCAATTAGAGTAACTAATAATTGAGTTCTATTTCATAGATTTGAAAGGTGATTTTTAAGATTAAAATAAAATTTGGAAAATTAGTAGCATCGATAAGGGTTTAAAATTCCTAACCCCCGAATCCAGATCTTTGGTTTCAAAAATTGTTTTAATCAACAACCCAATAGCTACGTTATGATCAATCCACCCTATTAGTTATAACTTAACTCTTTTTTTTTTACCCCGATCAAGTGGCGACTCCAAAGTGGTTTTCAAAATACAAATAAAACTAGCTTTTCTTTAAACCCTAATCAAGGGTCAGTATTAAATGGGTAGCGTTTAATACTGATCTGTTAAAGGAAACCTAATTTAGAAAGAACCAGGAGGTGAGAAACTAGGCTCGACAGCTTGGCGACTCCACTAGGGATGTCAAGAGGGTTAACCATTCAACTTGCAAAAATTAAAATTAATCCCTAAAAATCGCCTTAGTGTAATTTATTTACTTATTCATTCTTTATTTGTATCATAATTGTACTAACATCTTTGCATGTTTAGTTTTTTAACTATTCAAGGAGGGATTTATTTCTTGTACCATAAATTCATGATAGATATGGTCAAACCTAAAGCGTCTTAAGATCTTAGGACAGGGAGCCATTATGTAAGTTTCGAGTGTAGTAAGGCAACTACCATTCAGGGCCAATTAGGCTACCCTAGTTAAACTTCGATGTGACAAAGGAACCATTTTTTAGAAATGAGTGAAGTCATAGAGTTTAAGGACCTCTAAAACCTACTCTTCTTGCATACATTTTTCAAGGTTGGATAAATAGCTAATAAGGCAACATTGTTATAAAAGAAGAAGAAGAAAAAAAAACCTGAAATTTCTTTCCCTATATTTCTCCTAGAATTCACTCTCAGCTTCTGTTTATCTGTTACTAACTTCATGTCTGTACTATTATCTTGCATATCACATGCACTGGGATATGAGGGATCATTTGTTGCACAAAGATGCAGAGTAGATGCAACCAGAACCAGGCTCTCTTAAGACCCTAAGAGAGGGGCTATTGTATAGGCTTTGAGCACTGTGGTGTAATTACCGCTCAGGGTTGATTAGGCCATCGTACTTAAGCTCAATGTGACTAATGAAAATATTTTTTAACAAGTGAGATCACAAAACTTAAGGACCTTTTCATAACCTACCCTAATTACATATACTCCCCTCTAAGCTTGAGTTAATATAATACCTTTAAAAAAATTGTAACCTTACTAATTGTTCAAGAGTTTTAATGCAATCAAGTTTCTAAAAATAACAATAGGAATGTAACTTAAGGGAGTAATGTATTAACCCAAATGATCCTAACATCTACATATTTCCATGTACTTTCTTTTGCTACATTGATGACTGATTTTTGTCCATGAAATATGTAGACCTAAGAATGGCGAGTAACCAATAAGAGAATAATCAAAGAGTCAATAGACAGTTAAATGCCCTAGGAATTCATGAGCAACTACTATAAGATGAAGCTACCTACTGGAAGCAAAGGGTTAGGCGTGCTAAAGCCTTTAACAGGGCCTTGTTAGCTCAAGTTGAAAAAAGCGAAAGGACCAGAAATTAGGCTTTAGAAATGTTGGACAAGATTAAAACCTAACTGCGAGAGTTAGATTAGAAACTTTAGATGTAGTTAAAAGGCTTTAAATAAATTTTAAGTTTCGTTAAAAATAATTGTTAAGCTCTCTCCTATTTTGTTCTCTATACAATGATCTTTCTAAAATAAAATTTTTATCTTTAGTCTATCATTCTTCGTCCTTTCCTTCCTTATAGATGGTCTTTCAATAGAACTTATCTAACAATTCATTCTCTTTCACTCAAGGAAATGCAATTAAAACCCCCCCAAAAAAAAAATCGCCATCTTTATTTGGTTTCTATAAAATAAAACTTTATCTTTCTCTCTCACTTAAAAAAAAAAAAGAAAAGAAAAGTTGCTAATTGGTAAAGAATTCTTCCAACCAGGTTCACATGACTGATGTCAAACTTGCCTCCCTGGAAAGGATAATTCCTTAGATGACCCAAAAATGGCAGGTCTTGTTCCTAATAATCACCACTCTTCAAATATCCCTAAATTCAAGCCTAGAAAGGAGAGTCTCAAATCTAAAAGAAAAGGTAGCCATGCTACAAAAGAGCACTACAGATCTAGAAATGGCAATAAGCACCATACTTAGAAGATTTCAACACCTAATTGATCCAATGTCAGTAAGCCCAAAAGATGAAGGAGGCCCAACAAGAAAAAAAAGCCAAGGAGGAGTGAGAACGAACAAGCCCTAAGGACTTAGAGGAGATGATTGACTAGACTAAAGATCTCAAATACCCAAATCTTTCATCATCTAAAAGCAGCAAGAATTATAGCTTATGAAGCCCCTAATCCGAATTACAAACCACATAGCTTTGACCCAGAAGCACGATGCGACTATCATATAGATCAAAAGGGGCAGTCCATTGAAAAATGCAGGAGATTGAAGAACAAAATTCAAGACCTGATTGATGCAAAAGTCAATCAGCCAGAGCTACAACAAGCCAGTCCTTTTTCAAGTCATGAGAGTAGTTCAACTGAGTTGCCTAAAGCTCCATTTCCTTTGAGAATACCAATGCCTTCTGATAAGCTCACGGGTTGTTTTAAGTAGTTGGATGCTTGTTAAGATACGGGTAAAGAAAGTTGTTTTTTCAATAAAGTCTGTAATAGCTGGAATAATATAATTACCATTTCAATTGAATTTTTCATTGCAATGTTATTGGAGCAAATAAATTCTCCTTAAGGAATCGGTAACTTACTTTTAAAAGGTTTAGAATGAAAAGAGGAAAAATATTTTCCACACACTAACCTAAAACACTTTGAGAGTTAAGAGACATAATGGTGAAGAGACTTTGGACTCATTCCTTAAAAGGAGATCTACTTTGAATGTGATATGTAGATTAAAATGAAGTTAAGTATTTGTTTTAAAATTCTAAAGACAACTATCTCTTATTCACCCCATTAGACCCATTTTCAAATTTAAACCCTGTCAAGAACCACCCCACAATGGAGCAACTTAGAGGTTAGGATCATTCATGTGGAGAGAAGGATAAAATTGGTTTATGCTTGCTTCAGTAACATTAAATTCAAAAGTAACTTTTATTTTTGATAAGCTATTTCGAAATGAAGAAGAGCTATGTCCTTTTTAAACGTCTCAAGCTTATACTTACCTTACCCGAGCTCATACAATAGAAATCAATGGATTTAAGACCTTGAATCGCTTAAATGGAAAAAACTTGGTGATAGAGGCAAACATTCTTAGGGAAAAAAGAAAAGAAAGAACAACAAGAGAACAGTGGGGCAAAGTAATAATAATAAAAATAGAAAAGAAAAAATGAAGAAAAGAGGTTGGAAAATTGGGCCCAAGTGCAAGTCAAAAGCCCTAAGAGATTTATCATATCCCAGTAAGGGCAATCAAATCAAAAGTCAAAGCTTAAATAGCCCTAAAGATGCAAAGCTCTGAACCACAGTCCAAACTCAGAAAACCAAAAGCTCTATATCCACTCTGAAATCTCTCTTATGCTAAATCACACCAGGCCTTCTCACCCACAAAACTACCCTTACACAATTAAAGTTCTTCTAATCTTAAAAAGTAATTTATCATTAATAATTTTTTTTTTAAACTGGGGAAAGTGTATTTCTAATTTTTCCTAAGGTTCTTGACTTATACACTTGCGATGAATATTTCCTTCAAAATAGGCTTCTTCAGTAGTCCCTTTTGAGACCTTTGGATGAAAAGCCTAAATTCATAATGTTAAACCGAAAAAGACCTAATGGATAAATCAAGGTGTATCACATAATGAACTATAATTTTAAGACTGTAGTCAAGAGTGTAATTTGGGCCGAGAGTTTGCAAGGAAGTCCTCTTTGACTAAACTAGCCATGAGTTACGTTTTCCTTAAAAATATAAGGGTTTTTGAAACCACTAGGCCTTACCACGACATCAAGGTTAAGAGGAACATAAGAAGCCCCATGTGATAATTAAGAAAGAGTTCTTTACCTGTTAGCAAAATAAATAAATAAATAAGAGAGAGAGAAAGAGAAGGAAAAATTGAAAAAAAAAGGGGGTAATAAAGAAAAAGCAAAAGAGAAAGAAAGTATCTTTATTTCAAGTCCATGTTACCCTAAGTGGCCAAGTTTTCAAATCCATCCTAAAAAAGGAAATTATCCCCAATGTCTTTTTTAACGTAAATGGTGTCCACCAAAGGGTTTATTTGTAAATATTTTCCTCAAATTAGGGAGTGTTTCGTACAAGTTTAACGAGCCCTTAAAAGTGCTATCCTGCCTTCCATCCATTCAACTTTCTTCAAAGTTTATAGCAAACCCATAAGACACTTTTGTTCATTAAGTTCTTTTAGCAAACCCATAGGGCACTTCTGTTCCTCAATTTCTTTTAGCGTACCTATAGGGCACTTCTGTTTGCCAAGTTCTCTTAATAAGCCCATAGAGCACTACTTTTCTCAAAGTTCTTTTAGTGAGCCCATAGGACGCTTAATTTCTTTTAGCTATTCACCAAGTTTCTATTAGCAAGCCCGTAAGGCACTTCCCTTCATCATTTCCTTTTGGCAAGCCCGTAGGGCACAACATTGAGTCCTAGCTTAGGATTGCTAGTCCTTGAGAGATACTTCTGCCTAAGTTAGTGAGCTTAGAAAGGCACAACCAGGTTCTTTAGATCAATCCTAACTTAGGTTTGCTAATCCTTAAGAAAAGTTCCTGCTTAGGTTAGTGAGACTAAAGAGGCACGACCAGGTTCTTTAGATTGATCCCAGCTTAGGCTTGCTAGTCCCTAAAAGATGCTCCTGCTTAGATTAATGAGCCTAAAGAGGTACGACCAGGTTCTTTAGATCGATCCCAGTTTAGGGTTGCTAATTCCTAAGAGACACTCCTGCCTAGGTTAGTATGCCAAAAAAAGCACAACTAGGTTCTTTAGATTGATCCCACCATAAGGTTGCGTATCCCTTAAAGAAGATCCCGCCTAAGTTAATAAGCTTAAAGAGGCATGACCAAGTTCTCCAAATCAATTCCAACATAAGGTTGCTTATCCCCTAAAGACACTCCTACCTAGGTTAATGAGCCTAGAAGGGCATGACCAAACTTCATCACTCTTTTTTCAACCCTTAAAACACTTCATCTTCACTAAATCCCAAGTAGATCAAGTCCAAGATAGCTCGTTAGTCATTTTAAAGTTATACCTAGGGCAAAAATAGTGTCTTTTTGTCTTTGTAGTAAAGTTTTATTCAAACTTCACCACAGCAAAGAGTAGTTCTAAACACCCAATTTTTGCTCTCTTTAATTTATCTTGTTATTTCAATAGGATAAGGGGTTTTAAATTAGGAAAAATACAAAAAAATAAAATAAAATTAAAGAAAATCTAAAAAAAAGGAAATTTAGGGGAAAAAATAAGAAATTTAGAAAAAAAAAAGGAAAAGCACAAAAAAAATCTAAGAAAAATATAAAAAAAATAAGGAAATAGGAAGAAACACAAAAATAAGAAAATACAAAAAAATTAGAAAATTGAGAAGTCACAAAAAATAGAAAAAATTGAAAAAAAAATAGAAGATTTTAAGGAATTTAGCAAGTAACAATTTAATAAGATAGATTTTTTTAATTTCAAATAAGTTTAGAAGTGGAATCGTTGGGCTTGAGCTTAGAATTGAATCTAGCCCAAGCTGACCTGGTCCATATGTGCAATTTAATTGCACGTAAGAATAAGACATAAGCTAATGGCCTAACAAATAAGCACATGAACTTAGCATTACGTTTGATCATGAGGTCAGGGGTTCGAATCTTAGCAAAGGCATGAAGGCCTTCTTATTTTTTATAACTAACACACCGCCACATCAAGAACTACCACGTATTAGGATCTCATTATACTACGTGTCCTCATACATAGTAGCACCAAGTTGGACATGTGCTGATGTGGCGCCACGTCAACCCCTTTTTCCCTCCCTATCCTTCCTTTTTCTCTCCCCTTCTCTCACTTTCCCACATCTAAACTTCCAAGCAACTATGTTTAGGCTTGATTTTTGCCCCTTTAATTTTGCAATTTCACCAAATTAATAGTGAATCAAAAATTAAAAAATAAAAAAGGCAAATGCGAGCATGATTTTTGTTCAAATTCCTAACTTTCTAAGCATATCTGAGCATTGAGAAGTATAAAAGGAGGCTCTAAGACTTTGTTTAGATATGGACAATCATCGAGAAACCACTCACAAGCTCTCTCTCTTTACCGGAACCTCTCTCTCTCCTTGACTTCCTCTTTCTAGCCATCCTCGAATAGTACGACCACCTTAGATAGCTCCCCCACCACGTGAGCTTCCAAAACCAACTACCTTCATTTACTGCTGTACCCCCTAACACGACGTACACTACCAACCCCCAAATCCTTATCCACTTCGAACCACCATCTCCGATCACCTTAGGCACAAACTAACCCTACGGCCACACTCCTTACATCCCTATACCCTTAATCCAACACTTTACTCAACTCCAATAACCCCTGACAACACCACTCGAACATCGCCACAACCGCCAAACTTCTACTACCCACCAAACAGCCACCAAACACGGTAGCACTTGAAAAACACCACATTCCCCAATAAAAAACACATAAATCCTCTTTTCCTTGCTCAAATTGCTACTTGAATCATCCCATTATGTTGTTGTTGAAGAAGAAATTAGAGACAACTCGAACTCGACCCAAAATTCGATTTGTGAATCAAGTTCAATCCGAGTACGACTTGCGCGACCCAAATTCCATTCCAAGTCCAACCCGCTCGCCTACTACATCTAAAGCTTAGTTTTTCTTTTTTTTTTTGTATTTCTTTTTATTTGATTATTTAATTATTTTTTTCTTATTTATTATTTATTGTGAATGTAAATGTAATAATAAAAAAGAACAAAAAAAAAAGAAAAGAAAAGGGAAAAGCAAGAAAAAAGGAAAAAAAAATACTTTATTTATTTTTAGTATAGTGGAAATAGATAAAAGAAAAAGAATAAATAAGATATAAAAAATAATTAATTAGCTTAGTGAATAAAAAATTTGTCTTATCACTTAAAAAAGCATTTTTTTTCAAAAATTTAAAAAATAAATAAATGAACCCTTACCAAATTAGGGCATTTCAGAATTTTTCAAAAAATAAAATTTCCTATTTAGGACCTTTTTTTAGAGATTTTCTTGAATAAGCCAAATTGGGTTAAAAAGGTAAATCCAACAGATTTTCAAAATTAAAACAAATTCAACCCTCTATGCTTTCAATAAAAAAACTAAGTACGTTTGATCTTGAATAGTAAGTATGTAGGCACCTAGAAGGAGACAGTAAAAAATTAAAAACCTAATTTTCTTTTTTTTTTTTGGTTTAGATTACTTCAATTATCCAATTTGAGTAACTAATAATTAAGTTCTATTTCATAGATTTAAAAGGTGATTTTTAAGGTTAAAATTAAATTTGGAAAGTTAGTGGCATCTGTAAGGATTTAAAATTTCTAACCCCCGGATCCAGATCTCTGGTTTCAAAAACCATTTTGTAAAATTAATTTAATTAACAGATCAATAGCTAAGTTATGACCAATCTATCCAATTAGTTATAACATTACTCTTTTTCCTAACCCCAATTGGGTAGCGACTCCAAAGTAGTTTTCAAAATACAAATAAAACTGGTTTTTCTTTAAAACTTAGTCAAAGGTCAATATTAAACGGGTAAGGTTTAATATTGATCGATTTAAAGAAAACCTAATTTAGAAAGAACCAAGAGATGAAAAACCAAGCTCGAAACCCTTAAATTTCCTAGAGCGGGGGTTGGAAGTTAATAAGTTCTTCCGAAAGATATCCTTAGTGTTAACAAGATAACTAACCTTAAACCTGAGAGACTACTTTAAAAACCTAAACATAAACTCCTAAAACCCTAAATGGCAATCTTAGCCTAGTTTGACCTATGCACTCAAAAGCCTTAAAATCTTATAAACACAAAACCAATAACTAATGTTAACTCCTAAGGTCAACTAAATCTAACAAAACAAACCCCAAACCCCAATGGGAAAGAGATCAATAGTTGAAGCTGATGAGAGCTCCCTAAGACCAATAAAGGGTAAGCTAAACCAAAAATGAATGTTGGTATAGATAACCCTTACAATGAATTCAAAACCTTAAAAGTGAATACTATATTCCTTAAATGAACCTTCAAAAACTAAAATCTAAATACGTGTGAATTTTTTAAATGATTATAAAACCCGATTCCAGTGTTTAAAACCTTAACCCAACTATTATATTTTAATTAAATAGTAAAACTATTCACTAATCGGAGACTAATCACTTAATTGCTCTAAAACCCTAATCTACCCTCTAAGACATACTCAAACAACAATAATTGACTCAATTCCTTAAACTAATTAAACAAGATTGCTTAATGGGCTTAACCAACTTAATTTGACACAATAAGCCCTAAAATGTGCCTAATATATGCCAAGTGTACTAGTAATTAAGATTAATAAACTTAATTATACCTTAATCTGCTAATTGGATTTTATATCATAATCAACTACAAATCTAAAGCGATTAATCGTATGAAACCAAAGTAATAATATAAAAATATCCCCTTAAGAATGATAACATTATACTTAGAGAGACAATATAAACCTCGTAAACTTTTGGATCTGAACAAGAAGTCAAATAGAAAAGTTAATAAATAATCCCTAGAACCACTCAAGATATAATAATAAATCATATAATAAAAAAATCCATAAATAAAATGATTGAACCCTAAATCATAAGTCACAAACCCTAAATAATAATTCAAAAAACCCCAAAAAGTAAAATCATAAAACCTTAATCATACGTATAAAAGCCTAATATGCAAGAAACCTTAAAATGATGGGAAAATATCAATAAGCTAAGTAAAACCTTAATTAAAAGTCCAAAACCCTAATTTAACTAATAAGCCCCAAGAATATCCCTAAACTATTCACTAATCACAAATAATTTCTCCAATCACCAAGAAATCTTAAATCACTAGCCTCATATGCAGTACAAAAACCCTAATCGGTCTCGAATAATAAAGGACAATAAGAAATGAAATAATATAATTCAATGAACTTAATTAAAATAATAAAATATGACGAAACCCTAATTACACCTTAATTGGGCCTAAACTGCTTAATTAAGTATAATCGTGATTAATTAGCTTAATGACCCTTTAATCCATTTACCAACTCTCATTACATCTTAAATAGTAGTAAGTCAAACTCAGTTAAGAACAAAAGACAAAGGACTAATTGAGAATTAAAGAACACTTGTCCTTAAGGAGATAAAATGCTCCCTCATTTGGCAAAAAGCGAATAATGTACAATAGTACCAAGAGGGGACTATGTACCCTTATCTCAAATCAGCCACCTCTTGTTCCCCTTAATCTACCTTTAATATCTATCATTTCACCCATTCAAACCCTCAATTAACCTCATTCTTCAACCTTAGAAAATCTTAGGAAACACTCTTAAGAAACCCAAACAAAAATCAAAGGAAAAAGGAAAGAAAACAAAAGGAGTTGTAAGAGGTCCTTACATACATTAGTGCCTTTTCCTTTTAACACCAACACATGGCTCCAAATCATAAGCCACTACACCAAAAGATCACACATACATACATTATTTTCTTACTGACAAACATTATCTCTCAAAGGAGCTCATTTTAATTTCGTTTTTAAGTAAAAAATTTGGAACTCGTGCAAGCCAGCCTAAGGTAAAGCTCACCCAGCTTGACTTTCTTGTTCACATAAGTTTTATCTATGATATCTTGAGAGCATAAGATTAGAAATACTAGATAAACATGTTACAATCTTATACATGTGATTTTAGAGCCTTATAATTACACAATCATTTATGTGCTTAGCTAGTTTGTTACTTACATTCTGGAAGTGTAGGAGATAGTTTTATATAGATAACTTGAAAAGATGTTGATAAAACTCCATGAAACCCTAAGTACCAGCATGCCACACCCTTCATGATATGGATCTACCTTGCTTTCACCATGTTATGTGATATTATTAGCTTAAAACAAGGAGAAATGTAATTAAAATAACGAAACACACTAAAATAAATATTAGATGGAAAAAGATAAAGGAAAACCTAGAAGAACCTTATATAGCCACCACTTTCATGAAAGTTTCAAATATGTAATTTTGATTTATTTGCTCAATAACACGATTATTTTGATTTAAAAGTTGGGTCATTGAACCTAAACTTTGATTTAAATCTAATTTAGGCTAACCGAGTTCATATGTGCAATTTGATTACACATATGGATAAGGCATAGGTCAATGGCCTGACGGTTAAGTATATGGACATAACATTAGCATTGAGCATGAGGTTTTGGGTTCAAAACTTAACAAAGGCAAGGAGGCCTTTTTTTTTCAATCACATTAGGAACTGCCACGTGTCGGTATCTAATTACATCGCATGTCCTGACACGTCGCACCCTTAGATTTGACGGCTCACTGACGTGGCACCACATAGCATCTATGTGGCGTGCCACGTCAATTGCCACGTGTCATGAATGACACATGGCATGTCAAGGTTGGACGGTAGGGCTGACGTAGCGTTACATCAGCCCCTTTTTCCCTCCCCTTCCTTCATTTTCCCTTCGTTTTCCTCTCTTTCCCTCACTTTCCCTCACTTTCCCAATATTTTCTCCCCCTTTTTCGGATCAAGAACACTTAACCCCTTCACTTCAGCTCCAATTTCCACACAAATTTTGCATACACTTACGCAATTTCTCGCTTTAATCCTGTTACGTACATAGCCTATTATGAATCAAACCTACTAGCTCATCCAAATTCAGTAAAAAACAAATTCAAGTCAAGCGCCTAAGTTAGAAAAAAACTGAAATCTGGGCATTTACATTCAAAATCCGATCCGAGCTTTCTATGTTTTTTGGGAACAATTCAAGTATAAAATGGTGTTGAAGGAGCTCACACAATCATACATAGCCACTCACAAGCAGCTAATTCACTCACAACTACTCTCTCTCTCACTTTCTCTCTCTACACACAAAGAACACTCCTTCTCTCTTCAGCTCTCTCTCTCTAGCCACCCTCGAGAAACACTACTACCCTAGCCGCAACCCTTGCATTCCTAGCTTTCAACTAATACCAACTACAACCACTACCGTAACCCCTGGTAACTCAACCAAACACCGTCCATCAAACCTTAACCATCACCTCTCTCTCTCCTCAAACCACCACCCTCAACCATCTTCGACATAAACTAGCCACATAACTAAACTCCCCATTCTCCAAAAACCCTACACCAACTGACCAATCACACCCAGCAAACTCCGTACGGCCAAACCACCACCGCCACCCATGGCTAACATCCAAAAACCACCAACCTGAACTCTATTGGTCTCGGCGCTTCGCCTAACCTCCATAAATCCAATAAGATACTCACTAAAATCTCTTTTCCCCGTTGTTTAGGTGGTCGAAAAACACCTGGAGCTTCCCCATCGCGTAGTGCTGCTTTCCTTCCATTCACAATCCTAACCTGACCCGACGGACCCAGTCTAACCCGTACATCCTCTTTCTGGTCCAAACCCTTTTTTATTTATTTCGGTTTCTTTTTTCTTAATTTTTTTTATCTTGTTTTTGTTTAGTTTATTTATTTATTGTTGATTTTGTTATTCTTTTTTTATTTACCTCCAAATGTAAATGTAAAAAAAAAAAGAAAATATAATAAGAAAAAAGGAAAGAAAGAAAAGAAAAAAGAAAGGTAACATTATTCTTTTTTGTTGCTAATTTAAATTAAAATAAATAAGCCATAATAAATAATAAATGAATTAAGTAAACAAAAAAGGGATAAAATAACTAAAATAGGAAAATAAAAAAATAAGATTAATCACTTAGAAAAATTGTTTTTCTAAAAATAAGTGAAAATAAATAGACCTCTTTCCAAAATAGGACTATTTTAGAGTTTCCAAAAATGAGAAATCGATTAGGACGTTTTAGGAATTTTTCTTAAATAAATCAAAACTAAGTAAAACGTAAACTTGATTATTTTCAAATTAAAACAAAACTAATCCATTAAAGTTTTTACAAAAAAAGAACTACGTACGTCCAATCCCTAAAAACGGGTATGTAGGCATTTACGAGACGACAATAAAAATGAAAAAACCTAATTTTCATTTTTTTTCTTCAATGTAGATTATTTCATTTGTTTAATTAGAATAGTTAAATTGAGTTCCATCTCATGAAATAAAAAGGCGATTTTTAAGATTAAAAGTTAATTTTAGAAAGTTAATGGTACCCGTAAGGATTTAAAAGTCTTAACCACCGAATTTAGATTCTTTAGTTTTCAAATAAGCCATATTTATAAATTGGTTTTTTAATTGATAGACCAGTAGTTAAGATATAACCAATTAACCCAGTTAGTTATAACTTAACCCCTATTCCCGACTCTGACCAGGTGGCGACTTCAAATCTTTTCAAATTAAAAAAAAATGGTTTTCTTTAAACCCTGGTCGAGAATTAGTATTAAACAGGTTGGGTTTAATACTGATCGGTTTAGAAAAGACCTAATTTTGTAAAAAGAACCGGGAGGGTAAAAAACTAGGCTCGACAGCTTGGCGACTCCATTGGAGAAGTCAAAAGGATTAGGCATTCGATTTTCCAAAATTAAAATTAATCTCTAAAATCACCTTAAATGCAATTTATTTACTCGTTTTCTATTATAAAATGTGCTAATATCATTTGCAGGTTTGGGGTTTTGTATTTTTTAGGGGAGGGATTTATTTTGTTGCATCATGAATGCATGATAGAAACGGTCGAACTGGAGCCATCCAAGGACCTTAGGACAAGAAGCCATTGTGTAAAGTCTTGGGCGTAATGGGGCAACCACCTTTCGGGGCCAATTAGGCTACCCCACTTAAACTTCGATATGACCAAAGAACCAGTTCTTCGTAAACGTGTAAGGTCATAGAGTTTAAGGACCGTTAGAACCTACCTTTCTTACATTACATTTCATGGGGTCAACTAATAACTAACAAAGTGGCAATGTTACATAAAAAAAGAAAAAATGACAAGATTTGGAGTTTTTCCCTGTATTCTTCCTAGAATTGATGTACATAGGAGGTCTTGTATATTTTCTCTTCTTGTAATTAGTCTTTCTCTTGTAATTTATGCTTTCTTTGTAATGTTTCAGAAATGGCCAGCTCATCTAATGCTAGGGTTTTTGCTAAGGAGATTCATATCCACAAACCTACAAACCTAAAGCCCATACTCAACCAGTGGTTTCAAACCTTTAACCCAAGAGAACAACGGTTTATAACCAACAAAATTAGACCCATACTCTCACCAGACAGTGAAGGTTAACATCACGCTAGTAAGGGCCTTAGTCCATTTCTAGGAGCCCAAAGAAGTAGCTTTTCAATTTAGACCACATCTAATCAGCCCAACTCTAGAAGAGTACACCTAACTGCTCTAAGCTTCTCCTTTGAATGAAATATACGTCCTGGAACTCAGCTTTAGCCCAACATATATTTTCTTAAAGTTCTTAGGAATCCATAAGACTGAGATAAATGAGGCCCTAAATGACTGCAACAAAAACGCCATCAAGATATGGGATCTAGTCATTAGTTCCAAAATGAGCTCAGCTCCAACAAACAAGTGTTGTTTCTTAGGAATTGGAAAGAAAACTGAATCAAGGCATATGTACTAGCAGTGTTCGCCACTATCTTGTTTCTAAGTGGGTCTCTTCTTATACACTTTAAGGTAACAGAGTTAGTGGCTCAATTCTAGGAAGGTAAGTCTTACATTCCCGCCTTACATACTGAGTAGATAAGGAACCTTAATTTCCTTAAGAAAAGGGACTGTGGAGATCTCAGGTCAAGCATAGCATTATTAATGGTGTGGTTTGTCAGTTACATCAAATGCTTTGGGTTGGACTTAATAAAGGGAGCATTTGCAAATAAGATTGACCTTATTAATTCTTTCATCGATAAGATCAAATTACTAGAAGATATCCTTACCCTTCTCTGGATAGAGGTTCTACAAGATTTTCAAATAGAAGACATACTATGAACTGCCAGGTGCAAGCAATTACACCAGGATCATACTGATTTGCAAGAATTACCATACTATGCCACTAATCAAAATGAGTTGGTGTACAGGCTACTACCCAAACAACATAGTAAGACAATTTGGAAGAATCCAAGACATAGTTCACAAACCTTCATTAGAGCCATTCACTCTTAATTGCAAAGGACCTCACTCTAAAGAAAAAAACATACAAACATCATGAGACCAAAGCTTAGTAGGACACCCGGATTGTAAGCTTAAACATCAATCTGAGTGAGTTCATAGGAGAAGTAGACAAACATCGGGTTACCAAAGAGTATTTATAAAATCAACTTCATAAGGTAGGAGCAATGAGATATCGGGCACCAGAAGTCCTTCAAACCTCCCCTGTACGCCTTAACTTTGAAATGGTAACCTATATGGACTAAATGAAAGCTCGTATGGAGATCCTCCATGATGAGAAAGACAAATGGGCAAACCTATGCCGAGAATCTAGACAAAGGTCACATGCCTTAGAACACCAAATGAAGATTGCCTAGAAGAAAATTCAAGAGTTTGAAGAAGTGGTTAAGCGTGACTAAAAGAAGAACAAAATGTCATCTAGCCCACTGAAAAAAAAAAGGAAATTAGTATAGATGAATTTGTACCCTTTTCTTTCTTTCATGTAATAAAACTCTGGGAATCCAAAAATAATAAATAACTTGCCATTCTATTAATCATTTGTCGATCCTCTCCTTTTCATCAGTGTGATTCACTTGCATTTTATTCATTTGCATTTCTTTTAAAATATCCGTGTACTAACTTATTGAAAAGTGATCTTAACCAAGTCACCAAGATAGCTCCCAAACGTCAAACCTTCTAGAGAAGTCTTATCAGAACTCGCTCAAAAACCAGAATGGCCAACCAAGGAAACAACAACAACAACAACATCAACAATCGCAACCCCGAAGTTATTGACCCCATTAAGTTGAGGTTCTAATCTTTGGAATGAATAGTGGGAAAGATTGTAGATCAACTGAGCTTTCTTGCTAACAGCATCTTTCTACTTAGTTCTACGGCTCCATCAAATGAAGAAAATTCCTCTACCCCTTGAAACAGAAGAAGCCTACCCTAAAGTCAATTAGGGCTTCAAATCCTTTGAAACAAAAGGGATATTTCCAAAAGTCAACCTGACCTTTGCGCCAAATACTTACTCGTTCCTGGTCAACCCAAAGCCTAAAGCTGACTAAGACAAATTGAAAAGCTTGAGAAGCGACTAACTCAACAAATTACAAAAAAAATGAAAATGCTCGAGGGGTATGGTGGATTCTAGCATACTGGCATTACAGACTTCTCTACCTATGATTATGAAAGCTTTCCAGAAAAGTTCAAAGTACCTGACTTTGAAAAATACAATAGGACTGGATGCCTTAAGCTACACACCTAGCTATACGTACGTAAGATAGGTAAGTATGTATAGAACGATCAACTCCTGGTCCAAACCTTTCAGGACAACCTAACTGGCCTTGCCTTAACCTAGTACACTCAGTTAAACCTGAATCAAGTAAATACATGAGAGAAGTTAGCCAGAGCATTCTATGAGTAATATAGATTTAACATCGAAGTGGCACCAACAATGATGGATTTGGTTGCCTTGAGGAAGAGGCATAATGAATCCTTTAAGGAATATGCTCAAAGGTGGAGGTCCCTAACTGCAAGGGTATCTACCCCTGTGATTGAAAAAGAGCTGACTGCAACTTTCATTAATACTCTTGAGAGGCCCTACTTTACTTACTTGATTAGACAAGCCTCTTCTAGCATTGCAAAAGTAGTGGTAGTGGGGTGTCGAATTAAGAGTATTGTTTCCTCTAGTAAGCTGCAAGAGAGAGCAGATAAAAGACTACCCTCTACTAAACCCACCACCAACAAGCTTAAAGAAGTTACTATTACCATGGTCAACTCGAATGCAAGACCTAACTCCCAAGTTTCCTTTAGGATGAATCCCTCACCAAGTCAACCACAATATAGAAGCTAACCATAGGCCAGTAGAGCCCCGAGATAGTTCACCAGAATACCTATTCCACTCGGTCAGGTACTTGAGAAGTTAAGAAGAGATAATCTACTCCATTTTGAGGCTCCTAATGAAAGGTACAGGTTGAGGTTCTTTGATCCCAATGCAAGATGTCAGTATCATCTGAGGCAAGTGGGCCATTCATTTGATTTGTACTAGAGGTTGAAAAACAAAATCTAAGATTTAATCAATGAAGGTACAGTACAACTAGATTTAGTAGAGGCTATTACCCTAAACGTCAACAACAACCCACTGCCAAACCATGGACCCATCATCAATATGATATCTGACCACTCAAAATCCACCATCAACATGATCAGTCCAAACCAAGAACCAAAGGTTTATAGATTTTACAAAAAAAGAGGTCCCACAAGCTAAAAGGTACACCTTCCACGTGCCTATGGCCCCCAAAAATTATAAAGCTGCCCCCCTTAACTACTAAGCAATAAACCAGGGGTAATCAAGCTCGCTTGTAGAGGGGATCACTCGCTCCGACAGAATCTATGATCTAAAGGAAGACCTGAAAAAGAAGGTCATACTGGAAATGTCAAGCACCGAACAAGCTGAACATGAAGAAGGATTAATTGCCTTTACCAAGATGATCAAGTCTAGCGAACATAAAATGATAGACCAGCTCACTAAGACTTAGCACAAATATCCCTCATGAGTTTATTGATGGCATTAGACCCACACCGAGAAGCCTTATTCAGAACACTAAGGGATGTTAAGGTCCCTCATGAAATCCTAGCTGAAAGGATTGGCTCTGTCACCAATTCTATCCTCACCATGGATCAAATTTCCATCTCTACCAAAAAATTGGGCAAAGAAGGCACTCAGCACACAAAGCCTCTATTCATAATAGTGAGGATAAAAAACATCATCGCAACAAGAGTCCTCATCGACAACGAGTCATATCTACATATTTAATAAGGTGTGCATGATCACTAATCAGCAAAAGGAAGAGAGGCTGAAATTTAAATAACGCCAGTTTGGGACCTATGGATTAGGATACATTCCAACCCCGAAGAAGGACTTGCAAAGAATACAAGCCAGGGGCAAAAAGGGTGACAAGTTGTATCATAATCCAATGGCCATCCCTCCATTGTCAGAAACTTTCATCAGGGTCGAAACCCAAAACTCAAAGCCCACTAAAGAAGGCACTTCCAACAAAAATGAAGGGGCTGGCCTATTCAACAAATCTCAGCACTTGAATAATTGATTCTCCATCCCTACGAATAAGAATAAGTCTTCCCTAGGGTAAAGGATGAATCACGATCCAATATTTTATGGAATTTCGTAATAAATTATCTCCGTTCTTCAAATGCTTGTACTTGAAAGAAAGTTCCCCAAAATAAAATCAGCTTCTATTCCCTTTACTCCTGCCTTACTTACACTTTTCCTTTTGCATACTTTTCTCTTTCTCTAGATGCCACGATTCGAACAAAGGCCATGGATACCTCACGCAAATAGGTGATGAAAATATTGATATCACTTTCGACCCTACTAGGTTAGTCGTCAAGAATGATGTCAATGACCCTAATCACGTGCAAGAAAGCTGGCAAAAACATAAAATGAGTAGAATTTCCATTGACGAGCCAATAGAGATAATTAATGTCGATACCAACAAAAACCTTAAGGTGTTGAAGATTGGGAGAAATTTGAAAGAAAATCAAAAGATAGAGATGACCACATTGCTATCTAAATACTAAGAAGTATTTGCATGGTCTTATGACAACATGCCCGGATTAGACCCATCGATCATGGTCCATCACTGACCCACACAAGAGGATATCAAGCCTAAGACACAAAAGTTGAGAAGGTTCCAACTAGATATCCTATTGAAAAGCAAGGAAGAAGTCAAAAAACTATTGGAAGTCCGCTTCATTGAGGTGTTTGATTATCCTAAGTGGGTAGTCAACATAGTACTAGTTATGAAGAAGAGTAGAAAAATCAGAGTGTGCATAGACTTTCGAGACCTTAATGAAGCAACCCCCTGAAGATAATTTTCCTTTGCCCCATATCAATATATTGGTCAATAACACAGTCGGAAACCATATTTTCTCTTTCATGGATGGATATTCTAGGTATAACCAAATTCGAATGGCTAAAGAAGATAAAGCTAAGACAACATTCATTACGACTTAGGGTACGTTTTGCTATAAAGTGATGCCTTTCGGACTCAAAAATGCCGGGGCAACTTACTAAAGGGCCATGGTAGTAATCTTTTACGACATGATGCACAAAAAAGTTGAAGTATATGTCGATGATATGATTACCAAGTCTAAGGAAGGAGAAAATCATGTGGAAAATCTAAGGAAATTATTTAATAGGTTGAGAAAATTCCAACAAAAACTCAACCTAGAGAAGTATACTTTTGGAGTGACTTCAAAGAAATTATTAGGTTTCATAATCAGTCAAAAGGGCATCAAAGTGTACCCTAATAAAGTCAAAGCGATAGTTGACCTACCCCCACCATGCACACTTAAAAAAATCAGAGGTTTATTGGACCGTTTAAACTATATAACTCGATTCATATCCTAACTCATGGACAAGTATCGTCCTTTGTTTAAGTTGTTAAAAAAGAATGCCAAGATCAATTGGGACGAAGAGAGTGAGCAGGCCTTTACAACAATCAAAGGATACCTTTTGAACCCTCCAATTCTAGTTGCTCCAAAACCCGAGAAGCCTTTATTCCTAAACTTAACAATATTACCCAAGTCCATGAGGTGCATGCTTGGCCAAAAAGATGAGGAAGGGAACGAAAGGATTGTATACTACAAACAAAAACCTCAAAAGAATCATTGAAAAAATGGTTGTTACATATAAGAATTAGCATGAGATGTTACCCATCGTACTCATGGCCTATCAAACTTCCATCAAAACATCGATTGAGGCAACACCGTACTCTTTAGTATATGGCACTGAAGCGGTGTTACCAGTAGAGGTCGAGATCCCGTCACTCACAGTACTATTAGAAACTCATTTGGACGAAGCCGATTGGGTAAAGAAATGCATCGAGCAGCTAAACTTGATTGATGAAAAGAGATTAATAACCCTGTGTCATAATCAGTGTTATCAACATAGAATGGATTGAACCATCAATAAAAGGGTACAACCCTGTAACCTCAAAGAAGGAGATTTGCTGTTAAGAAAAGATTTCCCCAATGCACAAGACCCCAGAGGGAAATTCACCCCCAATTACGGGGGTCCTTATGTCGTGAAGCAAGTATTATCAAGAGGGGCTTTGATTTTGTCCCAAATAGATGGTCCAGATTTAAGAGAGCCCGTAAATACCGATGCTGTAAACTTGTACTACCCATAAGAAGTCAGTGGAAATTTTGCTCAGAACGCGAAAATGCCAGTCATTTTGAACATCATTATGGTCCAATTTTCATTATCTATAAGCAAATTTGGTATCCTTGGCCTTTTTCATCACTGGAATAATAACCCTCTCCATGGAAAGGTCCAATTCCCGTTACCCCATTTAATTGAACCCATACACTACAAACATGAGAGGGGTTAAGGAATGAGATCTAGAACATTGGTAATTAATAAAATTCTTTAAAATACTTTATTACGGATTAATCCCAATCAATAGGAGTTTTATTGTTTGTCTTTCAAGGGAATGTGAAACTTAAGTAAGCAATCATGGTAGATGGGAATAAGGCTTTTGGGTTCATAAAAGTTCCAAAAAGACAAAAACAGTGGGTAGTTTTCCTGCATCAGGCTAATTTCCATGACTTCTCCAAAAAGAGCAAGCAAAGTTTCGAACGTTATATGCCAAGAACATCCAGGTTGATAACAAGGGACTAAAATAAGAGTTAGTAATTTTCCGATGGGGGCTTTTCAAAATGGTTTGACTATTTGGGTGCTATCGACAAAGACTGGGTAAGTATTTCTACACAGTGTTAGCACACTAATCTTTTCTTGCACTTGCATTTAGACCAATTTTTACTTCCAACAATCTTTTTTAACTGACCCATAAGGCATTCGCTTTCTAAATTTAGTATTTGGCCAACCTACGAAGATACGAACTTAGCTCGGTTCATCCTTCCAATCCATAGGGTCCCTCTGTTCACCAGATTTCTTTCAAGCAAGCCCATATGTCATTTCCCCTCTATTCACCAAGTCCTGTAGGGCACTTCTCCTCATATTTTACTATTAGCATAACATTACCACCAATTTTAGGGTTACTAGTCCTTAAGAGACGCTTCTGCCTAGGTTAATAAGCTTTATGAGGCACAACCAGGTCTTCCAGATCAATCAAATTCTAGGGCTACTAGTCTCCGAGAGATGCTCTTGCCTAGGTTAGTCAACTCAAAAGAGCGTCACCAGGTTTTAGATCGATCCCATTTTAGGGTTGGTAGTCCTCAAGAAACGCTCCCGCCTAGGTTAGTGATCCTTATGAGGCATAATCAGGGTTCATTTCGTCATCCAAGTTGATTTTAGGAGAGCTATTTAGTCATCTTAGGGGGCAAAAATAGTGTCTGTTTGGTCTTTGTGACAAAGTTTTGCTCAAACTTCACTATAAAGAGGGGTAATTATAGACACCTAATTTTTTCCCACTTTATTTTTTTTATTTATTTCATTTTTATTATCTTACTTTCTTTTTTTAGTAGGCCCTAAAAAAAATAAAAAAAAAAAGAAAAGAAAATGAAGTTTAAAAATTTAGAAATTTGAAAAATTATGAAAAAGTAGAAAAATTAAATTCAAGTAAAAGATTTTTGAAAATAACATGTTATTAAGATAGATTTTAATTTTGGTTTAGAAGTTGGGCCATTGAACTTAAGGTTTGATTTAAATCTAACTTAAGCTGACCAAGTCCATATGTGTAATTTGATTGCACGTGGCACCTTTAGATTTGACGGCCCGCTGACATGGCGCCACATGGCATCTACGTAGCGTACCATGTTAGCCCCTTTTTCCCTCCCCTTCCTTCCTTTTCCCTTCGTTTTCCTCTCTTTCCCTCTCTTTCCCTCACTTTCCCTATATTTTCTCCCCTTTTCTCGGATCAAGAACACCTGACCCCTTTACTTCAACTCCAATTTCCATACAAATTCTGCATACACTCACGTAGTTTCTCACGTTTGTCCTATTGTGTACATAGCCTATTATGAATCAAACCCACTAACTCATCCAAATTCAGTTAAAAATGAATTTAAGTCGAGCTCCTAAGTTGGAAAAAAACTAAAACCTCGGCATTTACATTCAAAATCCGATCCAAGCTTTCCATATTTTCTAGGAACAATTCGAGTATAAAATGATGTTGAGGGAGCTCACACGATCATACACAGCCACTCACAAGTAGCTAATTCACTTACAACTACTCTCTCTCTCTCTCGCTTTCTCTCTCTACACATACCGAACACTCCTTCTCTCTTTGGCTCTCTCTCTTTAGCTACCCTTGAGGAATACCACAACCTTAGCTACAACCCTTGCATTCTTAGCTTTCAGTTAGTACCAGCCACAACCACTGCCGTGTCCCCTAGTAACTCAACCAAACATCGTCCATCAAACCCTAACCACCACCCCTCTCTCCCCTCGAACCACCACCCTTAGTCGTCTTTGACCCACTCTCTAAAACCCCCTACCCCAACTAACCAATCACACCTAGCAAACTCCATACAGTCAAACCACTACCGCCACCTACGACTAATATTCAAAAACCACTAACCCCGAGCTCCATTGGTCTCGGTACTTCGCCTACCCCCCATAAATCCAATAAGATACTCACTAAAATCCCTTTTCCTTGTCGTTTAGGTGGTTGAAAAGCACCTAGAGCTTCCCCATCACATGGTGCTACTTTCCTTCCATCTGTGACCCAAATCCAATTCGACGACCTGAACTCGATCCAACGACCTAAACCTAACCCGACCAACCCAGGTTTAACCTACGCATCCTATTTCTGGTCCGGATCCTTTTTTATTTATTTTGGTTTCTTTTTTTTTCTTGTTTTTGTTTAGTTTATTTATTTATTGTTGATTTTGTCATTATTTTTTTAAATTTATTTTTCATTTACCTCCAAATATAAACGTAAAAGAAAAAAAAAAGAATGAATGAAAATAAAAAAAAAAAAGAAAAAGAAAAAAGAAAGGTAACTTTATTCTTTTTTTGTTACTAATTTAAGTTAAAATAAATAAGCCATAATAAATAATAAATGAATTAAGTAAACAAAAAAAAAGGGATAAAATAAATAAACAAGGAAAATAAATAAAATAAGATTAATCACTTAGAAAAATTGATTTTCTAAAAATAAGTGAAAATAAATAGACCTCCTTCCAAATTAGGACTATTTTAGAGTTTCCAAAAATGAGAAACTAATTAAGATGTTTTAAGAATTTTTCTTAAATAAATCAAAACTGAGTAAAACGTAAACTCGATTGTTTTTGAATTAAAACAAAACCAGTCCACCAAAGTTTTTACAAAAAAAGAATTACGTATATCTGATCCCAAATAGCGGGTACATAAGCACTTACAAGACGACAATAAAAATGAAAAAACCTAATTTTCCTTTTTGTCTTCAGTTTAGATTATTTCATTTGTCTAATTAGAATAGTTAAATTAAGTTCCATCTCATGAAATAAAATGGTGATTTTTAAGATTAAAAGTTAATTTTGGAAAGTTAATGGTACCCGTAAGAATTTAAAAGTCTTAACCCCCGAATTCAAATTCTCAGGTTTTCAAAAAAGCCATATTTATAAATTGGTTTTTTAATCGATGGACCAGTAGTTAAGATATAACCAATCCACCCAATTGATTGTAACTTAACCCCTTTTCCCAACTGCAGCTAAGTGGCAACTCCAAATCTTTTCAAATTAAAAAAAAAATGGTTTTCTTTAAACCCTGGTCGAAGATCAGTATTAAATGAGTTGGGTTTAGTACTAATCGGTTTAGAGAAAACCTAATTTAATAAAAAGAACCAAGAAGGTAAAAAACTAGGCTCAACGAAAAGCAAGTAGGATTGCTGAATTAAACTTTTAAAGTTTCTAGTAGCTTTATGATTGTCGGAATTTAGATAGCTTTTCTTATTGTTGGGTAGGCGATTCCAACTCTCTACAGTTCTTATGACTGTGGATTGTTAAATTACTTGTAGATATATGTGTGTATGTGTGTGTGTGTGTGTGTGTGTGTGTGTGTGTGTGTGTGTGTGTGTGTGTGTGTGTGTGTGTGTGTGTGTGTGTGTGTGTGTGTGTGTGTGTGTGTGTGTGTGTGTGTGTGTGTGTGTGTGTGTGTGTGTATGTAAAATGAATAAACACCCTTAGAAACTCACTAGTTAGAGCTTTAGAACCTTTGACTTGTAATACAGTCTTTATATCATAGGTATATACGTGATATAAAGATTTTAGGCAAGGCTACTGGACCCCCTTATAAGGCATTCAATTGGCACCTCCAACACTTAATAATCCCACAGGTCAAGGTAAGGACATATTGTACGTGTACACGACACTAAAACACTATAATCATAATAAATCAACCCCAACATGTCCTTTTGCTACCTCCTTATGATATGACAACCGAATTAGTTATATGTGATGCATGTTTATGTATAATCTAATTTAGTTTAATAGAGTTAGATATAATTACATACAATTATAATATGACTAGACAATATCATAAACACTTAATTTCTATGGAATCTACTATGCAACAGACAATTCATTATCATAATTCAAAGTGATTTCACAATTTAACGGCCAATAGTATTCACATGCATAACACAACCCTACACATCATTCAGTTATCGATATTAATTAAATAACACTAACTAGATGCACAAACAAACATGAAATCATAGGAAATACTCACTCTGTCATGATAGAACTCAAGGATCATAATAATCTACAAAGATATCCAAACACTTGTTGAGATCACCTAATTATTACAAAATAAAAAAGATAGTTAGTAACTAAGTGAACTAACCAATCTGTATAATCATTTATCTAAATTTATCTAAGTTTTCTATTAAATTTTCTAGTTTGAGCTTTTTCATCAATCACATATAACTTTTTCATTCTAACTTCGATACTTATGAATATATGTATCTAGATCATATCTTTAACATGTTTTATAGTGAGGATTTAGAAAAGATATTTTTTAACACGTAGTATTTTTAAAAAATAAAAAATCTTAACCAGAGTATTTTCAAAATATATAGTTAGTTAAGGTTTTTCTCGAATTCATGAAATTAGATTTATTAGGTTTTTTAAAAAAATAATAATAAATTGATAAATGAATATAAACTTAGCTCGTTTTTTCAAATAAAATGAATCCACCTACTAAATATTTTATAAAAAAAAAAACTACGACCGATTTGATCCTAACTAGTGGATACGTAAGAACTTTCGATGTAATCGTATAAAAAAAATTTTCCTTTCTTCTTAGAAAATTCATTAAAAAAAAAAACACTCTAGCTATCTTTTGTATGTTTCAGTATATATTTTTAGTATTTTTAGGAAATTATAAAAATAAGAGCCCATCAATTTTTCTTTAGTTTTTATATAGTAACTTAGTCTTAATAGGTTAGCCCCCGAACTTAGTGGTTTTTTTTTCTTGTTTAATTTTTCTAAATCATTTTCTTAGTTTAATGTCAAGTAATCTATATTAAGCAGGTTAGGCTTGATATATGTTAAATTAAGGAAACCGAAATAAGGGTCAACAGAATTGGTAACTCTATTAACGAAGCCTAATGGGCTAACCATGTAAAATTTAAAAATTAAATGATGGGCATCTCAGTAATCATGTGTATATTTAGATGTGGTTAAACCTAAGCTACCTTAGGAACTTAGAACGGACTACCACTATGTAACCCTCAAGTCGCTAGGGTCTTTATCCCCACCTAGCAACAATAGACGAGCCCACTCAGGCTTCAATGTAGCCTACTAGATTTCCCTCTAAAAATCTTTAAAGCTATAGAGCCTGAGACCAGTAAACTCCACTCTCTTGGATCATTCTTTTTTAAAAAGGGATAGTTATTTTTTTTTTAATTATAGGAAAAGCTCAATTAATTTACAGTTGGTTTGATTTTCTTTTTCGAACAAGAGGAAATTAAAAAAAAATAGTAACCCTTATATATAAGCATTCACGAGCTTCATTTTTGTAAAAAATCTCATTTTAGACCTACCTATATATAAAGGTATTTCCCGACCGCAAGTTTATCATATGTCCTATAATTTATTAATTATCAGCCCCTGTTGCATTGCATACGTATGTGGCATACTGCATCTTTTTATATATTTGATTTTATTTTAGCAATGCTTTTTTCTATCTAATCATTTTCATTTCTTATACTATATGTGTTTTATTTTCATTGTCTCTTAGTGAGTAAAAGGCTGTGTAATTTATTAAAAAAAATTGAAAAGGCTACAAAATTATTAATATCATATCTAGCTTTGTTGACAATTTAGCAATCTAGTTGTAAATAATCATGTTGTTTCATGTTTTATGTAATATAGATATGGAAAGTTAAGTCAGTATCAACCTGATGAACCCCATCCTTACCAGATTCATCAACTCTTATAGATATAGGATTTGAGTTGTTTAGAAAGATTAGTTAGGAGTTTTCTTTTATTTTAGTCCACTATATAGGTTAGATTTTATGATTGTTAATAAATTTGCAGCTTTACTAAACGATAACCTTTATTGATTGTGCAGTTTTTTTACTCATTTTTTTTTATTTCTTGATAGTTTCCTTAAACAAAAAAATAAAATAAAATAAAGAAAAACAATAAGAAAAAGAATGTAAGAAAGAAAACTTCTGTATCAACTTGTAAATTTCTTAGGACATATAATTATGGAAATTAACTATGATAAAAATTATTATGGAACTATCATTTTTTAAAAGGCTTTCCAACATTTTTTTTTTAAGGAGGAAATTTCAAAAGATATTTTATGATAAAAAAAAACTAGTTTCATGATAATATTTTACTTAGTAGATTTCTATTGCAATGCCCCGCATATACCATATTGTTAGGAACTAACAAAATAAAAAAATCAAAAAGAAAAAAAAAGATTTAAGTTGTAAATTATTTCCCATCTCAAAGTCATCAATTTTATAAACGTCTAAATTCTCATTCTCTATATTTATCCATTAAGTTGTCACGGTCCTGATAGAGCTTTCTCTACGAGTCGTCACCCTTATGTTATCTTTTAATTAGTCTCTCATTATGAAATAATTTCCACTCCTCTATATCACCCTTATGTCATCTGTGTCATCAGTTGTAGTCTCATTGTTTCCATTTTTTTTTTATATTCATCCACGTTAATATTAAGCTATCTGTAATATAAAATAAACGTTGATTTTTAGTAAAAGTTTCCAAAAAAAAAAGGGTTTTCAGAATCAAAAACTTGATTTTTTTTTTTTTAAAGAGAGAGAATGAAGTATTGCTAATAGAAAGGGATTCTTGCAGGCTTTGAAAGATTGCTTTTAAAGTGATATGGCCCAACTTGAAGCCCGTAATCATTTGTTAAAAAAAAATCAAAATGTATGAAGTTCTTAAGCTGAGAATAGCTACAACAAAAAGGGTTCTGAGCAAACACGAGAAACAAGTCGAGGCCATAGCTCATATCCAAGCCCAAGAGCCTATTGACACACCATCTTACGCATATAAGTCTAAAGAGTTGTAGATTCAATGGTCCATTATCAACATGATACAAAGTTTGGAAAAGTTACCAAAAGTATATTTGAATGGTTAAGCTAGGGAGGCATGTTATTGCCAGGGTATGGAAGAAAGGGTTGCTACCCTAGAATAAAAGTTGGTGATATTAGAAGAAAGACTTACTAGCACGGAAATGGAGATGGGTTATGTGCTTAAACAGCTTGAAAACTTACATCCTAATACGAATAGGAAGTTACAGCCTAAGCATGAAGATGATTCAACGAAAGAGAAATCAGGAGTAAATGTGCCTATTGGGAAAACTTAGAATCAAGATAAGCCTGTCCAAAACAAGAGGAGGCGATTTATGCAGTTCAAGATTCCAATGTCCCAAGTGTTCAAGCAATTAAGAGATGTAGGACTACTAGCACGCAAAAACCTAACAAAGAAATACAAGCCAAGTGATCATGACCCTAACAAATGGTATGGATATCATGTCGGCCAGGTAGGGCATACCATAGAAGACTGCTGGAAGTTGAAGAATAAGGTGCAAGATTTGATTGATGCCAAGATAATTCAACCAAATTTTCTAGAGAATGATGGATTAATTAGTAGTGGTATCCCTAACCTAAGGGCATCAAATAGATAACTTCCATTATTAAGCATTGAGCATCTATTACTATCATCTGACAAGGTAGCTTGTCATTTGAAGCAATTGAGTATATCTCTGAAAGATCAATTCAATTGAATGGACCAAGTTTGAAGAAGTAACAAAAATAAGGGGTAAGAAGTAGGAAAGAATTTTAGTTCCTGCATTTTCTTTTCATTTTAGTACTTGTAATAGATAAGAATTATTGAATAAAATAGTTTTCATGTATATTCTTATCTTTGTATGCTACAAAGCTAGCTCAATTCAAATAAAGGCATTTAGATTGAGTGAAAATGGATAAAGAAAATATAAACTCGAAACTTAAAACTTTCCACTTAAGGGAATGATAACATGTTACTTGAATGGTTAAGGATGAAAAGAGGCAACCCATGTCCCAAACATTAACCCTAGACACACATGAGAGAAAAGTGCCATCAAGGTGAGTAATTAGGCTCATTCCTTAAAGAATGCTTGTCTTGAACTTGGTACACGCGTCAAAATAATATTAGGCATTCATTTCATCATCCCTAAACATGGGGGATTTTTCTTAAAATTAACCCTATTAAGAACCAGCCCACATTGGGACAATTAGGAGGTTAAGGTCATTTATCTAAAGAAAATGAGGAGACTAAATTATTCTTGCCTTAGTTGTGCCAATTCATGAGCAAATATTGTCATAGATAATTCAATTTCTTTAGAATGAAGAAGAAGGCTTATATACTTATTCAAACACATCAAGTCCATTGATTCTTTCCTAAGCACTTTAAAGTCATATATACTTCTCCTAAGCTTATATACCTTGAACCAACCTTTTAGTGCTTCAAATCCTATTAGGTGAAAACTCAACAATAAAAGGTGACCACCTTGACCCAAAAAAGAAAAAACAAAAGAAAAAAAGTAGAAAAGGAAAAAAAGAAAAAGAGAAAAGAGTGAAAAAAGAGATTGAACATATTAGCAAGGTGGTCACTTTCAAAAAATAGCCAAATAAAGCCTGAAGTCCGAACTGGTGATAGTATCCAAAATCTAAAATATTTCAATTCCTAAGCCCGAAAGAAAGTCCTTCATTTTATGATCCCCCTCACTATACCAACCTTAGTGAAACTCTTTTACTAAAGAAATAGACTTATCTTAAGCGAAATTTACTCATGAAACTAAGCAAGCCCATGTTTAGCTTCTCCTAAGTTCTTGTCTTGTAAACCTGGGATAGATTGTATATAATTTCTTTTAAAATTGGCTAAGTACATTGATATCCATTTGCTTAAACCATTAACCAAAAACCTTACATTGCAAACCCAGAAAAGACTTATTGATTGACTAGAATGTACCACTTACAAGATAGGCTACAATTTTTGGAATTGATACTGAGAGTAAAAACAAACCTATGAGAGGTAAGGAAGTCCAGTTTGACTAAACATTTCAAGTAACGATATCTATTCCCCTTAGTAGAAAATTAAGGAGTTGAGTGCTTTCTCAAAAAAACATGAATGGTCATTTATCCAAAGTTGGAAATTAGTGCTTCTAAAAAAAGTTCAGAGATCATGAATTATGCTCTAAGAGATAAGACTGAAAGAATGAGTAATCAATGGACAAAGCGCAAGCCAAACCCTTATTTGTGATCTTTAAAGTTTTCGAGATTTTCTTACTGGTTAGCAACACAATGCTCTATCAAAGAGTGTGTTTTTGAATTTCTTGAAAAAAAAATTTCAAAAGAGAAATGAAACTTTTAAAATTATCAAAAAAGATTTCTTAAAAGAAAAAAGAGGTTAAAATTTTCAACAAGTCATCAAAATCCCTCGAACTCAAGTCACAGACCAATTTGTCAAAACTCATGAAAGTTTTCTTCCTTTGTAGGTTCGCTTGCTCATAGAAGCATTATTCTATCTAGCCTTTTGCTAGGATCGCTATCTTATCTAGTCTTTTTCTAGGATCATTTGCTCAAAGGAGCAAAGATCGCTTGCTTAAAGGAGTACTATCTTATCTATTCCTTAGTTAGATCATTTGCTTGGAGGAGTGCTGTCCAAACATTTAAAATATCACCTGAGAGAGCTGCCTCATTTTGTCTTCAATAGAATGTCATCTTATCTTGTCTTCTAAAGATTTATCCTTTCAAGCAAAATGAATCTCAAAGAAATGTATCCTCTTTGGATTAACTAAAAGAAGTCTCGAAGAGATCTACCCTCTTTAGATTATTCACCAAATTAAAATTAATCTCAAAGAGATCTATCCTCTACAGATTCTCCACCAAGTCAAAAGAAGTCTCAAAGAGATCTATCCTCTTCGGATTATTCACCAAATCAAAATGAATCTTGAAGAGATTTATCCTCTTCAAATTCTCCACCAAGTCAAGATAAATCTTGAAGAGATCCATCCTTTTCGGATCACCTAAACAAAACAAGAAATCTTGAAGAGATTTATCCTCTTCGAATCACTAAAGTAAAACCATTTTTTGATTTCTCGAAGAGATTTGTCCTATTCAGATCACTAAAGTAAAACCAGTTTTTAAAATATCGAAGAGATCTATCCTCTTTGGATCACCAAAACAAAACAAAACAAGAAATCTCAAAGAGATCTATCCTCTTCAGATCGCTAAAGTGAAACTAGTTTTTGAAATTTCAAAGAGATCTATCCTCTTTGGATTTTTTAGCAAATCAAAATGATTCTTGAAGAGATCTATCCTCTTCGGGTTATTCTTCAAAGCAAGTTTTTCTTGAAATCTTGAAGAGATCTATCCTTTTTGGATTATTAGACTAGAGTAAGTTTTTTTTTTTAAATCTTAAAGAGATCTATCCTATTTAGATTATCCACCAAGGTAAGTCTTTCAAATCTCAAAGTGATCTATCCTCTTCAGATCATCTACTAACTAAAACAAAGTTTTTGAAATCTCAAAGAGATCTATTGTCTTCAAATCATTCACCTAAAATAAATCTCGAAGAGATTTATACTCTTCGAATCGTTCATAAAACAGCTTTCTTGAAATCTTGAAGAGATCTATCCTCTTCAAATTATCTACTAAACCAAAACATTTGAAGTCTTAAAGAGATCTATCTTCTTTAGATCATCCACCAAAATGATTTTTTTAATATTGAAAAGATCTATCCTCTTTGAATTATCTAAGTCGAGTCTGGCAAATATATGTATCTCTTTTGTCTTTATAGTGAAGTTTTAATTGAACTTCCTTATAAAGAGAGGCAATTGTAAACACCTCATTTTTGCCATTTTTCATTTTCATTACTAGTTGAGCCAGGTTGAAAATAAACAAAACAAAAAAATAATAAAATAATAATAAATCAATAAACGAAAATTTAAAAAAAAATAAAATAATGAAAAAAAAAGAAAGTCGAGTCTAATCTTTTCAAGTCCAATCGTATCGAGTCATATCAAATAGGGTCGAGTCTAATCGTATCGAGTCAAGTCAAATCATATCATATCAAGTTGAGTCAAGTCAAATCCAATCATGTCGAGTTAATTCAAGACGAGTCAAATTGAATCTAGTTAAATCATATCGGATCATTTAAGATCATATCGGATAACAGTATGTGATTAATTTAATAAATCATTAAGTTATTTAAAAATTAGGCTTTATTAAAATAATTTTAGTCCAGTCTAATATGAAATAGATTTTTATCTAAATTATTTTGTGTTAGATTAGATTTATAATTTATTAAGTGGACTTTTAAGCTAAATTAAATTGGATCGGATCGGGCTCGGTAAATAAAAAACCTAAATAGAGTTTCTAGAAACTAGGTCAAATATTAACTGTATCTTTCATTTGTTAAAAATCAAATCCGTAATTAAAAGATACAAAAGATTCAGTTTTTGGTTTATAAATAGGAATTTATTGATGAAGTTTAGGACTTTTTTTATTACATAATTCCCCAAATACAATCCACCCACACCATCACAACCCACCAAACACAAGCTCAATTCTACATCTATACTACTCTCAACAATTTATCCTTTGTCCACAAACATAAATTGAACAACCGAAGTCCAATCCCAAATGTCCACTGATCACCAACATTGACAATCACTGCACCAAGAATAATCAAATCCCATACTTACCTATAGTAATCCAAAAAGCTATCACCCACAATCGCTTGGACTCATAAACACACGCTACATCACTCTCACCCAACAACACGCCTAAAGTGAACATGCAAACATCCCTTGCCTGAAACAAATTGCCCCACCGATGCTTATCCTCAATTGTTCAAGCTGAATAGTAACCATGTCCTAAATTACAATAGCCAACGATACCAATCCGCACACAAGCTCAACTCCACATGCCAATAGCCCCTGCTCCCTTCTACAAGCCGATAACCCTTCCTCCCTTCCATGTACATCTACGGATCATGCCCCTACCATAAACACTAAATTCCACATAGCCACACCAATACGACACATGCCACTCTACACTTACATTAACCAAATAGCCCTAATCCCCTGCACAATCCTCACACGAAGCACTTCATCACATACTCCACATCTACACACCGAGCACAATCCAATTCTGATACATCACCATGCACATACAACACACTTGCTTAATCATTAAAATAGGCAAATTGGTACGATAAGCACTTCACCCGCACTCGTTGAAGCAATCCACCGAAATCTACATACACACTGCACACAACACAAGCATACCAATCACGCGCAACTTGACTTATCAGTAAAAGTCGTTTCATTTTATTATTTTTACTAATTAAATTTTTTTTAGTGCTTTTTTTATTATTATTATTGTTTGCTTACAGTTCCAATTTTTCATAATACTTAGTTAAATTGTGTTTTTTTAATAAAATCATGTTTTTTTTTTTGAAAAATGTACGTATCGTATAGTTAAAATATGTATCATGTAGTTGAGAAACGTATCTTGTGATTGAGATACATATCATGCTGTGGAGATTCATATCTTGTGGTTAAAATGTAGAAATATATGTATCGAGATACGCATCTTACAGTTAGGATTTGGAAAAAGATACGTATGAAGATATGTATCTAGATCGTATCTAGATCATATCTTTAACATATCTTATAGTTAGGATATAGAAAAAATATCTTTTGACGCATAGTGTTTTTAAAAAATAAAAAATCTTAACCAGAGTATTTTCAAAAGATATAGTTAGCTAAGGTTTTTCTTAGATTCATAAAATTATATTTGTTAAGTTTTTTTTTAAATTATAATTTGATAAATAAATGTAAACCTGGCTCAGTTTTTGAAATAAAAAGAATCCATCTACTAAATATTTTATAAAAAGAAAACTATAACCAATTTGATCTTGACTAGAAGGTACATAGGTACCTTCAAGGTAACTGAATAAAAAATAAAAATAAAAACTTTTCCCTTTTTCTTAGAAAATTCATAAAAAAATTATAAAAAAAAAAACACTCCAGCTATCTTTTGTAATATTTTTAAGAAATTATAAAAATGAAAGCTCATCAATTTTTCTTTAGTTTTTACATTATAACTTATTCTTAATAGATTAGCCCCCAAACCTTCTTTTTTTTTTTTGTTTAATTTTTCTAGACACCATTTTCTTATAACATTCATAGCTTAGTAGCCAAATTAGGGTTTTTCCACCCAAAAACCTTAATTTCATTTTTTACCAGTTAAACTAATTAGCAACTCCATTTTTTAAATTTTTTCAAAGAAAAGTATTTCCTTAATTTAATGTCAAGTAATCTATATTAAGCAAGCTAGGCTTGATATAAGTTAGATTCAAGAAACCAAAATAGGGCTCAACAAAACCAGACATATATTTGTATATATGTACATATACCTAACTAAACTTATAGTATATCTCTACATATAAGTATATCTCTATATGTATAATAGTATATACACACATACAAACATAATTTCCAAAAGAATGAGATTATATGCTCAAAATCTAATACATATACTTATAGGAATCAACTTTTTGGATCGATCACACACAGCCAAGCTAGAAGACTCTAAGGACTCGTTCGGAAGATATTAACTCTAAGCTATAGTCGAAACAGGGATTCCTATACCGAGCTAATCTCCTACCGACCTAACTATCAGATCCTTATATGCGTTAGATCCACCCCTGTTCAGCAGCAACACTTTATCCGAAGATATAGCCTAAGAGTAGTCGAGGCAAGCTCTTAACCGGACTACAAGCATCTGACCCAAAATCAAGCTGATTTCTCTTTAGAGGAACTAATTGGTACTTAACCTAGTCCACATTAGGTCAGCCCCCAACCACACATGTTACTCTATTTTTGTCTACCTTATACCATATTTCTTCTATCCAAATGCCAAGTGACACGTTTTTTCTAACACAATATTCTAGAATGATTCTTTTTTTCTGTACTAAATATTTTTTATCTTTTTTACCCCTTTTTGTATATTTCATGTAACCTAAATGTAAAATACCTTTTTGTCTTTTCATACATGTAAAATAACCCTAGTGGACAGGTATATAAATCCCCACTTCCTTGTACATAAACAATCAATTCAAATTTCAATATACAGAATTACTCCCTTTAAGCAACCTTAGTGTTTTTATTATCATTCAACTCTTATATTCTCTTTAGTAAGGAGTAAAGGCGAGTAACCCTTCAATTCAAACCAGTATGTCATATCTGGCAGATTGTTGATCGAGTAGTGTGTCATATCCATTTGGTAGCTGCCCAAACTTTACTAACCTTTATCCAATTTGTTTTGGTTTGCTTCGTTGTGGTGATTCTCCATGTCATCGACCCCAGAGACGCATGAGTTTCGGTAGTATCAAAAAACGGTTCAAAGAAGGAGTGTAAACACCTAATTTTTGCCTCCCTTTTATTGTTCAGTTTAGGTTATAAGGTCTTAAATTAGAAATTTTTCAAAAAAAAAATAGGAAAATAAAAAAATAACCCAAAAAATGAAGAAATTTAGAAAAAAAAATAAGAATTCTAGAAAAATACAAAAAATAGGAAAATAGGAAAAAAAACACAAAAAATAAGAAATTTAGAAAAAAAAAAATACAAAAAATGAAAAATTTAGGAAAATATATAAGAAATTTGAAAAGTCATAAAAAAATTTTAAAAAATAAGGAATTTAGAATATAATAAATTTTTTAGGTTATAGGATTTTAATTTAAATAAATTTGAATAAAGGACCTTGGAACCTAGGCTTAGATTTAAATCGAGCCCAAGCCAACCTAGGCCATAATTGCACATATGGACAAGGTATAGGCCAATGGTTTAATGATAAAGCATTTGGACTAAAGCATTAGGTTTGGTTTGAGGTCAAGGGTTTGAAACTCACTAGAGTTATAAAAGTTGGTTTTTTATCTTTTTCTCTTGAACTTTATGTGTGGCCACATGTCAGGCTATCATTGGGCCACGTATCTAAAATTGACACTTGGCACGTTATGATTCGCTTGGACAACATACATTCTTTCCCCTTAATTTTTCCTCTCCTTTCCTTATTCTTCCTTATTTGTTTCCTTTTTTATCAAAACACACAAACATGCATAAGGGGGGAATTTTGTTTTAAAAACCTACACACAATAGGGGGGAAGAGGGAAAAACAGAAGAGAAGGGGAAAAAGAAAAACACACACATGGGGGCACCCACACACTCTTTCTCTACAGTCTCTCTCTTTCTCCACTACATTCTCTCCCTGTCTCTTTAACCCGTCTCTCTCTCTCTCTCTAACATACGCCCTCTCTTCTTTCAATGCTTCACTCTCTCTCCACCATCTCCTTCTGTCTACAGTCTCTTTCTCTAACCCCTCTCTCTCGACATCTTACTTTCTCTCCACCATCTCCCTCTATCCACAGTTTCTCTCACTCTCGACTATTCTCTCTCTCTCTCTCTTATTTCTCGAACCAATAGACACAATTCAGACCCTCTCCTCAACTAACTCCCTCGTTGTCGCTCTCTCATCCACTGTACCTACGATACCATCCCTCTCGACCTCCTCTAATTCACACGATTAGCCTACAGCTACACAACACCTATCTTCGCCCGCAGTCTAAGCTATTACCACACACGACCTTCTCTCTCCTTCGATTGTCACTAACCCAAACACCAAACCCAATCCAACCCACTTCATCTCTCTCTCTCTCTCATACCAAACATACGACCTTCTCCATCAGTCGAACTCACATACACATCGCCCTCCTCAACCTCTCTTTCAACTTATCGAAACCACCCATGTTCACAAACCCTCACTCTACCTCACGACTCATTCACACAAACCAACTCACCGCCACACTACCCATAGCTACTCCACCGCACAGCATACATACACCACCCCCCGTGCACACACTAGCCGAACCTACACACGGGCAACCAGACACTAAACTAAACTCACACTCACACATACACGACGCCAAACCCCCCTTATCACAAAACCCAAACTCAAACCGCACGCCACCACCGCGACCAGTGCCAGACAGCCACCAAATGCGATGACATTGAAAACATATAAACCCTACAATCACATGAGATTTTGATTAGTTGAAAGATTTGATTGAGCCTAAATTATAAAATAAAGCTAGAAATATGAGTAAAAATGATCTTGTAAGTTTAAATTTAAGAAAATAAGCAACAAAATAAAAAATATATAAAATTTCTAAAATTTAAGTAAATAACTCGTTATTTATCGAAAATGCGTAAAATGGATTCCGATAATTAACGAATCGCTAGAGATGAATTATATGTATACTAAAAATCATAGAATGACCTAAATAATATTTAGGAATATTTATTTGCACTATATATGAATTTACATATAGGTACAAATATACGTAATCACTTAAAATATGGGAAATGTACTAAAATAATACTAAATAATTAAATAAAATTCATAATTAATTAACGAAAAATAAATAAATATTAAAAAATAAGAAATGATCTAGATTTGGGTCGTGGTAGCTGGGGAAAATAAGAAAAAAATTAGCCAATTAAATTAGAATAACACAAAAGGCAAATTGGAAAAAGATAAGTCAATTATCTAATCAAATTAATGCACAATAATTTCCCTAAAACTCTATAAATACTTCAAACTTTTCAAAAGCTCATTTGATTAGTTTGAAATCTTATAAAATTAGATAGAGGCAAAATTGGGAGGAAATTAGGATTTTACAAAAATTTAGCAAAAATCTATGAAGTTAGGGCTTCTAAGAAGAACCTAGACCCGATAAGCAACTGGGAGTGGATAGTCGCCACCACCACAGGTGGTGGCAACCCCTTAGTGGGCTGACACACCCATGGCCACCAACGGTGGCCGGAGCTACCTAAACTGGTAAGTTCGATTTCCAGCCAAATTTTGTTTGATTTTGTAAAAATATTAAATATTCTTATAAAATTATGAAACTTGTTATTGTAAAATATTTTTGCATTTAATTTTTAGGAAAAATATTATTTTGATAAAAACATATTCCGTGATATATGGTCCTTAAGAAATCATGCAAAATCAAGCATATTTCAGTTTAGAAATAAATGATGTTAAGAGTGCAGTTTTGAGCCCAAAATTTTTATGTAGACTACGTAGATGATATAGAACAGTGTTATAAAACCCGTTTTCAAAAATTAATTTTTGAAATTTTTAGATAATTTTTAGGCCTTAAAATGAGGCATAAAATGGGTAATTTAGGGTTAATTAAGCAATTAAATAGTTAATTGCTGATTTAGTGAATAATTATATGTTTTAGGATGTTTAAATTTGATGAAGTATGATACTTATAGCATTTAGAGTGTTAGATGTAATTATTAGGCTAATTATGTAATAAATAAGTAATAGGAAAAAATAGTAAATTTTAAGTTAATTTTGTAAATTAGGGTAATTAGGTGTAAAATATGATTTAGGATGAATTTATAAATTTTGAAATGACAATTGATGTTAGGAGATGATAATTAGAGTAATGTAAATATTAAATGTGTATTATGTACATGATAAGTGATAATACATAATATACAATTATTAGAAATATAATAAACAGAAGATATTAGGATAAAAATTAATATTATATAAATAATAGTAATATACAATAAATCAAATAGGAAACTTAAATTAGGGTAATTATATGAAAAATATAAAAATTCCTCATATTAGGAGTAAATTCGGTACACTAATAAGGATTTAAGTGTATCGGGTGGAATAAAATACTGACTAGAGGCAGTTATGGTATTTAGGATATCTTGAAGTAATGCGATCAATTTCACATTATGAGTTAAAATGAGTCTCTAAGGTTCGAATATAAAAGAGTACTTAGAAATCGAACTAAAACCTAATTTAGAAAATCGATGCGAAAATTGAACCCGAACCTAGCCCCAAACCTAGAATAATTGTCAAAGATTTGAGAACCTAGATAATTGGACATATTAAACACTAAACAAAAGATAACAATAAACATTATAGTAAAAAAATCAACTTATAATAGTTATATGAAAAATTAAAACAACGTTTGTGTTATGGGGATAATCAGCGATGGCCTGAGCAAGTCAAACCTCGAATGAGTCGAACCTCGAGTGAGTCGAACCTTAAGTGAGTGAACGAGGAGTCGAGGTAAGTTAGGATTAATACCTTGTTGTATTTTAGAGGCTTGAGATTATACTTAGTTATGATTGTTAGATAGTTGGTTGTATGCATATGCTTGATTATGTATGATGCTATAATTCTGTTTGTTGTTCTTACTTGTATTGTATGAAGTGATTGATCACCCTCAACTGAACTTAACAAAGATATGACTTGTAAACATAAATCGAACCTGCATAGCAACTCATTAGGAGAAACCTAGGATTCTCCAGCTAAATACCGACCCCTTCAAAAGGGATAGCGTTGGATAGCATTGGATAGCATAATAGGTCCCTTCTTCATCCTTAGTCAAACTAAGTGACAAATGAGGAGGTTGCGATAAGGGTGAAGTCAATGGTTCAAAGGTAATCACGGGAGGAGCGGTGTTTTTATTGTACAAGCCTGGGTTTGGTTGTGAGCTGTTGCATTAACAGAAACTTCTCAACCCGGATTAGAGTGGGCACAATTTCTCTAATCTCACGACGGGCTGGACAACATCGTGCGATGGTATTTACTTAAACATGCATTGTACCAAATGATTTGGCTGATAACCTTGTTTGTGTTTGTAGTGTAGTTTTAAGTCATCCATCCTAACTTACTAAGCTATGGTTGCTCACATCCCTATAGACGTCGTGTAAGTACTGGCAAAGAAGTGGCTTACAACTACTCTAAAGCTAATAATTGTTGAATCTTGGGGAGTGAGGAAAAACATTTGAAGAATAGACATATAATTTTAAGGTCTAAGCTCTTATCTTAGAATTTTTCATTTCTGAATAATGTATTAACTAAGAAATAGATTACGACAAAAAGTTATAAACGTTAAATGTAATAACTGAATTTTAGTGTATATTTTCTCACTTTCTTAAATAAATGATTTATTTAAATTACGAATTGTTTACTTCAAAATAGGTTAGTCATGGATACCTTATGTAGATCAGGTTTAAGATAGCGGTTGTAAGACCAACTTCTATCTTAGATTGGTTTACACGGCGAGACTGTTACAACTCAGCCGCTTCAGAGCATAACAAAACACTCCCTAAAGTCCAATATCAAACTCACAAAACCGCTTTCACCGACTTAAAAATGTGCTTCGAAATAGCCTCCACTATGCTGTTCTAGTCACTGGATGCAACCCGAATTCAACTCGATTCAAACTGACCTAAAGCCAATCCAAGCCCAGAATCCGACCCGACTCGACTCGTAGAGCTAATTCGAACCGCGATCCGCATCCAAACCCTACGCTCTAGATCCGACCTGCACTGCTTTAGGTCTGGGCCTATTGTTGTTATTCTATTTATTTATTTAATTATTTATTGTATTTTAATTCATTATTGTAGTTTGTTGTAATAAAAAAAGAGAAAATAAAAAATAAGAAAACCGAAAAAGAAGAAAAGAAAAAAAAGAAAGAAGAATAGTTTAGTTTTATTTATTTATTTTAATAAAATAGATAAAATAATAATAATAATCAAATTAAAATAATGAAAATCATTTTCATCACTTAGAAAATAACTTTTCAAAAATAAAAATAAATCAATCATTTTCCAAATTAGGGCACTTTCAATTTTCCAAAAATAAACCAATTTAGGACCCTTAGGAAATTTTCTTTAAATGAGCTTAAAATGGATAAAACACATAAACCCGGCTATTTTTCAAAAATTAAAATTAAATTAACCTACTATGTTTTTGGTAAACAATCTACAGAAGTTTAATTCCAAATAGCTATGTAGGTACCCGTACGTAAGTACGGAGCGACTTAAAATATAAAAAGTTTTATTTTTTTCCATTTTTAGATATTTATATACATTGATCAATTTAGTTGCATGTATTATAATTAACATTTTTAGAAATCAAAGAGTATATTTGAAAAGCGTAGTTAAATTCGGAAAGTTAAAAAGTAGTACTCGTGTAAGGTTTAATAAATTAGCCCCTAGATTTAGATCTCTAGTTTTCAAAAAGCTATATTTATAAATTGGTTTTTTAATCAATAGACCGGTAGCCAAGTTATAACCAATCTACCCAGTTGGTTATAACATAACCCCTTTTCCCGACTCCGATTGGGTGGCGTCTCCAAATTTTTTCAAGTTAAAAAAAAAATAGTTTTCTTTAAACCCTAGTTGAAGATCAGTATTAAATGGGTTGGGTTTAGTACTGATCGGTTTAAAGAAAACCTAAATTTATAAAAAGAACCGAAAGAGTGAAAAACCAGGCTCAACAAGGAGTATACGAAGTTGCAGTAAAGTTTTGGTTTGCTTACTGTTAATGGCTCATATATTCTTTCCGTAGCTACTATAGTGTATTTATGTAACAACAAGTGTGGTTTTGTTGTTACCTTATTTTTCATTGTGAAAACAAAGCAAGTTTGTCCCTATTTTGTTTGAGTGACTATTGGGCATTAAAGTTGTTAGTAATTACTTAATCTGTTCAAGAAGGTATTGTATAATGTCGAATTCGAGTATTCAAGGTGTTATTGATGACCAGAGTAGTAATGCTCAATCAAGTCGTAGTCATAATGGTAGTTATACCCTAAGGTCTGTTGACGACAGACTTAATAAGCTCACAAACCTTGTTAAGAGTCTAGTTATAACAATGCAAGTAAAAAAGCAACAACCCCAAGGTATGCCACCACAAAATCTACTTGAAAACATTCAAAGAAGGGGTTATGACTAAGCTGATCAAACCAATCGCCCAATTCAATGTCAACAAGCTGGAGGAGTAACGGATCAAGTTGCTAGACAAAGACTGGAGTTAAAGGAAATTGAGCAAGAAGACAAGGAGCTGGATGTTTAAGAGTTTGGGGAAGATGGAGAGGAAGTTAATTATTACCGAGTATAAGAACAAAGATGTCAAGCTCTTCGAAGGCTAGATAATGTTAAGGTTCAAATCCTGCCCTCTAATGGAAGTGGAGATGCCAATGAATACTTGGAATGAGAATAAAAGGTTGAGAAGGTGCTTGACTGTTATGGGTATACAACGAAGACTAAAGTTAGAGGAGATTGAGCAAGAAGACAAGGAGCTGGATGTTTAAGAGTTTGGGGAAGATGGAGAGGAAGTTAATTATTACCGAGTACAAAGACAAAGACGTTGAGCTCCTCGAGGGCTAGATAATGTCAAGGTTTAGATCACGCCCTCTAATGGAAGTGGAGATGCCGATGAATACTTAGAGTGAGAATAGAAGGTTGAGAAGGTGCTCGATTATTATGGGTATACAACGAAACTGGAGTTAGAGGAGATTGAGTAAGAAGACAAGGAGCTAGATGTTTAAGAGTTTGGGGAAGATGGAGAGGAAGTTAATTATTACTGAGTACAAAGACGAAGACATTGAGCTCCTCGAGGGCTAAATAATGTCGAGGTTCAGATCCCACCCTCTAATGGAAGTGGAGATGCCGATGAATACTTGGAGTGAGAATAGAAGGTTGAGAAGGTGTTCGATTGTTATGGGTATACAACGAAGACTGGAGTTAGAGGAGATTGAGCAAGAAGACAAGGAGCTGGATGTTTAAGAGTTTGGGGAAGATAGAGAGGAAGTTAATTATTACCGAATACAAGGATGAAGACGTTGAGCTCCTCGAGGGCTAGATAATGTCAAGGTTTAGATCCCGCCCTCTAATGGAAGTAGAGATGCTGATGAATACTTGGAGTGAGAATAAAAGGTTGAGAAGGTGCTCGACTGTTATGGGTATACAACGAAGACTGGAGTTAGAGGAGATTGAGCAAGAAGACAAGGAGCTAGATGTTTGAGAGTTTAGGGAAGATGGAGAGGAAGTTAATTATTACCGAGTATAAGGACGAAGATGTCGAGCTCCTCGAGGGCTAGATAATGTCAAGGTTCAGATCCCGCCCTCTAATGGAAGTGGAGATGCTGATGGATACTTGGAGTAAGAATAGAAGGTTAAGAAGGTACTCGACTATTATGGGTATACAAATCCTGTAAAGGTCTAACTTGCTATATTAGAGTTTACTGGGTATGCTACAATATGGTGGAAAAACCTGAATGCATCCCGAGCAAGGGATGGAATGCAAAATATGAGAACCTAGGATGAGATGAAAAGGTTGTTAAGGAGTCGATTTGTGCCCAAAACCTACTTGCAAATTACATTGCCAAGGTTGTAAGATCTTCGCCAAGGAAACTGATCTGTTGATGACTATGTTAGGGAGTTCCAAATGCTTATAACCCGAGCTAACATGGAAGAACCAAAGGCCCAAACCGTATCAAGATTTATTTCTAGACTTAGATTTGAGATTCGCAATATTGTGGAAGTACAAAGGTTTTATACCTTAGAAGAGGCAATTAAGATATCATAGAGGGTCAAAAAGCAGAGGAGAAATGTTCCGAGCTGACCTAGGCTAACATTCTCCCGAGCCCCTTTACTGCGCTGACCTGTCCCAGCTGAGCTCAAAAAGCCATACCAAGCCAACAAAAGGAACGACCAACCTAATGAATGCCAAGCAGACCAACATGGCCAACCAGGACAATCAAGCTGAACTGAGGCTTAGCCGATCTTGAGACTATACGAGAAAGGACAAACGTCCAAATGAAAGACCAATAAGGTGAATTGTTTTAAATGCTTAAGTTTCGGACACATGGTCGCTGAATGTTTTAATCGACACGTCATAGTACTTCAAGGAGATGTAGTGGATAACACCAACGAGAGCAAACCCGAAAAGGAAGATGATGTTGGAAAACCCGAGGCTAAAGAGGAAGAGGATACTTGTTTATGTCGATTAGGGAGAAGTAATGACCCTAGTCCTGAAATGAGTCTTGAGTTCCTTATCGAACTCTGTGAAGGACCAAAGAGAGAATTTGTTCATACTAAATGTACCATCAAAGGCCAATTATGCATGATCATAGTGGATGAAGAAAGTTGTACAAATGTGGTTACGCAATCCTTTGTACAAAGGATGGGTCTACTAACATCAACGAATCCCCAACCTTATAAGCTGCATTGGCTTCATAATAAGGGTGCTTTACACATGATTGAACAATTGATCATATCGTTTAGTACCGGAAATATATACAGGGATAAAGTGGTATGCAATGTCGTCCACATGAGAGCTTCACATCTACTACTTGGACAACCTTAGTTGTTCGACCAATGTATTATGTATGATAGGTATAAGAACACCTATGCCTTTGTTAAGAATAGAAGGAAGATAGTGTTGTAACCCTTAACCCTATCCCAAGTAATTGAAACCCATAATTAGCTCACCCGAGCTAGCAAAAAAAAAAAAAAAACTTTAGCAATGAGCTATAGAGAGTTCCGATCTGTTGAGAAAGCTGATGAACTGATGTTCTTGTTGGTTAGAAGATTGATGGAGATGAAGGAAGTACAGGATGTCCTAGAAGAAATCCGAAGCTTGCTAAATGAGTTTTCCAACCTATTTCCAGAAGAACTACCTAGAAGACTGCCACCAATCCGAAGCATAGAGCACTGTATTGATCTGTAGTCAAGCGTCACCCTACCAAACCGACTTGCATACAAGATAAACCTTGAGCAGGCTGCTGAATTGAAAAGACAAATGGACAAACTCATTGAACAAAGATATGTAAAGGAGTCTACTCATTCTGAAGAAGGATGGTTCATGGCGTATGTGTACCAACAATCAAGCAATCAGCCAAATTACTGTCAAATATAGATACTCAATACTGAGGCTCGATGATATGTTAGATGAACTTTATGGCACCAAAATATTTTCGAAGATTGATTTGCGGTGCAGTTACCACTAAATTCACATAAGGCTGAGCAACAAATGGAAGACTACTTTTAAGACTAGGCATGGACTCTATAAAAGGTTGGTTATGCTGTTCGAATTTACCAATGCACCAAGTACGCTCATGAGATTAATGAACCATATAATGCAACCCCTAATTGAAAGGCATATGGTCGTTTACTTTGATGACATATTAGTATACAATGCCGACCTGAATAACCATGTTCATCATCTTCATTAAGTATTTGACATTTTGTAAATCAAGAAGTCATGTGGGAATGTAAAGAAATGCATGTTTTGCTAGAGAGAAGTGATATTCCTAGCGTTTGTAGTATCAAGGAAAGAAATCCAAGTAAATGAAGAGAAGATCAAAGCTGTTCTGGAGTGGCCATGTCAAAGAATGTCACTGAGGTCTGAAGTTTCCATTGCGTAGCTTCTTTCTATAGGAGATTTATTAAGGACTTCAGTACAATAACCACTCCTATTGACCGAATTGATAAAGAAAAGTGAAGGATTCAAGTAGAACAACTAAGCTGAACAAAGCTTTAGAGAAATTATGGAAAAACTCACCTCGGCACCTGTTCTATCACTACCAGATTATGATAAACCCTTCAAATTAAAATGTGATGCATTAGGGTTGGAATTGGAGCTAACCTGATGTAGGAGCAACAACCCATCGCCTACCACAGTGAGAAACTAAGTGTCCCTGCCTAAACTATTCTGTGTATGAGAAAAAGTTATGTTCCCTTTACCAGGCCCTCATTGCTTGGCAATACTATTTACTACCATGAGAGTTTATTATTTATATAAACCATAAGTCTCTAAGGTATCTTGGAAGTCAGAATAAGCTTTCGAAGAGATAAGCCAAGTGATTAAAGTATATGAAAGGGTTCTTGTATGTCATTCAGCACAAGAAGGGAAGCACAAATGTGGTTACCGATGCTCTGTTACAACGGTAGACTTTAGTGACCACTTTGTAGACAAAATTATTAAGATTTTCACTCATCACTAAGTAATATGCTACTAACCCTTGTTTTGGTCCCATTGTTGAACAGTGCCAAAAAGGGGTAGTAGTTGGAGGATATTACCTCAAGGACGACCATTTACTCAAGGACGACCATGTATTCAAGGACTGCAAGCTCTACATTCTAAACTACTCCACACGTAAGCTATTGATCAAGGAAGCTCATGGTAGAAGATTATCCAGTCATTTCAACGAGACTAAGACAGCCAATCTATTGAGAGAAAACTTTTAGTGGCTTAGTTTGGCCAATGATATCCATAAGGTAGTCGGTAGTTATGAACTGCGCAAGTGTACTAAGGGGAAGAGAGAACCTCATGTAGAGTACATGCCACTGCCAACACCTACTTTCCCTTAGTCTTACTTCAGCATAGACTTTATCCTAAGGTTGCCCCAAACATCTAGAGGAAAAGATTCTATTTTTGTTGTAATAGACTGCTTTAACAAAATAGCACATTTCATTCCATGCCATTAGACTAATGATGCTCTATATATTGCTAATTTATTTTTGCAGAAGATTATCCAACTACATGGAGTACGAAGACTATTGTCTCAAACAGAAACACAAAATTCTTAAGCTATTTTTGGAAGACTCTTTGGAGAAGACTTGAGACTAAACTTATGTTCAACTCCAATAACTACCCCCAAACTGATGGCTAGAGTGAAGTAGTAAATAAGACGCTAAGCAATCTGCTCTGAGCTATTATAGGGAAGAATTTGAGAGATCGGGATCTGTGCCTACCAGTTATGGAATTCACATACAACTGAACTATCTATAACACCACTGAGAAGACCCCATTTGAGATAATCTATGGCCTTAACCCTACCATTCCCCTGGATATGATTGGTACCCCAAAAGCTACTGAAGAAAGTCAATCTAGAGTGGACCGAGCCCAAGAATTGCATGAGTTACACTAGTCTGTAATGAAGAAGATCTCCAAGTTCAATCAAAAACAACAAGAGATTAATAGCCGAGGCCGCTAAACTATTTCTCTCCAACCTGAAGACTTAGTATGGATTCACCTCAACTCCTAAACTTGAGACAGAACAAACTATCTCCTCAAGCTGATGATCCATTCAAAGTCCTACAGAAAATCAACTGCAACACTTACCAAATTGAATTGCCCGATGATTATGGAGTTTCTTCTACCTTCAAGGTGTCCGGTCTAATCCCTTACTAACCAACAATAAGAGGCTCAACAAGCGCCCCAAAAGAAAGAGTAGAAACCACTCCAAATTTGAGGACAAATCTTTTTGACCCCTAAGCAGATGATAAGAATAAACCCCTTAGATTAATCATGCACAACCAAGCTAGAGGACTTTAAGGACTCGCTTAGAGAATATTAGCTCTAGCTATAATCGAAACAAGGATTCCTATTTCAAGCTGATCTCCTACCAATCTAACTGTCGGATCCTTATTTTCATCAGTCTACCCCTGTTCGGCAACAATACTTTATCCCAAGAGACAGCCTAAGAGTAGTCAAGGCGAGCTCCTGACCACAATCATTTAACCCCAAATCAAGCTGACTTCTCTTTAGAGGAACTAATTGGTCCCCAACGTGGTCCACATCAGGTCAACCCCTGACCACACACGTTACTCTGTTTCTGCCTATCTAATACCATATTTCTCCCATCCAGATGCTAAGCGATGCGTATCTTCTAATACAATATTCTACAATGATTCTTTCTTTTCATACTAAATATTCTTTGCCTCTTTTACCCTTTTTAGTATATTTCATGTAACCTAAATGTAAAATATCTTTTTATTTTTTCATACATATAAAATAACCCTAGTTGACAAGTATATAAACCTCTACTTCCTTATACGCAAACAATCAATCCAACTTTCAATATATAGAATTACTCACTTTAAGCAACTTTAGTGTTTCCGTTATCATTCAACTCTCATCTGTTTCCTTCAACAAAGAATAGTAACAAGTGACCCTTCAATTTGGACCAATGCATCATATCCGGCAGATTATTGGCCAAGTAGAATCAAGTGGTATGTCATATCTATTCAGTAGCTGCCTAAACTTTGCTAACATTTTTCCTATTTATTTTGGTTTGTTTTGTTGTGGTGCCTCTCTATGTGTTCGACCTCAAAGACGCATCATATATATGGAATTTCTAATACAATACACTAAAATACATATTAAATACATATCAACATATCAAGTGTCAAAATACACAAGAATACATAAAGAAATACATAGAACATAATTTACATAAAAGAACTAATGCTAATAATATATAAAGAAGGTATATTTATTTGTCTTTATATACATTTTGATGAAGACTTGTTCTCTCTCTCTCTCTCTCTAAATATTGGTAAGAAGTTGTAATATTTAGTGTAGTTGAATGTGAAATGTTAGTTAGAGAAAATGAGCAAAAAGGGAAATGAGAAAGATGAGAAGATAGAGAGGGAATTTCAATTTAGAAGGGGAAGGAAGATTAATGGGTTTTGTATATAATTTGAGATAATTCGAGAAAGTTAAGGAGGTTTCTAGAGGATGAAGTGGTGTCACGGCAATGGACAAGAAAAGGAGAGAAAAATAAAAGGAAAGGAAAAGAAAAGAGAATTAAATGCATGAAAATGACCTTTTGACTTTTGGTCAAAATTAAAATAATAATATTATGTACATGTAACAATTATAATTTAGAAGGGGAAAAAAGAAAATAAAAAGGAAAAATAAGGGAAATAAATGAATAAATAAATAAAATAAAATTTTGAATTTATTTGAATATTTCTATTACTATAAATAATATTAATAATAGTGTATATATTATAATTATAAATAAAATTATAAGGTATAAAATCTATATTGACTATATGACACATAAATAATAAATAAATAACGACATTAGATTTAAATAATTAAATTCATATAACACTAATTTATTTATATATATAATTGCTAATAATTATAAAATTATATGACAATTTTATAAATTAATTTAATACTCTCATATTTATTAACATTTGGAAGTTATCTTCAGCCATTAGTTAGCGATTTTGCGTAATTTGACATATCGATCGATAATTGTACCCAATTAGAATTTCATTATTGTAAAAACAATTTTTTGCATTTATAAGCTTAAAATTTTAGTTTTAGGGTTTTTATCACGTTCAAATTCAATCTCTAGTATTTACTCGTATATAGAGTTTAAGGTTTTCATATGCGATTAGGGTTTTGATCAACATATTAAGGTTTTTCTTTTTAGAGCAGTTTAGGGTTTATAATTTAATAAAGTTTTTAATTTATCTAGTATTGTCAACTCATAGAGTTATCTATAACATTTAGGTTCGGTTTAAAATTCCTACTAGGAATTTTATGGGGTTTAAATAACTTTCTATAAAATAAAACATTCAACTTCTAATCTTTTCTCTTATCCAATTTTCTCACATAACCATGTGAAATTAAAATTGAAAGAATATTTTAAATTATAATGGAATCATATAGTTATAATGGAATTCATATATAAAGATCCATTATTACAACAAAAAACATGAAATTATAAATATAGTAAAAATCACAACATAATCATAAAATATTACGACGAAATTCACATAGCTTCATTACTATAACAAAAAATATGAAATAAAAAAAATTATTAAAATTATAATGATAACATATTGTATTACAACATAATTAATGTTACTAACTTAAATAATAAAATACATTAATTTTCTAGCGTTACAATGAAATTCATGCAGCTCTAATATTTATCTATTTACAAAATTAAATATATTAAAATTCTATCGATAAGCTCATCTATTGATCCTTTTGCTTCTATAGTTTCCATTTCCCAATCCAAATCGGTTCCCCATTTTCTCTTTCATATAAATAAATATAAAAGTGAGTTAGACATAGAAAGATCAAACAAAAAAATATATACATAAAAAAAAAAAGTCAAATAGAAAGAAGACTTACTACTCAATTCGAAGGCGATAGCCTATGCTACATTTACGAAAATTTCACTTCTTTGTTTGTTTGCTTCTTTTGTTTGAAATAGGTAATGTGTTTAAAAATAGACAAAATTAATCAACTTAAATTATAAAAAGGAAGAAGAGGCCTTATGATGAAAGAAGGAGGAGAAGAAGTTGAGAGAATATGGACTTATTTATAGTGATAAATAAGGAAAATAATGAAAACTAAGTACGAAAAAACATTATAACTTGAAAAATTATTATGAAAGAAATATATAAATGATAAAATAAAAGATTGAATAGGAAAAAGGAAAATACTTCCGAAATCATATTAATTATATATTATGATATGATATGATAAAAAGTGTTATTCATTTTAGATTTACCCTTGAATTTAGAAAGTGAGAAGTCTAAATCCTTAAATTATGTGTTTTTAAATGCAAATACTTAAGGAAAAAGAAAGAGAAAGAGAGAGGGGACGTAGCAATAACTAAAATACAAGCAATATTTGTGAGAAAATAAGTTTTAAGTCTTGATCTACATGTATCTATTAACTGTTGCTTCAGTTTAGGTCCTTCATTAGTATTCACTATGATTGTAGCGACACATAAGGATTGTTGGAATTATTCAAATAACTCACTTGAAATAGAAAATATTTGAAGATATATATTTTTTAACAAAAATAGGTGCGTACAATATTGAAATTTCGCTTAAATATGCATGGCAAATTTAGATTGTAATTTTGGTTACACTGACAAAGCAAAGGAATTGAGGTGGTTGATTCCTATGTGAATTAAGAAGAATCAAATCTACCATTAAATAAGGGAGAAGAGTAGAAAAAATCAAATGCTGTTATGGAGAGAGTAAAGAAAACAAGAAAAGGAGGATAGTAAAGCGGTATACACCAAATGGAACCCATACCATAAATGTAGCTTTACTGATCGATCCGCGTTGAAGAAGTTTCCCATCGGTAATTTTGAATGTTTCATTGGATGAATATCCAAGTAATCTGCTGGTTTGGCATCTTGTATAACTTTTTTTATTTTTTACCGTTCTATAAATAGGCCTCGACATCAATTCCACTACAATAACATAACTCACAAAATCTTTCCTATATTTCTATCTTTCTCAACTATTTTTCATATAATGTTCGCTTTAAATTGTGTTTGCCGCAAGAAGTTACAAGGCTACGTACAGCTCTCCACTAAACCAACTTACACTATCCTTAATTTAGATAGATAGATTATAGTGATTACAACTTGGAGTTGCAGAATTGATAACCCCAATTCCTACTAACCAACGACCTATGCCTCATGACCTCGTTGTTGATCTTTCTAGCCAGCAAATCCACAAAAGTTCGAATCAAACATCTCCTAAGGGCACTAATGGTGCCTTTCTTCTTCTTCATCATTCTGACGGCCTGGCAAAGCTTCTCGCAGAGGAAGGACAACAAAGGGGCCAACTTCTTTAATGGCATGTACACCCTGCAACTTGCAGCAGTTGTATATATCCTGGTGCTTAGCAAATTCCATAATTGAATGCATTGTTGTCCAAACCAGACTGGAGATTCACTTGAGAATGAGAAGCGATCGAGGATTAAGAAGGGTTAAATCATGGTTAAATCAGAATTAAACTGAGATCAATTAAAATGTTATAATATAATTTATATTTACTCTTAACATGTGTCTATTCGAGGTTTTATTTCTTGATCGTGTGATTAGTGTGTAAAAATTATATGCTTTGATTAGTGGTCTAATGTGTATAAATTAGTTTTATGTGCTACCTTTACACGAATAGGCTCTATGAATTTATAATCAGAACGTATTATATGATAGTCAATACCCAAAAAAAATGGCGGAGTCCTCCAAAAGGTATCCACTTCCTTTGGCTGAATATCACCGTGCCCCGGCCACTTTGATGGCAACAATCACGTACTACGAGGGGAAGCGATCTTCAGAACGTCAAGCACGCCGCTGAAACGCTCTTATATTACAATGCCTTTTCAATTTCCAATGGGCTTTACGTTTGGATTCTCTATGGCGCAAATTCTAATTCTTTCCTTTTGCATTTGGGGGAAACTGAACACCGAATGGAGAATAAACCTGCTGTGGCTGCTGAACTTTCTGATAAGTGACAACAAATTAAATTATTGACTTAATGCAAAAAAAAAAAATCCAGCAAAAATTGTCCACTAGTAGACACAAACTGTTACATGGAAATAATTTGCTATAATCAATTCAAAAGCGAGTTCGGATGCAGGGAGAATTATAATCCTTTTTATGCCCATGGGAGAATTCTAATCCTTATTCTCTCGAAGTTCGACTGTGGTTGTCTGGTGCTCTCCACTACAATTATAATTATTTTATATATTGAGAGTGACATAAATATGTTTCTAATTTATTAAACCCAACCAATCCATACCAAATGATGCTCTGGTTCATGGTGACATCTTGTTGTGGTGGTTGGAAAAATCGCATAAGGATCCAGGTGTGGCTGTGATATCTGAAAATTTTCTAAATATTATTTTGAAACTAAATGGAATCAGTCAAACTACGAGTACTTGTAGATTATATTAGCAAGTAAGACTTTTACAAGACAATGATTTTTTAAGACTCTAGAGAGATTTAGTACTAAAAATACTTCAAGATATTGATTTTATAAAAAAAAAATGAATGAAAAGATTTTAAAACATTAAAAACTTATTTAATTAAAACTATTTCATATTTCATCTTTACACGTTTCTCATATATAATTTATAATTCAATTCCAAAAGTAGTACATTTTAAAGATGGAATATTTCAATATATATATATATATATATATATATAATTATTTATGTATGCATACAAGTATTGTTTACTAGAAGTACATAATATAGATATACACATATGCATACAAGCCATGTGTATAAGATCTTAATATATATATATATTTATATATATATAATAGTTAATTATATTTGTAAATTTATGTGTTGTTTTTTATGTATGTAACATTATTATTCTAATTGTTATACATAGAAGTGTGTGCATGTATATATACATATAAATACATAGTATGCATTGCACAACTATTGTCTTCTGTGCAATATATCATTACAAAAATAAGTTACTATTTTATAAAGAAATATCGCAATAGTAGGCCCTTTTTCACTAGTGAGAGCCTTACAGGTGAAAATAGTTCCCAGGAATTGATCTCTACTAAAGGTATTACCGTGAGACCCAAATAGGGATTTTTATTAATTTAAATAATGTAAATCATACTTTAATAATTTACTACAATATTACGGCCAATATAATGAAAATTAATATTATAAAAAAATTAATATTTAAGATAATTTAAAAATAACCACAACAATAGTAAAGATAAGCTAAATAAAAATGTGACTTAGCACATATATAGATCAACAAAATATCATGAAAAGTGAAGTAACACGCATATTTAGTCGAAAAAGAAGTACAAGTCAAGGTATATAATGATAACAATAGCAACTACAAAAGTAAGCCTTAAGTAGAAAACACAATCTATACATGGAGGTTCCAACACTCGTGTCTACACTTGGCCTCGATGCCGCTTGCTCTCCATCATAATTCACCATAGAAAACAAAATATTGAAGCTAAAGCCAATTTGTGCAGGTGCTATCATATACTGTCCTTATAGGGTGGAAAACTGGTATAGAGTAAAATTTTGAGACAATGACCCACCAAAGGATTATGCCTATGGGTCGGGCCATGGAAAAGCACTAAGTATAAGACGCAGTTATGAGGGACCTAGATTGACCCAAACTACCTTGGGGGACGAGATAGGCACAGATAGTGCATCTAAGGTCGAACATCTAATTGTCATATCATTTCATTATATTTTTAGTTAAGTTAGGTAACTCCAGAAAAACATCATCTTGTTTAGTAGGCTCATTAAATGTCTATAAGGAAGACCCAAACTGCTCCTTGTACATTGATGTTCATGCTAGAGGTAGAATTGGCCCACCATATCCCATTTCTTGTAATAGCCCAACCTATGACCTAAGACCTTCTACATAATGAAAACATCAAGCTTAGGTTACCCCATGCTCTTAGACTTGAGCTTTATCCTTTGCATTCTTTTTCAACATCATCTCCTGTATAGAACAATCAATTGTTAGCTAAATTGATATGAAGGATCTAAGAGTGTAAAACTATAAACTCTAATAAGATATCCTTATATAATCTCATTCGATATTAGGATAAATCCATACTCATGTATTTTGGCCTCTCCTTCGATGATATTTATACACCTAGCTTCTGATATCTATCATTTCCTAGAAAATTAAAAATGAAGTTAATATATAAGAAATTTATATTGAGTAAATATCCAGATACTTATCAACCTAATACTATTTGATACTGGCTTTGGAATGCCCATAAGTCATATCCATCTATCTAAATAAAAAAGATACTTCTACTTGAAAAGTTATAATGACAATATTAAAGTAACTATAGAGAAAATCTCCTACATCACGTAGGTGCTCCAAAAAATTATACAAGAGTACTCATAATTTTGTATACATTAATTATGCAATCACAAAAATATACAAGTACATAATTGGGAGCATCACGTAGGTTCTATCAAGTATATATACTATTATCATAACATTGTTGTAAGAAGAGCGGTAATAAAATGTATAAGTACATTAATTCTTGATAGTGTTCAGAAGATATACCATAGTATGTAGAGATGTATATGAGTATTAGAAGAAATGATATTATGAAGTAACGTATTTGAATTTCCATCGAAGAACATGCAAACTTAGCATATAAAGTATTAGGATATAAAAGAGCTTACAGGTGAACACGCAGCAACAATCACCAATTAATAACAATAGACTTTTTATCATATGAAGTATCTATTATGATAAAAAGCTTAGAACAATAAGAAAATAATGATGATAATAATAAATGAAAGAAAAATCAACAGGTCTTAACTCAATCTTCATGTTGAGTACTTTATTAAATATGTGACCATGTGAAATTAGTAAACATACTTTTCATGCCAACTATAAGACTTCTTGACAAACAGATGGCAACTATGGAATTCCTTGTTAACCTCAGATGTACAATGCTATAAGAGGTGAAAGCAAAAAGGAAAAACGCTTGATCTCAAGTCCCAACACTCTGTTTGTATGGAAGTTCAATAAGTTAATGTTGCCATTTCATTATTCTCCCCATACAAATGTATCTTCTTATCAAAACTTTATGCTAGGCAATGATATGTAGTTAGTCCAAAATACTCAAAGCATTGCACTTTATAAAAGGGAAAAGTTAAATAAATAAAACCTCATGCCATGTCGCAATATGCAGGCGGTCCAACACCTGTAAGCATGACTAAGATAAGGATAGAACAACGATAAAGAAATCATCATTCTTGCATGTATATACCCAAACCAGTACCCACAGTGCCCCATGTACCCTTAATGATAAAGAGAATAACATGATGGTGGCCTGTTCGAGTTGTGGATCGGCTGTAGAAATGGGAATCGAAAAGATTCGATCTTTTCTGTGATGGTGGCCTATTCAGGGAGAGTTCTTGTTGTTCGAGGAACGATGAGTGGCCTGTGGATGGTTTAGAACGGAGGTGAGTGAAGTCATAAGTACCTGAGATTGATGATGGGATAGTGGTAGGGTCGATGGAGAAGAAATTGATAATGATTCTTATAAAATAGAGGGGTGATTTTGGGTTCTAATTTGCTATTCATGGAATATGGTTTGCTTAATTTTATGAAGTAATAATGATTCAGTGATAGCCAGGTAAAAGAACTAATATGCATTCGAGATCTATTAAACCCATATTCCACTCATTAGGAATAACAATTTGACTCCCCCTTTTTTGTGAATATGCAATTAAGTTAAATTAATATCGGTGATTAATTCTTATTGCACATTAATATGATTTTCGATTCATCAGTTGGACTAACATCTTGGTTCGTAATCACGAGGACTTCAGGTATATGGTAGCAGTTGCATGTTTTGTGTGCCCGTAAATCTAGTAAGCTGGAACGGAAGTAAGCTCGACTGAGTGAATGTGAATTACTTGCTTGGGCATGGTCGTTCTAGCCGGTGAACAACGACCTTGGACTAGTAATAACCCGGGAGACAAATTTTGCTTCACTTTTTCTTTTTCCAATCATTCCAAATAAGTGGGGGATTGATGTATATTTGTTAAATGTGAAAAAGTTTATTGAATAAAAAAAAAAAAATTAATTATAAATTTTGCCTCTAATTTATCAAATACAATTTATTACGTTATTAATAAAATTTATTACTTCAGTAAAAATTGTCCTGTCCGCAAGAGTAGTCCACATTCAATATCCTGTAAATATGTTATGTAACATATCAAATGACGGTAATTTTTTCTTTTTCTTTTCCTTTTTTACACTCTGTTTTTGTCACTATTTCTGTTGTACGTACTTTCAAATTTTTTGCGCTCTCTTTTTCCCGCTCTGTTAGTGCATGTGAAGTGGAAGAATTTATAAACACCTACATTATTGGTTTTTATTTTGCTGGTCTACTCTGTCACTGTTTTCATGACAACTTTTTTCCATGTTTGTTCTAGTATTATGACACTGTCTAAAGTCCCCTTAGTAATGCATTTTAAGACAATAATAACAGTTTCCACTCGATTCTCGGGGTGACGATGGTCGTTTTCCTCATGCACGGCCTATCCGAGCTAATTAAGAAGCTTCCTGGGGTATACGAGAACAAAGGATCACTTCTCTTTCTTAGAACTTTCCCCCAAACACAACACTCCAAAAATCAAGTACACAACACAACCCCATATTATGGTGGTGGAGTGAGGAAGTCGCTCTTTGCAGAGCAATCTGGAATTTAAATCTGAGACGTTCTTGGAAAGGGAAGGAGGAGGAGGAACTGCAGCTGCTACAATCAAAAAAGAAAAATAAGGGCATATATTGGGGGAAAAAAAATGACACATTGGGGGCCGGTGATAATAGCGGTGGTGCTGTTTGTGATACTGAGTCCAGGGCTTCTGTTTCAGCTGCCTGGTAGACATCATAACATTGAGTTCAACAACATGCATACCAGCGGTGCTTCCGTCCTCGTCCACGCCATCATCTACTTCGCTCTCATCACTATCCTCCTCATCGGCGTTGAACTTCACATCGACACCTAATAAGAATAGTCCCTTCATCTTCTTTGAATATTCTGTATTATTTCTGCGTTTTCTCTTGATCTTTTGTCTGCTTATTATATATCTATAGTATCATCATTATCATTATCATTATATGTGCAGATATGATATATTTGCTCCATCCATCCATGCACCTTTCGATGCATGTGATGAGAACCCCTATAAAAGGAGAGACTTTTTTCAATTAGTTAATAAGGTTTATTATGTATGTTCATTTTATTTGCAAGCAAAAATCGATCAAGAGGTGTTTCTTAAGCTGAATTTAATACAAACGAGTGGTGCATGTTCTTAAATGGGGTTGTGTTTGTAATACTACCTGCATGCATTTGCGCACAAGTGGAATTGAATTTACTTTTTCTTAATCTGCGGCTTCTGATTAAAAATATTCCTTTCTCTGTAGTCTCTTCCGTCCTCGATGTAATCAATTAATTTTTCCGCCTATTCTTTGATCAAAATCATATTCATTTCAATGCTCCTTTTTTGTTATGATTCGTTATATGCCTATACACTACAATTTGGTTGGATGGATTACTGTCGGGACAACAACTCATGAGAAGAATCATTTCCGAGAGGGAAGAAAAGAAAAAAAAAAATGAAATATATAAAGACCTGACTCTAGTAAATTATGGAGGCAACGTACAAGTATATATAGTGTATGGTTCCTATATATATATATATCATGTGCTGGCTCTTTTACATCGACCAAAGCCTGCACAAATAACTTTTCCGTCAGAATATTGCATCACAGCATACATATACATATTAGTAGAAGAAAACGGTGCCCTCGTTACGCTTTAGACGTCTCTCTCCGCTTGCGTCCAAACTGAAATCACGCCTTCTCTTGCGATTCTTATTATAATATGAAAAGATACGTATACATCAAATGGTGGGGTTATGTTGAGGTAAAAAATGAAACCTTTTCTGATACAAATAGAGGATGAAAGTTTTTTAAGTGATACAAATGTACAACAATACTATATTTAGATAGAGATTAAAAAAAATATACACTAGAGGAAAATGTTTTGTGTATTTAATATATCGCGTTATCAAGAATTAATGGTGCTATATTAGTCATATTTATTACAAAGTTCCATTCTCTATTTAAATGGCTAAAATATTTCATTCTTTACTTTAACCTGTCTTCTCACAATCTTGCTTAAACGATATCATATTCTATGGAGGACTACTTCATTCCTACAAAAAAATTATAAGTAGAAAAGAACCTACCAATGATAACAATTGATAGCCAATATACGAACTGCCCATCGTGTGTGTCTCGATGCTACAATCATATCCTCCGGAATTTGTAGGCCATTTCAATGGTCATCATTAGTTAGTTCACGATCCATTGACCCTATTTGACATTACCAATAGATATCTTACTTAACTACTTTATACCTACCCAATGACTACTTATGTGGTCCCTATTAATTGATCTATATAACTTATAACTATATCCTACATTAGGAGTACATACCTCATTAAGCTCGCCTTATTGTCGAAGGAAACACTCAACCTAAGGGCAATAACTATACCAAAACATTTAATCCTATCATTAAACCTATTACCATTGAGTTAGTCTTATCTTACACTATCTCCTCTCCATGGGATATCTGCCAACTTAATGTCAAAAATGCCTATCTATATGGTAAGCTAAATGAGACAATCTTTATGAAATAACCCTTAGGATTGTTCATCCTCAATATCCCATTACGTATATTGATTGAAAAAGTATCTTTATGGCTTAAAACAGGCTTCTCAAGCTTGATTTCATCATTTTAGTAGTTCCTTACTCCAATAAGGGTTTTGTCAAAGCAAAACTAGCATGTCCATTTTTGTCCTCACTGAAGGTCTTCTCTTACTTGTCCACCTTCTTTGTATGAATGTTATTATCTTTATTGGTAGTGGCACCTCACTCCTTAACTATTACATCCTAACTCTCACTTGTCGTTCCACAATGAAAGATCTTAGTGCTTTTCATTTCTTTCTTAGATTCATGTCACCCATGTCCTCCAAGATATTCATTTATATCTTTCCTCTCATGTCCAACCCCATTGCCTATCGTTAGATTGTTAGTATACTACAATACCTTACAATTATCCAACCAAATATCAATTTTGCTATAAATCAGTTGAGTTAATACATACAAAATCCGACCACCATGTACATGCAAGAGGTAAAACGTATCCTTTACTACCTATAAGATACACCAACATTAGGTCTTCCCATCATTCACACATCCTAAACCTCATTAACTACTTTTGCTTATGCTAATTGGGCTAGATTTCCTGATATTTGTTTTCCTATGACAAATTATTCTATCTACCTTAGTCACAATCTTATCTCTTGGGGCTCTAAGAAGTACCCCACTATCTTTCTTAGCTCCATTAAGGTAGAATGCCAATCTCTTGCCTATGTAATTGATGAGTTCACTTGGATCTACTATCTTACTTAATAACTTAGCATTCCCACTCGCCACCCCATCATTTGGTATTGTGATAACTTTAGAGAGGTTTATCTTTCAGCAAATCCAATCAACCATGATTGCACCATACATATTGATATTGATTATCGCTTCATTTGAGAAATGGTTTCCACTTGTCAAATTCTGGTTCATTAAATTCCTACATGGTTTCAGCATATCGACATCTTTACCAAGAACTTACCCTTATCAGCCTTCCTTAATCATTACTCCAATTTTAAGCAAACTAACTCATCTTGAGATTGAGAGAGCATAATATTATATATGTATTTATATATTACACACAGTTTACAATATAGGTTTATTTGTTTATTTTGGTCTTTTACTTATATCATTAGGGTTCTATTATAATGTATATAATCTCCATATTCCACATTGCAAAAGAATAATCATTCAATAATATAAACACATTCCATTTTACACCATACACTATAAAACTCAATCTGGACATGAGTTATATTGGAATTTCGAGATAGGATATAACATGGGTAAGACGATGTGTTATTCTCTATTCAATTTTTAAAAAAAAAAAATCGGAAGAAAATTATGAATGAAGATTAATTGGGATAGTAACATTTGTAAACGCAAACTGTTGTTGGAGATTGTTACAATTTGATTTAGGTCATGGATGAGTAAAGATATGGTATAGTAGTTGGATTAACTATTAAGGAAGTGTGTCACACGTTCCCAGACCCAATGTCCAACCCTCATGTCATGTTAATGGGGGAAGGAACGAAGCACTCTTCCGCAAATCCTCTTGGTCTTTCTTTTAGTACTATGCTTGCTATGTGATAAGTACATGAATACTTTTTATTGCTGATACGTACAAGCTAACTAGGGTGGGACTGTGTGACTTGGAAGCTTCGCAGGGGTAGCAAATTTGTTTCCTGGGGCCCACTGCTGTTTCTTAAGAAACTTGTTCAACAATTAATGATGAAACTCCCTGTCCGTAATCTCGTTACTCCTTATATTTAAAAAACTCACTCCTGCACAACCCACCTACACATTTCTTGTTTTAGACTTCAAAAAAAAAGAGAGAATTATATCCAATTCCAGCTACTCTTAAATTCTAATTCTAAATCTTTTATTAAGAAAGAAAAGGAAAAGGGATGTCATCAGATTGGGGGCCGGTGGTAGTGGCAACAGTACTGTTCATGTTGCTGTGTCCAGGACTACTGTTTCAGTTGCCAGGGAGGCATAGATTCATCGAGTTCGGTAACATGGAAACCAGTGCTGCTGCTATCCTCCTTCACACCATCCTCTACTTTGCTCTCGTTACCATTTTCCTCATTGTTGTTCACGTTCACATTTACACTGGCTAGTCTAGTCTAGTCTAGCCCACCCCTTTTTTTTTTCTTTTTTTCTTTATTTTGCTTGCTTGCTCTTTAGTTACCATTATTTGTCTTTGTCTATATATATAATATTACCTTAACAACAACTCTGTATCACAATAATTGTTAAAGTGCATCGTTATGTACAAGTTCACGATGCCATGTCAACTCTTATTATTTTCTTTTTTATATTTGATATTTTCTATTTCTGTGTAAAGCTACACTTGCTTTATTCTGATTGTGGTTACATAAGTCCCTCCCCCCTCACACGCGGCTAAGCCCATCTTAATCCTCTATGCGTTTTTCTCAAGGGTTAAAAGAAAAAGCGATATCTCACAACCTCTTCATTAGTACGCGAGCAGATTGGAGTTAGTTTAGATTTATTTTATTGTAATTCTTGTAACTCAAACTCTTTTAAAAAAAAAAAAAATAGTGGTTTTCCTCTATAAATTTTATATTTCATTATTAATGACATGTGTAAGTAGTTTTTACCTTGTCAGGGATTATAGCTTTGCTACCCCGTACCTTATAATTATTATTGACTTACAGCATCAGTATTTTGTTTTTTTTTTTTTCCTCCTCTCCTCTGCTTTCCTACTCTATATTGCATATATTTCTGTATATAATCAGATTTTGTTTTTCTTTTGCCGACTACATTTATGGATTATTGAGTTGGAAGAGATTTGAATCAAATCTATCTAATTAGGAAGTCAATATTTATACTATTAGTTTACAATATATATATATATATATATATATATATATAATAAGATTGTGTATTACATTTATTTTTTCCCTATCAATTTGTTAATATGAATGGTGGTAACGTGGATGAAATTAAAGATAAATTAAAGATGAGGTTGACATTCAGCTGGTTAACATAAGAAATTCAGAATTACATTTACATGCAGGAAAGTTTATGAAATCACTATTTACATATTAAAACATATATAAGACACAGAAATTTGTTGTCAGGAGTATAAACATCAATGATCTAAATGAAACACAACCTACGAATCTAAATAATACCCAAAAAGAAAAACGAAAAATACTATAATGTTCCAATTCTAAGTCTCTAAATACATGTATGTAAAACTAAGGCTAACTAATCATCAACTTCAAGACTAAAGCGTTTGTGGACACGGGAGATGTAAGTGGCAGCTCTTGTATCGATGCTGATAATATTGCTGTCCACATCCTTTCCATAGCAGTGGCTCCTGCTCCCGCTCCCACACCAACCATCTCCATCGGCTTTGCTGCTTTTATAATAAGCTACCGATTCCGTGGAAGAAGAATGGAGCTTGTAGATTTTGGTGTTTGATAATTGATTGGCCGCTTCCGCCTGGAACATTGACATATAAACTCTAGCAGCAGTAGTCACTCCTGATGATCTTCTCTTATCATATGACTCCATAACTTACGTACAACCTTTGTTTCGTTCTTATATATCGTGTGTAAAGTTTATTTAATTAAGTGGTGTGGCTCAATCACTTACTCACTTACTCACATATGGTCGGTTACATGATTCAAGTATTTATGGAGGGATATAAAACTCAAGTGGGGGAAGCGGTGGTCCCTTTGGCAAAATATCTGTATGATGTTACCATATATACGATCTTGTAAAAGCTGGTTGGCAATATCACAATCGCCTTTTTAGCAATATATTATTCCTATATATTTCATGACTTTTTGTTAAATCCTTTACTTATTTTATTATTTTGACAAGATCACTTATGACCTTCATCTCATTATTTTATTCACATATTTTAAAATTTAAATAATTAAATTCAAATTTTGATCAATAATTTAAATTTAAAAAATATATATAAAAAATAAGATAAATAACAATACGATTTCATTAAAAATAGAGATAGAATCATTTAAAAAAAAAAAAGAATCAATCTTATAAAGCCATTAGTAGAGTTAAATTAAAGATGCCCCAGAATACTAGGAAGAAACTAGAAGTGGTGGGCACTAGTAAGTAGCTAAAAGTAGAGGTCCGGAAAATGTAGCAATTTGATATGTGACTTTAATTGACATATATGAATATATATCTTTTCCTGCAACACCAACTCCCAGCCTTATCCGCTAAATTTCCCAAGCGTGCTGTAAAGCTTTACAGACGGATTCTGATCATTCAAGAAAAAAGGGTTTTTTGTTGGTTATCATCGCTACATTAATTCGTCAGCATTCTTAACTGGTGCGAAGAAGACGATGACACGGAATGGAATGAACCTTACCCATACTAGAATAAAATCTCCCTAAAGCTGCATATCTTTTTTTTTTCTTCCTCTCTTTTTAATTACGTTTTTTTTTTTTTTCGGGGGGGGGGGGTGGGTGTTGTCGCGATGGTGGTGGGGAATGGTTGCTACCGATATGGAAAGCTTGTTAATAAAAGACAGCTGGATTTTGATGATCTGGAGTTGGGCTTTCCTCCCAATTAACCCCAACCCGGGCCCAAGTTGTGCACATTAGTTTGTTTTTTTATTTCTAATTTTCTTTTTCCAATTCATAATCTCTTTTATGGTTCTATGTTGTTGTATTGTACTTTTAATTGCATTTAGATTAAATTTTTCTCTTTTCAATAATGATGTAGTATAATATAACAATATATAAATAGGTAAATTTGAATATTCTAATTGACGAATATATAACAATAGGTAAATTTAATACTCTAGCATTCATCAAAATAAAGTATAAAAAGTCGATCATAATAAAAGTAGATTATACATAGTGGAGAGGCGGCTCCCTTACATAGATTGAAAATCCTTTTCGTTCTTTTTTTGTAGCTATACAACTCGATGCATTTTAAAATGATTTGAATCATCAAACCTACTACCATTTTTTCTTTTCTTTTTTTCCTTCCTTTCTTGGCCAAACCTAATAGCATTGAAAAATCACATGTTTGAAGTTTGATTCATTTTGCTGACTATATCCGATTTCTATATACACCTTAAAAGCTACTCAATCATATAGATTTGAATTTTCTAAAGTTTTTATTTCCTCAAATTCTCTAAAGTTATAAAAGTAATAGTTATTATTATCTAAATTTTTTAGAAATCATAATGTTACAATGATATCATAGGATGTTTCAATAATCTAGATAACACCAATTATTACTTTATAAATTTAGAAACTTTAGATAATCCATTACCCAATCATATAGAATCTAGTAGGATTTGGGATTGTACGAATTCCAATGTTCATGTTTAATCATAATGCTACACTAATCACATTAAACATTTTTCCCTTTCATTTCTAGCTAATGGATAGAAAAAATGAAAAATATTAAAAGAGGGTAATCAAATCCACAAACTAAAATCTTCCTATCAAAATTTGAGTTGAAGGTAAATTTAGAAGAGTTGATCTAAGAGAAAAAGAAGCCATGACCTTTTAAGATTTAAAGATAAACTTTAATTTATAAACAAGGTTAAGTTTGACCAAGATAGAAGTCTTCCTTCAATTCGCAACATTTTTGGAAAATGCTTTAAATTTTAAATGCTAGAAGAGATTTTGATTCAAACATCCATAGGCAACTTTTCATTTCCCAACTACACTTCCTTGAAAATTTATGGTCATGTTTTAAGAGTATGGCAAAAAGGATGTTACAACTAAAGAACGAACAGTTAAACAATCAAGATAATTAAACAACTTCATCATGTAAATGAGTACTTTACTATTAATCTTAATAGATCTAACAGATCCAACTAAGATCTAGTATTGTAACTGAACAAACAAACAAAAATAACAAAACTACAACAAGAACTGTAACAGGTATAAAAGAGAAAAAAATAATACAGAAAGGCTATGATCCCTCTTGATGAATCTGTCTTCTTCCTCCTTCCTTAACCTTTTGGAGTCCTTAGTGAACTCAAATCACCAAACCTTCATAATACAACTAAAGAAATATCACAATTAGTATACTAATCAATATCGAATAATATCAAGAGAGAATTAAACAAAGAGAGTAATACATATAAGAGTAGATTGATGAGGCATTAGGGTTTCAAAAAACACCTAGTTGGCAAACCCTAAGAAAGAGAGAGTTTGGTGAGAGAAATAGAGAGTTCGAAAGGAGAGAGAAAGTGTTAGTACAATTTGATCTTAGATAAGATCTTAATCAAAATTATCACGTAACTACGTTAACTAAAGTATTGGGCCAAGCTTAACATTGGTGCTCTTATCATGACAAACTCTACAAGAAATCAAATTATTAATGAGAAAATTGAAGCTTTGAATGTTAAACAAACAGCAATGCAACAAGAGATGCAAGATCAATTTCGTTTACTTTCACAGCAATTAGACAAATTGTAGAATTTTATCATGCAAAAGCATAAGGAGAATCAAAATATTCCAATGGATTCTTCATTGGTTAATTTGAATTCATCATCTTCCCATGATCTTTCTCATGACAATTTACTCGAAGAAATTAATTTGGAGGTGCCAAAGTTTAATGGCAATGATCCAATTGCTTGGATCTTCAAAGCCAATCAATTTTTTAACTTTAACCAGATTCTTAATTGGCAAAGGCTTATTATTGCCCCTTTTGCGATGGAAGATAAAGCATTACTTTGGTATCAATGGATGCATCGTAATCACAAACTTATTTTATGGAAGAAGTTAACTAAAGCATTGGTGGGACGATTTGGTTCATCGGAATTTAAGGATGTTTAAGGCTTATTGGCTAAATTGACTCAACAAACTTTGGTTAAGGAATATCAATCTCAGTTTGAAGCTCTCTTGAACAAGATAACTAGTTTATCTTATAGTATTATTACTAGTTGTTTCATTTTTGGTTTGAAGATGAATCTTCGTAAGGATGTTCTTTTAGCTAAGCCTAAATCACTTACTCAAGATGTTTCAATAGCTAAAATGCTTGAAGCTAAACTTACTGACCCTTTTTCCTTTAAGAAACCATTTCTTTCCATTTCTAAACCTTCTCCTTTGCAATTTTCTAATCCTTTATTTACTTCAACATCACCTACATCATCTACTCTTCAGCCTTCTATTCTACCACTACTTACCTTCACCAAAATCCACTTTACCTATCAAAAGAGTAACATAAGAAGAATTACAAGCATGACTTGATAAAGGCCTATGCTATAACTGTGATGAGAAGTACCATAGGGGAGACAAGTGTAAAGCTAAATTTTTGTTAATTATTTAAGAAGAAGATGAAGATTTAGAAATTCTATAAGATGAATCAGCTGAAGTTAAGCATTAGGAGATTGCTGAGGGATAAGAATCTCTTTCCATCAGTTACCATGCACTTTCTAGTGACATGGTCCCTAAAACTTTGAAATTTTAAGGTCTTAATAAAAAACAACAAATTCATATTTTGGTTGACTATGACAATGCTCATAATTTTATGCAACAAAGACTAGTGAAACGTCTAAGCTTGATTATTCAGTCATCTCCCAAATTTCAAGTGATGATTGGAAACGGGTAGAAGTTAGTTTGTGAAAGATGCCGTGTAGATGCGCTACTACTCATTCAAGGAGTGGAATTTATTGAAAATCTTTATGTTTTACCTATTCAAGGAGCATATTTGGTTTTAGGGTTCAATAGTTGCAACAATTTGGTCCTATTACCATTGATTATTCTAAGTTACCTTTATAATTTTAGAAACATAGCCATCCTATAACGTTGAATGGAGATCATGTCCTTGAGAATTCTCTTATTTCTCCAATCAATTTAAGCGTTTGATTATAACAAATGCTATTGCATCTTGTTTTCAATTGAAGGCTCAAATGGTGATTTCTAGTTCAAATCAATCCACCTACAATACAGCTCTAGAATACGTATTGGGCAAATTTATTGATATTTTTTAGGTACCTTCATCATTGCCTCTACGTGAAATCCAACATCGGATTCATATTAAGGATAACAAACCCATTAACGTCAAGCCTTACTGATAGCCTTATTTTCAAAAGAAAGAGATTGAACAACAAGAGGCTAATATGTTGAAGCAAAGGGTTATTCAGTATAGTACTAGTCCATATTCTTCCCCAGTGCTATCGATCAAGAAGAAGGAAAGTATAAGGCATTTTTGCATGGATTATCGAGCTTCAAATCACACCACTATTAAAGATGTGTCTCCTATCCCTACAATTGATGAATTACTTAATGAGTTGCATGGTGCCTCTATTTTTTTGAAATTAGACTTAAAGGCGGAGTATCATCAAATTCAAATGCACCCTAATAATGTGGAGAAGACTACTTTTTGTACTCATGAGAAGCACTATAAGTTTTTTGTTATGCCTTTTTCATTGAGTAATACCCATGCTACTTTCCAAACTATTATGAATAGAATTTTTTAGTTCTATTTACAAAAGTTTGTGATTGTGTTTTTCGATGATATATTAGTTTATAGTAGGTCACTTGACTAACATGTAGAATATCTAACTATGGTGCTACAAATATTAGTCAATAATCACATGTTTCTGAAAAACAGTAAATGCGATTTTGGCCAGACTACTATAGATTACTTAAAACATGTCGTATCTAAGAAAGGGGTGCAATCAAATCCTACTAAGTTGAAAGCTGTTAATGAGTGGCCATTATTGTAAAATTTGAAACAGTTGAGGGTTTTCTTTAGACATTATGGCTATTATAGAAGTTTATCAGAGGATATGTTGCCATTGCTTCTCCACTTACAAATATGTTGCAACGAGATAATTTTAAGTAGACTGATCAAGCTAAAGAAGCTTTTGAGAAGTTAAAACAATCATTACTATTTGCTCCAATCCTTACATTGCCTAATTTTCTAAGGAGTTTGTTGTAGAGACGAATGCATCATCCATGGGTATGGTAGTCATTTTATTACAAGAAAATCACCCTATTGCATATTTTAGTAAAAAGATGTCTTCTTATCTAATGAAAGCTTTGGCCTACATTGGAGAGTTGCATGCTATGGTTGAGGCCATAAGGAAGTGGAGACAATATTTGCTAGAGTTACAGTTTGTTGTAAAAACAGATCACCAAAGTTTAAGGAACTCTTAAATTAGATTATTCAAACTCTAGAGTAGCATAAATATTTGGCTAAATCATTCGGCTATGACTACACTATAGTGTACAAGTCAAGCCAAGATAACAAAGTAGCCAATTCCCGCTCAAAGCAACATGATATAGCTTACATGGCTTATTATTTTCTTCATTTTCATTTGTTAAAAGAACTATAAGAGGAATATCATCATTTACCTGCTTTTTAGTAAGTAATTATTGATTTGCAAAGTGGGAAAGGAATGAAGTGAGAGTTGCAATGGAAGAATGGGATTTTGTTCTTCAAGGACAGAGTTTTTTTTATGCATACTTGGAAGCTTGTCCTGAAGCTTCTATATGAGTGCCATGTTGTACCAGTAGTAGGCCATTTTGGGGTACTCAAGACATATAAACATCTTAATTCTGAATTCTATTAGGAAGGAATGAAATCTAACATTGAAGCTTATGTTCAAACTTATACTATATGTCAACAAATTAAATACAATACCAAGAGTCCACAAGATTTACTATCCCCTTTGCCAGTGCTAAAACAAATATGGGAGGACATTTCCATGGGTTCCGTAACTTCATTACCTAAGTCACAAGGATATTCGATTGTTCTAGTAGTTGTAGACTAACTCTCTGAGTATTATCATCTCGATGCCTTAGAGACTAACTTTACTACTTTGAAACTAGCCTCATTATTCCTTCATATGGTTGTCAAGTTGCATGGTGGAAGTTCCAAAGCTAAGCCAATTGACTTTAAGATTGAATTTAGAACCCAAGGTTTAAGGCGATCGGTTAAAAAATCCGATCAAACTCAAATTATAAACTATTGAGAAGAATATTAGTAAAACTGACCCCATAAACTTGAATTTAAGAAAATAAGTAATAAAATAGGAGACTATAAAATTTTCAAATTTTAAGCATAATAAGTATTAATTACCGAAAATGCGAAAAGTGTAATGAAATAACTAATAAATTACTAGAGATAGATTATATGTATACTAAAAATTTTAAAATGACCAAAATAATAATTAGAAATGTTCACATGTACACCACATGTATTTACGTGTAGATAAAAAAATACGCGTAATTACCTAAATTGGTCAAAAACTAAGCAAATAATTAAAAAAAATTATAAAATAATTATGGAAAAATTAGAAAAAAATCAAGAGAGGATAAGATGAAGTAAGAGCAGGTTATGGCAGGCCAAAGCTGCAAAAAAAAAAAAAAAAAAAGCCAATAAAAATGAGACAACTTAAAAGCCAAAAATTTAGGGAAATGGGAAAAAATCTTGTCAAATTAATGCACATTAATTACAAAAAATGTCTATAAATAGGGGAAAAATTTCCAGAAGTCATTTGGTCAGTTTAGCATTTGAAAAAAAATCGGAGCATTGAAAAAATCGAGAGAAAATCCCAAAAAAATAAAAAGGGGAAAAACTGTGCAAATTGGGCACGTGAGCTAAACCCACCACTCACCACCACCTGGGACGAACCACTACCACCACCTAGGACCGAACCACTACCACCACCCTACACTAAAACCATCGCCTGGACCGGCCGACAACCTTGGACCGGGCTTGGACGGCCAGAAAGCTTTGGACCTGTTAGTCTCTTAAATGACTCGATTTTGAATAATTTTGTAAAATTAGTTATTTTGCCCAGAAAATTATGAAACTTGTTATTCTGAGGTTTTATTGTATGTAGATTTAGGGAAAAATATTGATTTAGTTTAATTAAACATGTAATTATAGGGTCCTTAACAAATTGTTCAAAACCGAGCATGACTAAATCGGAAAATAAATAGCCTTAGAAGTGTAGTTTGGAGTTCAAAATTTTTCTGTAGGATGCCCATATGATGTAGAACAGTGCTATGAAGCCATTTTTTTTAAATTAATTTTAGAAATTTTTAAGTTAATTTTTAGCCCTAAATTGATGGAAAAATTGGGTAATTTGGAGTTAATTAGGTGATTAGGATATTAATTACTGATTTATATAGTAATTAGATGTTTAAGGATGTTAATCTCTGATGTGGAAACCTAATCCTAATCTATGGGGTGTTAAGTGTAAGTAATGAAAGTGTTATGTGGTAAATGTAGAAAATTAGGAATATGTACAATTGAAAATTTATAAATATGGAAAAATTAGGTTTAATTAGATAATAAAATAATGAAAATCAGAACATAACAAATCTGAAACAAAATTCAATTTTAGGTAATTATATGAAAAATGTAAAAATTTCTCACAACATGAGTAAATTCGGTACACTAATACGGATTTAAGTGTACCAGATGGAATAAAATACTGACTAGGGGTAGTGATCGTATTTAGGGTATCTGGAAATAATGTGGTTAGTTTCACATTATGAGTTGAAACAAATTTCTAGAGTCTGGGTACAAAACAGTACATAGAAATTGAACTAGAATCTAATTTAGAAATCGATGCGGAACCCGAACCTAAACCCAAACCTAAAATAATTATAAAAGACTTAAGACCTAGATTATTAGGTATATTATAGTAAACCCTAAACAACACATAACAATAAGCATTATAGGATAAAACAAACTTATAATAGTTATATGAAAAGCTGAAACCATATTTGTATTATAAGGATGATCGGCGATGGCCTGAGCAAATCGGACCTCGAGTGAGTGAGTGAGAAGTGGAGGTAAGTTCGGATTAATACGATGCTGTTTTTTGGAGGCTTAAGATTATGCTTGGTTGTGCTTGTTAGATAGTTGAATGTGTACATGTGTTTGATTATAGGTGATGCTATGATTCTGTTTATTACTCTGGCACATATTGTATGATTTGTATTAAAGGATTGATCACCCTCAACTGGACTTAATCAAATACCCGACCAGTAATCATAATCGAACATGCATGGCAACCCGTTAGGGAAACTTAGGACTCTCCGGCCAAATACTGACCTCTTTGAAAGGGATAGCGCAGGATTGCAAAATGGTCCCTTCTTCATTCTCAGTCGAACTAAGTGACAGGAGAGGAGGTCGCGGCGAGGGTGAAAACAGTGGTTCGAAAGTAGTCGCGGGAGGAGCAAGGTCTCCATTACACAAGCTTGGGTTTGGTCGTGAGCTGTTGCATTAATGGCAACTTATCAACCCGGATTAGAGCGGGCGCAATTTCTCTAATCTCACAACGGGCCGGACAACGTCATGTGATGGCATTTGCTTGCACATGCATTGCATCGAATAAGTGATTGAAAACCTTGTATTTCTAGTATAGTTTTAAGTCCTCCGTCCCTACTTACTGAGCTGTGGTTGCTCACATCCCTATAGACGTCGTGCAGGTGCTGGCTAAGAAGCGGCAAACAACTACTCTGAAGCTAGCAACTGCTGGTTCCTGAGGAGTGAGGAAAAAAAATATTGAAGAATAAACACATATTTTTAAGGTCTAATTTTTTATTATTTTTCATTTCCGAATGATGTAATGATATAGAAAAATACTATAGAGAAATATTATAAACTTTAAATGCAATAACTTAATTATAACATATATATAATTCCTCACTTTTATAGGCAAATGATTTATTTAAATTACAAATTGTCTACTTCAAAGCGGGTTAGTTGTGGATGCCTTGTGTAGATCAGGTCTAAGATAGCGGTTGTAAGGCCAACTTCTATCTTAGGATGGTTTATACGGCGAGGCTGTTACGACTCTGCCGCTTCAGGGCGTGACACATGGGTTCTCTAAATAAGTGGTTTCTAATCAAAACCCTATCTTTATTAGTTAATTTTGGAAGGAATTGTTCTAGTTGAGTAGCACAAATTTATCTTTTAGTACTACTTATCACCTTCAATCTAATGGGCAGACTAAGGTGATTATTCGAGTAATTTAACAATATTTATGAGGACATGTGATGGAACATCCTCAAGATTGGGTTTGTTTTTTACGTTAAGTTAAATTTTCCTACAACTCTTCTTTTCATTAAGGTACCATGGTTACACCATTTGAAGTGATATATGGCAAAAAAGCTCCTAGCATTCCTACATATATAAAAGGCACTACTAAAGTGGAAACAGTAAAGTAGGAATTATTGAATCGAGATGAAGCCCTTCACTTATTAAATGACAATTTGATTATGGCCTACTACCGTATGAAGTCTTATGCAAATAAGTATAAGATTAATGTATCTTTTGAAATGGGAGATATTGTTATGTGAAGCTTAAATCCTATAAGAAGATTTCTCTTTCTCAAGGGTTTCACAAGCTTTCTCAGAAGTACCATGGCCCTTTTCAAATTGTTAAGAAAATAGGGCTTTGTGCTTATGAACTAACCGTACCAGACATGGCCAAGATACATAATCAAAGGATGTTATGATCATGTTTTAAGAGTATGTTACAATCAAAGGACAAACAATTAAACAATCAAGATGGTTAAACGACTTCAGTATGTAAATGAGTACTTTACTATTAAAGTAATAATAGGTCTAACAAATCCAACTAAGATATGGTATTGTAACTACACAAACAAACAAAAATAATAAAACTATAACAAGATCTGTAACAAGTATAAAAGAGAAAGAAAATAATACGAAAAGGGCATGAACCCTCTTGATGAATCTATCTTCTTCCTCCTTCCTCAACCTTCTAAAGTCCCTAATGAACTCAAATCACCAAACCCTCATAATACAATAAAAGAAAGATCACAGTTAATATTCTGATCAATATCAAATAATATTAATGGAGAATTAAACAAAGAGAGTAATACATACACGAGTGGATTAATGAGGCATTAGGGTTTTGCACACATATAGTTGGTAGACCTTAAAAAAGAGAGAGTTTGGTGAGAGAGATAGAGAGTTCGAGAGAAGAGGGAAGGTGTGTTAGTACCATTTGACCTCAGATAAGATCTCAATCAAAATTATCACGTGACTACATTGACTAGAGTATTGGGTCGGGCTTAACAAAGGATTAGTTGAAACAATTCTTCACAATCAAGATAGCTCAACGTAGCACTTAGGAAATCACTTTCCAAATATAAACTCCAACTTTCCATAACTTTGAGAAAACTCCACCTCAATCTCAAGTGATTGCATTAATAATGACTTGCATTTGGAGAAATATTCTTAGACAAGCAAAGACATGCTAGCCACAAACTTAATCAAAGTTTTCTTTAGAAAGAAAACAAACTTTCATTTAATAAAGAGGAATACTAGTTGTAACATATTGTATCAATGTTTAAAAAAATTCTCAATCATTTTTTTTTTCTTTTTGCTCAAAAAAATTTTCTGAATCATTTAGTTAATTCATTAAAATAAATAATTCATTCATAAACGGTCATATAAGAGAATATTAAAATTTAAATATCTTGTCCGAATATATTATCCAAATATATTCAATTAATAAATATTATATCTTCTAATATCTAGTTCTATCAAATTCTCTTCACTTATCTAATTAATAGCTAACAAATTTGTTAAAACATATATGCCCACGAAATATATGAATATGTATAAGAGGGAATGATATCCTTCTAAAAGTTCCAATCTCGAGTTGCAAGAATATTTTGACAAAACATGATCTTGAGATCATTTGTAAAGGAACATTATAGAAAATACTTGCGAGCTTAAAATGATAATGGAAAAAAAAAATCTAGAACTAAATCTAATTTCCTTACAATAAATATCTCATTATCTTTTATTATGGGAACTCTCGGCTGTTAACATTAGAAGTTCTCTTTAGACAAAATATCAAAGTAACCACATATATATTTCTATGTATTTTATCAACGATTTTTATTTATCAAACCATATATAAAACATTTGTAAAACCTTGTAAAATACATAATAAAAGTGAAGAATATGAGTGAGGGTATTACAAAGTAACGAGGACATAAGTTAAATGGTATTTTGGTAATTAGCTAGAGAGATTATTTAGAGGATTAAGAATAACCCCAACTCATTCTCACACTACTCCTGAAAAAAGCCTTTGCCTCTATTGACAAAAATCCCTTCTTAAAGAGTGGAGATTCTTTAGCAAAAATCTAAAAAGACATGATAAAGAAGCATTTTGTTAACAAAAGATTACAAAAAATTGGTCCTAATAACGGTATTTTGCTCTATCGACTAGTAAAAGGGATTGAAGAGTAAGAGCCACTGGCATATGTTAATGGATCGGAAATCTCAATAAGAGAGGATGTGTTTAAAAGGATTCAGTGAATCAAATCTAATGGAAAATTTATTCATTGAGGTCTTTGAAGAGAGAATGGAGAATCAGTGTTTATGAGATTTGAAAAGCATTAAACTCTAATCATTAAGGTATGTCATTCAAAGAACATCAATCTGTTGTTGTTTTTGTTGATTTCAAGTGTTGGAAACACATTTGAGTATTCTATTGTTAGGAATCAGTAAAGGATTGAAATATAACGAGAACCGACAGTGGAGAATGATTTAAGATTATCTTGTAAAGGAACAATTGAGAGTCAATATTAGATTGTTGGAACAAAGCAAAATCCAAAAAATAATAATTATAAGAAGATGACAGTATACAGTATGTTGGAGATGTACACACTATGTAAAAGGAGAACATACAGCGTATATAATAAATCAAACATACACACCGTGTACTTAGGTTAGAATACATCCCATAACCGTATTTTTATTCATTATATAAATTCCTTGTATTTTTATATTCTTAAATACTATTAAATTAATTAATTAATAAATATTAAATTATTATAATAATAATTGAACACATTAAAAGATAGTTAAGGATTTCTTAAGTAGACTATAGTTAACAACTTCCAGCCTAGCTATTTATCCAACTTAAAAGCTTAAAGTAGAATAGAAACATGTAGGAATAAGTGTACAACTTAGAATTCAAGAATAGGATTTGAAAGGGCTTATTACTTTGTATGAATGCTTCAGGTATAGAGTTTGAGAAGGATTCTAAGTTAGTTATTAACCATGATACATAAGACATAGCTATGCATTATCCTTATTAGCTATTTGTGCATATGTAGTTATAGAAAATAAAATGAAACTACTAAATATCTAGAATAATATTTCTGGTCGCTAGTGCTTGGCTGGCTTCAAGGATCATAGTATTAGTGTCCTAAAGATGGCATCTCAATGATCTTTGGGCAACATTATCCCTAGTGGAGTTTAAAATTATATACGGTAGGTTAAATTGGTGTCTAAGGATTACAACACCAATGTCCTAGTACTAGTTAGGTTAAGAGGCACTTGGGAGTTACAATACAGGTCTCTTAGTGCCAATGTAGATCAAGAGTCACAATGCCAATGTTCTAACTTAAGAATGATAAAGTGAAATCATGAGTTACTCCAAGTTTGATCTTAGTTGCAAATGATTCTAGATTGTGCTGTTTGATGACTAATAAAAGATAAAACTGGATCGATTATTATATCTATTTTATTTATGCAGTTGAAATTGTGTGTAATGCATGACATGCATTTATGTTTACAGGTTTTATGTACTAGGTTTTGGCTCATCTTTTATTATTGTTCAATTGCAAGATATTTGAAATAAAAAGAAAGGGTATAATAGTTTTGGAAACCCTATAATTTTCAATTGCAGGATATAAAGATGAACAAAAAGACTATAATTTTGAAGTTAATCATTGACTTTAGAGTTTTTAGTGAAATGTTTATACTTGCCAAAGACACATTGCGATCTATGCTATCCTAGGTTTGAGGCATTACAAAATCTATTATAAAAATAGATTATGACAAATATATATTAAAACAAAACCAAACAAAGAAGCTATTATTAATTTAAACATTAATGAGCACTTGCCTGTGATCCACTTACTCGCACTTACATACAAGACATATCCTACACCACTTGCTTCAGGCTTAAAGCTCTGCATATTATGGTGCTCAAACCATACCATCACAAGATAAAGACTTATTTTGTTAATTTAAGCATAAAGCAATTACATAAAGATGTTCAAGATATTTGGTTATATTTTATCTATTATCATGAATGCATGAATCATAATTTTATTAGAACCATTTTGAAAAAAAAAATTACAAAAGATAAGTTTTGTTATCATCAAAACTTCATAGAAGATTGATAGATTCTTAAGGTTTTAGGTTGAATAACTACAAGTTTGAGGTCGGGAAATGGGCATCAAGATGAAAACAAAGAGAAGCAAATCTAATGGTTGGTAAACTTGGGAAAGGGGCGACTAAACGGGCATGACAGCCATTTGAATTGAGGTTGTCTGGGAGTCTCATCACATAAGCCCGGATGGCCAACCAAATGTTCAGTTTGACCAACCAATCGCATTGATGGTTTTGGCACAATGTTTTTTCAGTACTTGATTGATGCGCACTAAATAAACACGGACCTCAACTTATGTTGACACACATGTATGTTAAAGGACATCGGCCATGTCAAGCCAAATTTTGAACATTAGACAGCTTCCGGAAGCCGAAGCATATTATACACAGGCAATCCTCACCGTCACAATGTTAATTGCCAATTTCCCCATTTCAGATGTCCAACAATCCAGCACCTATATCTGAAACTGAAAAATATCTTGACATCTAGTTGCCTACACTATTCACGTAAAGTGGGAAGGAGTTAAGAGAAAAGAACAGCAGGAGAAAAAGAAAAAGAACAAAGAAAACAGAAAGTAAATATTGTAACTTTCCTTGTTATTTAAGAAGGCAAAGAAGGGAAGGAAAAGTTGGCAACATAATTATATAATTTATAAGAAAAACACCATAAAAGCCCTTATATTCGAAAAAGATGCTTTTGTTTGAAGTGTGAATTTATTATTTCAAGTGAATTCCTACCTAATTCTCTCTTAAGTTAGAAGAAATTATTTTTCTGTGGACCCAGTGGAGAGTTTTCTTCCCTAAATCCATCCCTTCCTTTATATTTTTCCCTTCTCCAAATAAGGAAAAAGTATAATTTTCCCTTCCCTTTCCCTTTCCTTCCCTCCCCTCGATCTAAACACAGTGCAAATTTGTCTTCCTAACCAGAAGTTTCCAGAGCCCTACAATCGCAAGCTAATGCCCCCATTTGTTAACAGGCACATCCATCCCTCATAAGCAATAGCATGTCCCTGTATCTAGAACCATGCAGGATAAGTCGACTAGATCTTAGTCATTACAGTAACTCCAATGCAACTTCTATTGTGACTCTTCATTTAGAAAACATACTATTTCCCACTTTTTCTAGTGTCGTAACTACCCAAGTAATTTTGTATTATAATGTACAAGTACAATGAATAACATTGCTGGGACCTTATCCATCATCACACTACTAGTTTCGCATATATTAGGCCAGTCGAATGCCTAGAAGATGCGTATGGGTTTCTCCAAGAACAAGCAAGCAGTTACATCTATACTCAGAAATCGAAATTATCCAAATTGATCACACCACTATGGGACATTAACAAGAAAAGAAAAGAAACAGAGAATGATTACCAACAGCATAACCATAACTAAGAGAGAAATGTAAATTTCATTTAATTACTCTCTCTATCCTGCTGCTGAGTCCAAACAGCCCAAAGCTCCCATGTCACTGTTGGCAGCCGCAGCCCACAGACAAAGGTTAATATACAGATACACATACACCCCAAAACTTTAGGAAACTTAGCATTTTACATTTCAAGATCCTCCTCCTAGGTTCAATTTACTATCATTGGAGACATCACTAGCAGCTCCATTTGATCCTCGCAGGACTTGATACATCCTGACAAAAGGTCAATTTCCAGAACTGATATAACTGTACTTAAGAGCTAGGAGTATATAACATTACAAGATAGACAGTGCTGTAAACATGGCAACAACAAAAAGTGGAGGATTCTTCTTCACTGTCTTGCCTCGGGTTTGTTAAGCTGCATATTCCAATTTCACCAATACAAAATTGTCCCGATAGAGGGACTCCAGGGAAGTTGTCCAATAGTGGAGAACTATCCACATTAGGGCATCCAAAGAATGATTGTCCCCGAGCACAGCAAGAGAAAACAAAACCTCCGATAACTTCAGTTTTGTCACCACCAGATGCCATTCCCCTCATCTCATTGCAATTATTAGGATCATACCCAAGATTCAACCTTCTAAGACCTGATGACACTTTGCTACATGATGATAACGCAGTTGCAGGTTGAGGATAATAAAACTGGAAATAATCACCCGTTTTAATCCCACCAGCTTCAACATGGAGACTTTCATCATCTCCCCTGTCAAAAGCAAGACCTTCAGCACGTATTATCACTCTTTGCCTTTAATTATGGTAAGTAAATTGCCATCCTAGCTGTGAAGCAGGAAAAACAAGGAGCACTTTTGGTCTCCAGGAGCATGTAACTTATCCTAAACAGAAGGTATTAAGAGAGACCAATTTACTAAGGAGCAACATCCATGAAATATGTTCATCCATCAAAGCCTCAGAAGGTCATTAATCAGGGAACTGAAAGGATGGCAACAATTCTACACCTATGACCACAAAAGTTTTTTTTGATGAAGAGAATTAAATAAAAAGTTTTCTAACTTACCCACAAACTCCATGGAAAGACATAAAGGTCATTAACTTTGCCTTTTCTGATCCAATGGCATATTTTCTTCTTTTTGTAACTCCTATGTACAGGTTAGGATAGACAATGTGATTTTCCAGCTGCCAAAGAGAAATAAAATTTCAGAATGCATCAAGACACGTGTCTAATAAGCAGAAAAGTACTTATGCATGTTGAAGACAGCTTAGGAAAACCTAGCAAAATTAAACATTTCAAAGTAGAAGAAACTCAGAAAGCAGGCAATATTATGTTAAACAATTCAGGTCAGCATGCTCCCTGTGACATAGCAGGGGAAAAAACATAAAGGAAAATGGCAATTTACATTTCCACTTGAATTTCAGTGGATAAAAAAGGATAAAAGTACCAAATCACAATGATGTTCCCATTTTTGTTACAAAAAACATGCAACATGACCTATTTTTCACATTCTCCTAGGGACTCTGTTTGTAATATTAAAGTCGGATTCAGTGTTAACTCCACATTATTTGACAGCACCTGCATGAACAAAGCATCAACCAATTCACCTTTCTAGGTATTCATCTAAGGTTCTCATTAAAAGGACCTTGGGGCACATGTTAGGAGTTTAAAAAAGAAACTATTCACATTTTATAACATTGATTACACACTTCGAGAAAAACTAGTGCATGGGTAGATGGAACATTTCTTTATTTGACTTCTTAGTAGTGCCCCTAGGGCACTTGTTAACATTTTCCTTTATAATGAATTTTATAGTAATCTTAGCATCATCATATTTTCATCAGAATGGTCCATAAAATCAACATACAAGTCAACAGAAAAGCCCTGGGTGAAACTAGCTGACCTCTTGATAAATCTCATCAAGAATTCTTTCACCATCAAGAATCTCCCGTTGTTCTTCCCTTTTGGCAGTAAGCATAGTAACACAACCAATCCTTCTGACAGAAATTGCCTTATACCTTGCACCAAATGCAGATAAACCATTTGACATTTCAACATGAAACTTCATTTGCCCACCACCTATATTTGTAATCAAGACAATAGTGCAGAAGGTAAATAAAGATCAAGAGGAGATCAAACAGAAGGAAGATTTGTACAACTGATATACAGCTCCATGAATCTCATCTGCATGTGTGCAATCAAAATCATGCATCTCACGAACCACACTTACTCTGTCAAACCTTATTGGGTTTTTATTATTAGAAGTGCATTTTTTTGCCACTATAGCATGCACTAAAAATATAAAGGGAGAGAGATATAAATCTTTTGTTCAATTCAAGCTTCACATTACACTGTTTGGAACCACCACAAGGTAAACAATAAGAATTACACATGCTGTTAATGTTTAAAAATATCATAGTTCATTAACTCTGAAGATCTTGTTGTCACCCTATGAAAGGACATTCTGTTACTGTGCTTGTGGAAAATTTAGATGTTGTAAAGATGTTTAGTGAGAGGGTGGAGATTATAGCATCTAAGCTACAGGAAATAGGATGAATCCTTCAAATATGGAATAAGAAATTGTGAACGTAGAGATCACATTTATGTACCAGCCATGTCGTTTCTATCCCTCACAAATACAAGAGCAACTGCAATCTTGCGGTATGCTTCATGTCCATTAACATTTCTTGAGTCATCTGAACTTCTGTATGTAAATTCACCTCTCTTATCGCCAACAATCACAGTTTTCAGGTTTGTTGCATATGCTGCAAAATATCATAGAATGATGATTCTACTAGTCCACAACACAAAATAAAACATGCTTCTAGCTGATGATTTATAATAGGTTTGAGAAAAATTTATATAAACAATGGCCCCCTTGCATTCATGGATTCATTTATGAACTAATATATTTCTTTTCTTATTTAAGGTCCACATAACAAAAAACCATTTGAGAGAGATGAACTGCCTTACTCCAGAGAGAAACTAGATGTACAGTCACTTGATTTGATCATTTCCAGGTACCTAAAAGGACTCTCGCTGGATTAAAAAAAATAAAATAAAATAAACAAATGGAGAGCAAAAGAATTTCAGCACAGTAACAATCTTAAGATAAAATCCCAGCCCCTTGATTAATTCCATAACTACTAAAGCCTGCTAGTACTAGGGAACTGTCCATCTTAAGGTTCTTCTATCTTATGCAGAATTGATTGCACTAGAATTTTTTTCTTCTTATATTAATGTTGTAGTAATCCAGTAAATTCAAACTCACAACCAGGATTATCATATGGAAGCCTCAAGGTTCTTTCTTGAATTCATATTTAATTCTTTCATTAGTTATTTCATCGCAGGCATCCGCATAAGTAGAAAGGCAGAAACCTATTATATGCCACTACTGTATTTATAAAAGACTCTGACACGTACCCGCGGGCTTATATGCCCTTAACTCAAGTTTATCAGAGGCATTCCAAGTTAGACAAGGATAAATAGGTGTATTAGTTCTGCTTGTGGGGGATATACTAGCAATCACAGCACTATAGAGGAGAGAGAGAGAGAGTTAGTTAGGGAGTTAGGAAATAACAGCTTGTAAACTGGAAAGAAACCCTAGTAGAGCAGGGGTTGAGTGTTTATAGCTGGACACTGTACATTTCTCCTGGAAATATCAATAAAGCTACTGTTTTGCCCTATTGAATTTCGCTGATAACCTATCAATTGGCACCATCTGCGGATTTCTTTTGTTTCTCTGACCATGACACAGATGAAATCTCATGTGGAAGCAATCAAGCAATCAGTGACTGATTTGGTGACTATAGTTCAACCTCTTGATGACTGAATGGACAGTCGTGTGGCTCTATTAGAAGCCAGTTTAGTGAAGATTAAAGATCTTCTGAAATCGTTAGCTGCAGATCGCACTTCGAAGCCTCCTGAGCAACATGTTGAGTCATCCCGCCAGCTTATAAGCCCTTAAACTCAAGTTTATCAGAGGCATTCCAGGTTAGATAAGGATAAATAGGTGTATTAATTCTGCTTGGGGAGGGGGGGTCATTTGTGGATGGATATACTAGCAATCACAGCACTATAAATAGAGGAGAAGAGAGAGAGAGAGAGTTTGTATATAAATAGAGGAGAGAGAGAGAGAGAGAGTTTGTAAGGAAGTTAGGAAATATCAGCTTGTAAACAGAAAAAAAACCCTAGCAGAGCAGGGATTGAGTGTTCATAGCTGGACACTGTACATTTTTCCTGGAAATATCAATAAAGCTACCATTTTGCACTATTGAATTTGGCCGATAACCTATAAGACTCAATATTGTATTCACCCTTTGATCCATTTTTGCTCCAGTGTCAGTTCAACAGAAAGGAAAGCAAGCATTAGGGTTTTGTTTAAGATGCTAAAGTCTCTATCCTAAAAGCCAATGTTTAGTCAGCCCTGATGAATGAGGTGATAAGATTGTTGCTTGCCTTGGTCGCAGAAGCAGATGCAGTAGCTAGGGTATTACAGAGGGAGGATGGAAGGAAGGGCGATATCCAGCTTATATATTAGGGATTTGGGGTTTTGTTTGGTTTTCAGCTTATGCTTGAAGCTAGGTTTACGTTCAGTATTAATTGGCTTTCTAACTTCAATAAGTTCAGAATATTTTATTATGTAGCCTAATCCCCATAGCCATGTCTAATTCCTGGACCCTTTTTCTCTAGAGTCCCATATCCTTAATTTTACAGCAAATCCAACACTTAGATCCTTACCGCTTAAGATCTTCATTCCAGAATTCATGTAACAGAAAACCATAATGAGGAAAAGAAGATAGATCATATGGCATGTGGAAGTCAATTATTAATTCTTTTAGAATCAACAATGACATCAGGAGCTACACAACGTGTTGCACAAGAATTTTTTTGGGTAATTGTGTTGCACAAGATAAGAACATTGCACTGGATTTATTACATGAGAGCAGCTTTTTGAGGACTTGAGAGGTTCCTTACATAATTATACCTATGCAGTAACCAAAAATGAATTGTATGTTATACCGAAGGGGTACAAATATTAGTAAAGGGTGTATTAAATTATTTATTTAATACACTACCATAAACTCACCGAGCTTTTCAACAATGTTTTTGGGGTCAGTGTCAGCACATATGTCCTATAATGAATGAATCACCGGAAGAGACATTATTGCAGTGACCTATGATATATGTAACACTTAAAAATGCACGATAGATAAAGGAAGTATATAACGAGGACAATGGCAACTTACTCCAAACATCATAATCCCCAGAGGTGTCGAGGATCCTGACACAGAGGCTGAGAATTGTGTAATATCCATGATAAATTTGTCACCCATAGCGGGCCCCTGAGGTAAGTTAAAACAACTGTATGAGAAGATTAAAACGTTTCAATGATGTAAAAACTAATTGTATCGGACTCCCCATGTTCACTATATTTCCTACGAATGGAAATTAATAATCATGAACTCCCAAACCACGTCATATGATCACATTTTGATTTAGAAATACGAATTAATACTCACCTGTTCTCCACGTTGCAACAATGGGATAACATCAACCTTCAATCCTGGCATATAACCGATGGTAAGGAGAACATCATTGCATGAGTTGCGTGTTGGCCATTCATCATTCTCTTCCCATTGCACCTACACGAATATATTCATAGCACCAACATCAATCCTCTTATCAATTTCACTAGATGGAAAGTTTAAAGGTGAGATATCGAAAACCTCACGGAATTGGTCAGTGATAGCATCTCTTCCGATGACTCCACTAGCACAAGATACGATGATCGGTATGTTGGATCCAAGTTTTTGTTTAATCTGTTAACAAAGATAAAAATAAAGATCGTTGGAGGTAGATATATAAGACGAAATGGAAACAGAATCTATCGAAGAGTGAGAAGTGCTTGGAGAATTCATACAAACTGAAGAGTGGTACACATGATATCGCTTCTATGAACTACAGCAATGGCGAAATGCGGCCGGATAGGCTGGGACAACACCTTATCAATTACCTCATTCAAGGCAGCCTGCATAATTCATAATAAGAGATTATTAAGAAAGATAGAGTAGACTTGGGGTTAGGGTTTGAAAAAGGAAAACGGAAATGAAGAGACGAGACCTCTCTTGATGGATTGCGAGAGAGGGCGGAAGAGAGGAGGGGGCGAGACAGGATTCGACGACAGAGATTGTTCCAGGTGCGGTTGACGCAAGCAGCAGTGGCAAACGAAGTAGCGGGAAGATTACATAATATGCTTCGGATTAGATCGTCGCTGAGTTGACCTATACCGCTACCACCCACGCTAACTCTTTCCGGCGGAGTATCTGTATGTGTTGTAGAAGATGCCTTTCTTCTCCCCATTCTCTTCTCCGACTCCGGAGAGTTCTCCGTGACCCTCTTGTCTTGACCCTTGCCTATGCGATGTAGTAGCCTGGTCCTGCCGGAAGGGCTGATGGTGAGGAGTAAAATGCACCGCCTGATTTAGCAACATCCATCCTCCTTTAGCAATTAGCAGTGTGAAAAAGGAGGCCCCTTGCACATTGTTTTATTTATCACGCTTATAGGGCTTTAATATAATTTTTCATACCTATTTATCTATTCTCTTTTTTTCCACGTTTCCTCCTCCGTATTATAAAAGCTAATTAGACCTTAAATATCCATCACTTTTTAAATTACAAATTTATCCCCAATATTGTATTTTTATTACCATTTTTAATTATAATAATAGTTATTTTTCAAAAACAAGTACAGTATTATTATAATTTTATTACTTTTTACTAACTGCTTTTATAATAAAAGTGATTTGCTTTTTCTCTCCCTCACTCTTCTCTTTTTTCCACTTTCTTTCTTCCCACAAATTTTAGCATGCACTTTAACTTTCCTTTTTCTCCTCTTTCTTCCATTTCCTTTTTCCTTTGGAGCAATTTTCTATAACATGTTTTAGATAACTAAAATACCATCACATGTCATTACATTTCAATCTTTCAATTTTCATGATAATTAATTTATTATTTTTCTTCAATTGGGAATAAGCTCACGACTTTAATCGAACCATAAATCAATATAAATTTCTTTTATACAAAAGGCTTCTCAAAAAGCTACACTAACCAGATTGAAATTAATCTTTCTTTTTCACTTAATTTAGGTCACAATTTTCTTTATAGGTAAGGACACATTTGGGTTGGCATTTTCGATTTCACCGCAATATTTATACATGGTTTAGTATTAATGGACAAGGGATGGAAAAATATATTATAAATTAATAGAAAATGCATATTAAAGCAAAAAAAATTTCATTTATTATGATTCATTTTTCCAATTTTAAATTTTAATTCTATTTTTCTGTAGTTAATTATCCATCTTTCTATAGTTAAACATTTCAATTTCATTTCTCTTTTCATATTTTCATTCATATTTCAACCAACAACATCCTTATTTCAATATTTGCATGTTGAATTAGAGGCTTTAAATTCATGAAAAGCATATATCTTCACTTGGTACCATAAGTGTAAAGTTTTAATCTTTTTATCTACAAACTTCAATTTTCATGTTATCTTGATTTTTCTAATCTAAAAAATTGTATTTTCTATTGCTGTTAAGTTTTTCCTCTCCTTCCTTACCATTATATTTGTTTATTAAATTAATTCACGTTTCTTGCTTCAGCCTCCATTTTAGGAAAAAAAATAGAATTGCTAAGCTAAAGTTTTAATTTTCTTTTAAAAAAAATCGATTTTTATTTAAGGGTATGATTTGTTTTTGCAAGTTGAAGCTGAGACTTTAGATTTATGATTAGAAATGGAAGGCACACATCTTCACTTGGTACCGTAAGTATAAAGTTTTGATCTTTTTATCTATAAACTTCAACTTTCATCTTATCTTGGTTTTGCTAAGCTAAAAATTTATACTTTTTGTTGTTGTTAAGTTTTTCACCTCCTTGATGTTTGTTTATTGAATAGATTCAAGTTTCTTCTAGATTTTTTTTTTTTATAATTTGCAATTGAGGTTCATAAAGAGACAATTTCTAGATTTTTTTTTTTTTTTGTGTACAGATTGTTACTATTCTTTTGAGTTTTCAACAATGAAAGGATTTAATAATTTTAATCTACATACTAAATCTATATCACCAAGTCACAATAGTAGAATCAATAATTCAAGAGTAAGATCAGTTTTCAAGTTCTTACTTTATTTTTTCCAATTGTCATTATTTGTATTAATTGTTTTAGATTCTACACAAATTATTATCATATATATTAATACACTACCATGTAGGCCAACATTTAAGTTTTTCATTACTCTATTCAAATTTTTACTTCATATATTGCTACATTATCAAATTTTGCCGGTAGATAAAGTTTTCTTGTTTTGGTAAAATCAATGTTAGCTTCCATTTCAATATTTTATAGAGATTTTATCAAGTAGTTAACTTTAATTTCTTTACTTTACTAGATGCTAGAATTATGCTTAGAACAGCTATTAGGATTTCTAAATTGTTATTTTGTTTGCTTTTGTGAAGTGTTGTTTCACCTTCTAGCGTTGTTTGTCATTACTTTATTGTAGTTAATCAGATATGTGACTCTTTGTTTGCTTCACAGCTTTCACAACTTAAAGGGTAGCCTAGTTATGGCAGGCATTGTATATCATATAAAATACTATAAATAGGTTATCCTTTCAATCAACAACCATTTATACAACACGCATAACTACTGCTACTACAATTAACAACCCTAAAGTTATGCAAGCGCAAATAATATCACAACATACTAATAATAACAAGAATTTCAAACTACAACTAACATATATATAATACACACACTGAGTCATTAACTATTAAGGAAACTAACAGATATGTTAGATTATACATAGTAATGCATAGTATCATATAATAAGTTTCTAAGAACTTACTACAGTAATAGAAATATGCTTTTATCCCTCAACTCACACTTACACCAACCAGAAAGTATTTCACTAACCTCAGACATCATATAACCCAAAATAATGAAAAGGTCCTCCTATAAGAGTAATTTATATGGATATAAACTAAAGAACTTAGTAAGTTATCTCTTAATCATATAACAAGCAAGTTATGTAACATTTTAATTTCAAACATATGAATGCATGATCATACAGAATACCATACAAATACATGTAGGTGACTAAGTACTACATGCAGCTCAAATTTAACATATTTCGAAGTCAAGGTTAGAGTATACACGACATCGATCAAATCCGTGTATCATATTTAAACTTATATAACAATAAAACTCCACATTTCATATTAAAAAATAAAATGGTATATCTATTTTCAATTTTAGTTAAAATTAAGTTCTTAGTATAATTGTGAATGGGTTCTCACAGCCCACACTTATCCTTAAACAGAAGTCTCTGGACTCGATCCTTAATTAGATAGTTTGTGGCTCCAATACTTAGTATTCCTATAAGCTAGGGTAAAATTATACCGTACGTATGCATCATACTAAAACACTATAATCATAATTTATCAACCACCGTATGGCCTTTCGCTATTTCCATATGATGTGACAACCGAAATTACTTATGCAATATATGTTTATGTATATTCCAATTTATTTAGTTCAAGTCTGATATCGTTAAGTCCAATTATTATATAATCAATCAAAATCACAAACAGATCCATTCCTATTAGATTCACTACACAACAAATAATACATTATCGTACTTTCAAATAATTTCACAACTTAACAAACAGTATCATAGACATGAATAGCTCAGATACACACAACACCTAATTATTAATAACAATTAATATTCACTAACTTCACTTACAAACATGTATAGAATCATTAGAAATACTCACTCAACCATAATAGATATTAGAGATCATAATAATATGTAGCAAACCAGTCTCGATCTCGTAATCACCTGATATTTAGGAAATATAAAGAATAGTTAATATTTGAATGAAATAACTAAATTATTCATGTCTTTTGTACTAACTTCCTAAATTAGCTATCTATTCATATGAAATCTCCAATTTAAGCCTTTTCGTTGATTACATATAACTTTTTCGTTATAATTCTGATTTTTATGAACTTATAATCCATTTTTATCATTTTCAAATATAATTTCCGTGCCGAGATTCGTTTTAGACGTTGTAACATACATTTTTCATTATGGTTTAAAAATATTACGAATTTTATTATTTTGACTTAAATAATTATAAATTATTATTTTAAGCTTTTCTTTATATTTTTATGATTTAATAAATATTTAAATTTTATATTTTTGTAATCTTCTTATTTTTAAGTCTATTTTGTAATAATTTACTTATTTTACTATTTTTAAGGTTTAATATTTATTTAATTCACTTTTTTTATTTCAATAATTTTCTAATTAATTAATTATTTTATTATTATTAATTACAAATTTAATTAAAAATTATTAAGTGTGGACGTAGTAGCATAGGGATGTTCTAAGTGCTACTTCCATAAATTTTTCATATTGTTTCTATTTTGTATTTTACTTAATATTTATATTTATTATTATATTTTATTAAATTTGCAAATTAATCCATTTCCTTTTTCTTTAAGGCTCACAGCGGCCACACTTATATATATATATATATATATATTTCTTACTTTATTTAATAATTTAGTATTATAGTATATTACACATATATTATTTAAGCATACTCATATACTTATACATACTATGCTACTAATATACGTATTTTTATATGTATATATATAAACCTATGTACTTAATATATATATATTTATATATATGTACCATACGTATATACATATATATAATGAAAATAAATAATATACATACTACATACGCATATATATATACATAGATATTTCTCCTTGCACCTTATGCTTTCATATTCAATTACAACATTTATGTACATATGAGTATTGTAAGTCCTAAAGTTAAGCCAAATGATCGTAGGATTAAACTTAGAACATAAAGTTTAAGGCGATCGGTTAAAAGATCCAATCAAACCTAAATTATAAACTATAGATAGAAATATTAGTAAAAATGACCCGCTAAACTTGAATTTAAGAAAATAAGTAATAAAATAAAAGACTATAAAATTTTCAAATTTTAAATATAATAATCGTTAATTATCGAAAAAATGAAAAGAATAATCTAATAACTAATAAATCACTAGAGATAAATTATATGTATACTAAAAATCATAGAATAATCTAAATAATAATTAGAAATGTTCACATATACCCCACATGTATTTACATATAGATAAAAATACGCAAAATTTCTTAAAGTAGCTAAAAACTTATTAAATAATTAAAGAAAATTATTAATTAATTAAGGAAAAATTAAAAAAAAATCAGAGAAATCAGGAATGAGGTGGATGTAGTCGTGGAAAGTCAGGATGTGAAGAAAAAAAAAGTGCCCAATCAAAATCAAGTAATACAAAAGCTAAAAACTAAGGAATTTGAGTAATGTTTTGTCTAATTTAATACACATTAATTACCACAATGCTCTATAAATAGGGAAAAAATTTGTAGAGCTTCTTTAGATAATTAGAAATTAGAGAAAAATAAAAAGTATCGAAATTCAAGAGAAAAACTAGAGTTAAAAAAAAAAAAAGGAAAACTATGCAGTTAGGGCTGGTGAGCTAAACCTATTGCGCCATCACCACTTAAGACTAAGTCACCACCACCACCTTACTCCAGACCTGCCGCCTGGACCAGTCGACACACTTGGACCGGTGTGGAAGGCCAAAAGCCATCGAACCGGGTGGGGCTCTTATCTACTCCGATTTTATATAATTTTTTTAAATTATTTATTTTACCCAGAAAATTATGAAATTTATTATTCTGAGGTTTTATTGTATTTAGATTTAAGCAAAAATAATGATTAAGTGTAATCACGTCTGAAAATATAGGGTTCTTAAGAAATTAAGCAAAACTGAGCACGATTAGGATTAGAAATAAATAGGCTTAGGAGTGTAGTTTGAAGCTCAAATTTTTTCTGTAGAATGCTTAAGTGATATAAAACAGTGCTGTAAAACCATTTTTCTAAATTTAATTTTTGAAATTTTTAGGTAAATTTTTAGCCTTAAAATGATAAAAAAAATTGCGTAATTTTGGGTTAATTAGGTGATTAAAGCATTAACTACTGATTTAGATAGTAATTAAAGGGTTAGGGATATTAATCTCTGATGTGAAAACCTAATCCTAGCCTTTAGAGTGGTAAGTGTAATTAATAAAGGAATTATGTGGTAATTGTAAAAAATTAGGAATATGTAAAATTGGAAAATTAATAAATATGAAAAATTTGGTTTAATTAGATAATATAATGATAAAAATCAGAATATAATAAATTTGAAACAAAATTTAATTTTAGGTAATTGTATAAAAAATGTAAGGTTTTCTCACATCAGGAATAAATCCGGTACCCCAATTAGGATTAGCGTGTACCGAACAGTTTAAACTATAAATTAAGATCCAATAGGATATTAGAATACTCAAGCTTAATGTGATTAATTTCACATTAAGATTCGAGCATATTTAAAATTCCAGAATCAAAACTACAATCTAATTTAGGAACCAAACCCCAAAATAGAGTAGAATGAATCATTAGTAAATAATAGGTATACATGGAAAAATAAGCTAAATTATAACTTAGAATATGAATCATTAAAGTATAAGTACTAAAAAAACTTATGTGTATTATAAGATATCCAGAGATGAATCGGCTTGCAATTAAGTGATCGGACGATTGAGAAATTCCAAGTAAGTTGAGTTATTACTTACTGTATTAAAGTGTTATTTTATAGTACTTGGAGACTTAGGATTGTATATGGTTATGATTGTAAGTAGTTTACGCATGTGTTTGATGTATCTGAATGCATGCTAAAAGTTGTAATGTGATTGATTGAACTGGTGTGAAATTGTTTGAACACCCTAAATGAAATTTAATCTTATTCAACTCTGATGACCCAAAATGTCATGCATTACAACCCATTAGGGGATCATTAGGATTCTCCAACTAAATACCGACCCCTTCGAAAGAGATAGCGTAAGATTGCATAATGGTCCCTTCTTCATCCTTAGTCGAATTAAGTGACAGGAGAGAAGGTCGCAACGAGGGTGAAGTCAATGGTTCGAAGGTAGTCGCGGGAGGAGCGGTGTCTCCATTGCACAAGCCTAAGTTTGGTTATGAGTTGCTGCATAACATGGAAACTCCTCAACCAGAATTAGAGTAGGTGAAATTTCCCTGATTTCGCAATGGACCGGACTACGTCATGCAATATCACTTGATTGTTGCATTGCATTAAAATAATTGCTTGATAATCTTGTTTGTGTTTGTATACTCTCATGAGTCTCCAATTCAACTTATTGAGCTGTAGTTGCTCACATCCTTGTAGATCCTTTTGCAGGTCCTGATTTCTGATTGCTTCAAGTATTATGTTGCCATACAATTATCCAGGGGTTAATTCTTCTAAAGCCAAGGGTGTGAGGATCAATTGCTTAGCAGTGGATATGTAGTTAGTATATCCTTTGTAGTTTAAGGCTGAAAGATTAATGGTTGTTATATAAAATTAGTGAACCGTTATGTTTATGTAGAGTTTTTTGAAAAGTTCTGTAGACTTTATATATAATTATGTATGTTTATTAAAAATTTATGATAATTAATATATTTGTAGTTAAACGCTTAAATGGGACTATTTACTTTAAAGCGAGGAGTCGTCGACACCTTGTGTAGATTATGTTTATGGTAGGTATTGTGAGGTCAGTTACTATCATAGAATAGTATACACGGCGGGACTGTTGTGACTCTGTAATTTCGAAGCATAACAAGTATATACCTAAGTATTTATATACATATATGAAGACATAAACATAAGAAATACTAACTTTTTATATAATTTCATTACATGTACAATTACCTTGATACAAGGAAAAGAAATTATAAAATCAAATATATTACATAATCCCTAAATACATGTATTTCTACAAAATACATACTTATATAACAAGGATACATGTAAATTAATAAAATAAATACATATTATATGACTTGGACGAAATACTAAATACACTACACATACTAAATACTCTTCCTTTAAAATGTCTCGAATTGGTAACCTTAAATATTCTTCTTCTTCTTCTTACTTCACTTAATGAAATTGAAAGAAGAGGAAATAACCAAAAGAAAAATAAAAAAAAAAAAGGAAAGGGAAAGGGTTTCACGTTTTGCTAAAAAAAAGTGTGTAAACCCCGCAAATTTAGCTAATGATGAATAGAATTGAACTCTAGTACTATAAATAACTTCATGAGTTGTTAAGGAAGAGCAAGATAAAAATTTTATGAAATTAAATATATTATAAGTAATAAAAACCTTATAATTTCGATCGAAACCTAAATCGTATACAAAAATCGTAAATGCTATGTACACGTAAATACCGAAAATTGAACTTGAACTTGACAAAAACCTTAAAATTATAACTTTAAGCTTATAACATTGAATAAATTTATCTAATAATAAAAAAGCTTTAGCCAAATACAATTATCAATTAATACACGTAATCACATAAAATTGTTAAGAAACGCATTGAGATAACTTTTAAATATTATAAATATATCAGTTGATAATTAAATTAATAAATTTGATAAAAATTCAACAGTATTTTATAATTAGTAAATTTGTAACTTATATATTTAGAAATTTCTAATTTTTTCTTTTCATTTTTCTTTTCCTTCTTTTTCTTCTCCAAATTTTTCCTTCTTGCCATGTCAACTTCCAGAAGTGTATTTTGGCTAATGATGTGTGCTTTTATTTTCACCATGCAATAATTATGGACACAAAACAAATCTATTAGATAAGGCCTTGTCTTGTCACTTAATTATGATATCTTGTCTTGATTTTCTTTCTTTCTTTCTTTCTTTTTTTTCCCTTTGCTTAATCACTTCATTGCTACCCTTTCTTTTGTCCATTCACATTTGGAAACAAGAGGCAAACCCATATAAAATTTTATATACTTTATGTGTATATATATTTTATAGAAATATATGTATTTAGGGATTTTGTAATTTTTTTGTATTAATATTAAGTATACATGAAATGGAATAATTTGTAAAATTAGCAATTCTTTATGTTGATATGTTCACATACGTATAAATACATAAGTATATTCTAGTGTACATACATATCATATTTGATCTACAAATATTTAGTATAAAGATTTGTGTACGTATATATATATATATGTATATATATATATATAGAAGTGGTTATATATGCATAAATATTCTTATATGATAGTATATACATTAGGAATTTTCAATATATCTATATATATATATATATATATGTAATTATGGTTTCATATATATGTATGTATAAAATATAAAAATACAAGTATATATATATATAGACTCGTATAGGTATGTACAAACTATGGCAAATGTAATATATTTAGGATTATATTATTACATTACATAAGTATATTTATATGTATAAAAATACGTATATGAATAGTACAGTATATATAGAAATACGGGTATACTTAAATAGTACATATATAGTATACTATGATATGAATTTACTAAATAAACCAAAGTAATATATATGGATATATGTACCGTAATCTTTAAAGAATTATAAAATAACTAATTTGTAAAATTTAGTAAAATATAATAGTAAATATTATTATATACATATTATGTAAAAATACAAAATAAGAAAAAGATTGAAAATGTACAAAAATTCGAAAATGACATGTAGCATATTCTTATGCTACCATGTCAGCATTTAATTAAATTTAATGAAATTCATAAATAAAAAAATAATAAAATAATTAATTAATTAAAAAAATTAATAAAGTAGTAAAAATGAATTAAATAAGTCTTAAATCAAAAAATTAGCAAAAATAAGTAAATTATGGTAAAATAGACTTAAAAGTAAGAAAATTACAAAATATAATGTTTAAATATTTATTAAACCATAAATATGTAAAGAAAAGTTTAAAATAATATTTTATAATTACTTAAGTTGAAATAATAAAATTTATAACATTTTTACAGTATAATAGAAAATATGGGTTACAACGTCTAGAACAAACCTAGCTATAAGAAAATATATCCGAAAACGATGAAAATAGACTATAACTGTATAAAAATCAGAGTTAAATAGAAAAAGTTATACGCGATTAACAAAAAGGCTTAAATCAAGCATTTTATAAGAATAGATAACTAATTTAAGTAGTTAGTACCAAATATATGAATAACTTAATTATTCCACTTAAATACTTATTACCTTTCATATTCTTTAAATATCATATGATCTCGATACGGATACCGACTTATCCAGTGAACTATTACGACCGTTGATAAACTCAATATCCAAGTGAATACTCCTGATAACTCTATATTTGTTTTGTGCTTATAATTAGTACACCTAAAGTAAATATTAATAACTTGATGCATGAGAGTTCAGGTTATGCATGTGTCTGAATATTGGTTATGTGTTGTGTAAAAGGTTGTGAAACATAATAGCTGAATAATTGACTACTTAATTTATTACTGCATAATTGAATAGTTTGTTGATATTTGTTGATCACTTCATAAATTGACATAATCATATTCGGCTTAACTAAAATTAAATGAATTATGTATAAGCACAAATATTGTATATAATGTTCCGACCGTCACCTTACGTTGCTGATAATGAAGGGCCTTGGAGGGATAGATTCCCATATGATTTAATTAACATAATGCAGAAGCATTGGTATAACAAGACCCTACCATTGGCTCATGGGTTTACCTAGCGCCGAAGACACTAACTATGGGTGGCTAAGGATCGAGTCTAGAGATCACCATTGTAGAGTATAAGCGTAGATTACAAGGGTCATCTCACCGCTAGACTTAGAATTTTATATACTACCGAATTCCTTTGAAATGAAAACATATTTCGTAAAATACGAAATTTAGATTTATGGTTAAAAACCCTAAGTGTTAGAATTCGGTTATAATTGGTGTGGATGTATTTCTAACCCTTATTTCGAAGGGTATTAAATTTGATGTTGTATGCAACACTAGTAAACTTCATATATATTGTTTGGCATATTACTTATTCATACATTTATATGTTTGTTAATGATTTATTTGATAACTTGCTTACCGGTATAATATGAGGGATAACTCACTAAACTCTTGTAACCTACTCTCCAATAGTTTCTTTTATAAGTCGATAGATAAGCGAGCATGTGTTAAGAGTTGAGTATTGAGTATAAGTATTAAAATGTTTAGAGGCTAGAGCTAGAGATAGGTTGAATAACTAGTTTGAAACATTAAATATAAATACTACCCTTGTATTTAGATTTTATAACTTCGGTAAGTATAAATTTTAGATCTTATTACCTAATCTTATGGTTTGGAAGGGGATACCGATTCTCTGTGGTTCTGGTGGACCGTAGAATATCGGATATCCATAGTCACTCATATGTTATAATAAGCTAATTAAATTAAAAATCGAAAAATTTAGTGACTAATTATTTAGAGTCCTACAATTTTTTACTTGTAAGGCGATTTTCATATCACGGATGCAAATGTGATATGAAAATTTTAAGTCATCCTACTAGGCCCTTATAAGGTCATGAAAAAGTGTGTTTTGCTTTGAGTTAGGATGACATAGAAATTGGAAAAGGGAGAAGACAGCAAACATAAAAGAAGAGGGAATGGAAAAGTGAAAAGTAAAAAAAAAAAAAAAAAAAAACAAATGATCAAAGATATGAGATAACCATAAGTGGTTAAACCCTTATCCTACTCACTTAATCTCAACCAAGTTTTTTTTTTTTTTTTTTTTTACTACATGGGCTGCAACATCCAAAAGAAAGAAGAAAATACGTGGAAAAGGAAAAAAAAAGTAAGGAAGGAAAAGGAAAAAAGAAATAATTAAGAATCATAAGGTTACTTTTCTAAGTATAAAATTATAGACTTAATAATAATTATGAAATAATATTCTTAATTTTATAAATTTTGTTAATTAAATTGTTACTCATAACAATTATAATATTCAGGTGTTATCTCCACTTATTCATTAACGATTTCACGTAATAATACATGTTGGTCGATAATTGTATTTTATTAAGTTTTTAATACTTCTAGGGTATAATCATTCATTTCATAAGCTTTAGTTTATAGTTTTAAGGTTTTTCTTAAGTTCGGGTTCAATCTCAGGTATTCACGTATATATAGGATTTAGGATTTTTGTATGCGATTAAGGTTTCGATCAAGATTTTGAGGATTTTATTACTCATAATATATTCAAATTTATAATTTAATAAATTTTTATCTTACTCAACTTGATCAACTCATGAAGTTATCTAAAGCACTTAAGTCCAATTTAAGGTTTAGATTAAAATTTTGCAGAATTTACAACGACTTTATGGTGTCTTTAATATTTTCTATGTAACGTATATTTAATAACATGTATTGTAATGTAATTAGTTTTATCTTAGTGCTTAGTAATACTATTGGAATTTTCCCTAATCAAAATATTAAAGTATAAAAGGTTGATAATTTGACATTAGTTTCCATGATGTTCAATTTAATTGATAGTATCTAAAAATTTCTTTGGGAATCTTTTATTTTGTAGCATATTTTTTATCTTAATCTATTAACCATTTTGAGCTTCTAGATAGTTAGCAATTATTTTAGGAGACCAATTTTGCTTTAAGAAATGCTTTCCTTAAGGATTGTAGTTCCTCAACCCATTCGTAATTAACGAAATTTTATTTGCTTTCTCATGTACAATTTCCTTAAGTTAACTAGATTATGTGCCTAATCGATACTTCTCTTTTAGGTAAATAAGTAAAAAGTTTAGGCTTTTAAAGAAACACAGGCATGATATTATGAATGCAAAAGCATTTCACAAAAAGGAGGAAACTTGTAAAAACTTGAGGAGAAAGCAACTGTTAGGAACCTATATAAGTTTTATATTAAAATGGTCTACACAAAATCTATTGATCGAGTTCATATATCACCAATTTTCTTCCTCCTCTTTGTAATTTTTATTCTACTAAACTTAACTTTATTTAATTGTACAAACTAGGCAAATAATTACACTGAAGATGAACTTAAGTCAGTGAAACCCGTATATTTCAAAATTCGTAAAGTAAGAAATAGGTATAAGTTTGACTGCTAGCTTTGGTGTATGGTCTTTTTGTATGTTAATGTAATGTAGCTTGAAAAGAAACAAAAATTAGATTTTGGTGAAGTATGGGATTGATGGCATTGGTCTACATTCTATTTTAGGAGCAATAAATGTGAGTTAAACTTTTACTGCTTGCTTATATGTGCAAACTTTTATGGCTTGTTTATATGTGTATCGAAAGGAAGGAAGTGTGTTTATGTGTGAGATTGATCTTAAAAGTTACATATATTATATTTCATCAAGCATAGTATATACATGCCTACGTTATTTATTTAATCAATAAACTATTTTAGTTCAATGATGGCTAATTATTTATTTATTAGGCATTTTAAGGTTATTTTGAAAAGACAACATGTAAATGTTAACAAGATTCATTTAATTTAGAGTATTGATTTAACATGATTATTATTTATTAATTCTAATCGACATCATACAACTTTTTGTTATATATTGTTTTTTAATTATATTTAGGTATTTCTATATAAATGATTAACTTGATTTTTTACAGTTTTTTTCCCTTTCCAAATTGTAGATAAAACATTCAACACATGGATTATATATATATATATATATATATATAATTGTACCTTTGCTTTTCTTTATATAATTGAAAAACCATCCATGGATTTTATTTTTTTTAAGAAATCATCTGTTATGTACTGACGAATAGAGGTGTGCAAACGGCTTTTGGCCCACAGGCCAACCCATTTAACCCTCTTTTAAAGTGGGTTTGGGCTTGATTTTTTTAGCCCGCATAAAAGCGGGTCGTTTTTTCCCAACCCATTTAACCCACGGGTTCTAGTAGGTTAACCCGTAACAAGTCGGGTTGGCTTGCTTTTTATTTTAAAAAATGGCTTTGACAGTTGACACATTAACACAATTACACAAACACTACACTACACTACATATCTAACGTCCATACATCTAAATTGTTTACAGATAAGATGGCTACACCACAATCCACAGTACAACACAGACTAAACCACGGTGATTGTAAGTAGTTTGAATGACTAGTGACACAAAACAGAAGAATCAATCACTTTCTTCTTTTTTTCTCAAACCCTAACCCTTAACAACTCACCCTTCCAGTCTTCCTCTCTTCTCTAATTCTCCTCTATCAATAGGAAATTTGGAACAATCACTATCGCATTACCCATCTCCAAAGGCTATAACATAATCCTACTCACCAACGAAGCAACGATAGTACGTCCCTTGTGCCTGTCTTGACTCTTGTGTTTGCTGTCAACTGTCATAAGTAACTCATAAGCATCCTCTCTCTCTTTCGTTAAGACTTAAGATTAAATCCTTTTATGGGTACTATTGTGTGTATGTCTACTGTCGACTATTATGTGTGTGTCTACTGTAAGCAATTGCTATTCGTGTTTGTACTACTATGTGTTGTCGTTGGGGTTGCACGTTGTCTTGTATACTATTATGTTTTGTGTGTGTATGTGCTGTCGACTGTCATTGGGGTTATGTTGCTCAGGTGTTTGATGTCATGCGTGTCATGTATGTGTGCTGTTGTCTTGCGTATGTATGCTGACTATTGAGTGCTGAGTCGTGGATCTAATCGACAGTATGCGTTGTGCCTTGTGCATTGCCTCATCTTTATCCAAGATTCAACACATAAGCAGACAGCTAACTAACCCAAGAAAATAGAGCCAGCGAAGTGATGAAAGAAACCATGGTACCCCCATCAAAAAGGCCACTTGAAACCTCCATAGAACTTATGCAAAATATGACTAAAGCTCCAATATAAATGGCCTGCGTAATTTGTGGAATGAGAGCTTTCATTTTAATCTTATTCAAACACTCATAAAGATCTACACGAGCTAGCTTCTGAAACCTAGCAATCTCACATAACTCTGAACTGTTTGCCTTCACAAAGAGAACAATAGGAAAGACCTAACTAAAACATGTCATAATCTGTCAGCTAATTGACAGTAACAGGGATAATTATGGCTTGTGGGAAACTTAAAATAGCATCAACTAAAGAAAAAGGAAGAACTACTTAGTAATCGGTTTGATTCTGATGTACATAGATCCAAACAGTGGCTAATTAGAAAGAAAGATGAAAGCATATGATGCAAGATGAAGAAATATACAATCGAACTAAGTAAAAAATAAATAATAAAAACAAATGAATCTTTTTATTTTTGGAACACCTAGTCTTATGTTTAATTACCGATGCCTTGATGTTTTAACTCTTACTAATAACCAATTTTGGGAGTACAATGGAGGCCGATGAATTATAAGCTTTTGTGTAATGCATTGCATTTTGTTACAAGACCCTACTCTTTTTGTGTATCAATAGAATGTAATGGAAGTAGGCTAATCTAGCTTGACTTGTCTTTTATTTTGGCTGTCAAAACATAATTCTACTATATATACATACGTTTCTTTGTTCAATGAAAGCACGGCTTAGATAGCTAAAACACTTAGGAAAACTTAGTTTACTCCTTTTTACTACTGTACTAGATTTTGAGTTGGTTAGATTAGCAATTTAATTATACTCAAAGATTTGACAAATAATTTGTCTTTTGTGTTTTATTCTTAGAATGGATCAAAATATCGATACCACTGATGATACAACTATCCAACATATCATGAGGATGATGAGTCGGAAGCATAAGCACCTGGAAATGATGTTGGCGATCCATATAATGCTACTACCACTGGAACATCTCAAGTATCTATAGAGCCTCAAGGTAAGAGACTTAGAGCAAATACTTCTCCTGTTTGGAAAGCATTTACAAAGATAGGAAAAGGAAAAGATGGTAAAGAAAGGCCAAGATGTAATGGATGTAAGAATGAATATGTTGTTGGTGGGTCTAAGTATGGGACATATACTTTAATTCGACATATCGAAAAGTGTCGTTTTCTTCCTAAGTATCAGGATGTAGGCGAAATGATCATTGATCAATCTGGAAAATTAAAGTCAAGAAAAGTAGAATATAAAGTTGCTCATGAAATTTTGTCAATGGCAATAATTAAACACAATCTTCCTTTTTCATTTATTGAATATAAGAGGATTGTGCAACTCATAAAGCATTTCAATCCTGATTATATGCCTATCTCGAGGAAAACAGCCACATCTGATGTATGGAGATCATACTTAAATGAGAAGGGGAAGTTGAAAAATGATTTAGAAAAAGTTTCCGATAGAGTATGTTTGACCTCAGACTTATGGATAACTTGCACTAGTGAAGGTTACATGTATTTAACTATTCATTTTGTAGATGAAAATTGGAAGCTAAGTAATAAAATTCTTTCCTTTTGTTACATGCCCCCTCTTCACTCGGGACTTGAATTATCAAAGAAAATATTTGATTTTTTGAAAGATTGGGGCATTGATAGGAATGTTTTTTCTCTTACCTTGCACAATGCATCTGCTAATGATTGCATGCAAGATTTCCTAAAAGATCAGCTTAATTTACAAGGTAGTTTGTTGTGTGGGGGTAAGTTTTTTTCATATTAGATGTTGTGCCCACATTCTTTACCTGATTGTTAAAGATGGTATGACAGTAGCTAATGAGGCTCTGCATAAGATAAGAGAGAGTGTAAAGTATATAAAGGGGTATGAAAGCCAAATGAAACAATTTTGGAAGTGTGTTAATGAAGTTGGCATTAGTGATGTTGGTATTGGTTTGCGTTTGGACGAACAAACCAGATGGAACTCAACTTATCTCATGCTTAAGAGTGCTTTAAAGTATCAGCGTGCCTTTTCATACTTTCAATTGAATGATTCTCATTATAAATATTGTCCATCAGTGGAGGAATGGGAAAGAGCACAAAAATTATACAAATTTTTGAGTCCTTTTTATATTATTACAAACTTAATGTCTGGGTCCTCTTATTCGACTTCAAATTTATATTTTTTGCAAGTATAGATGATAGAGTGTTTGCTAAATGAGAACTTGACAAGTGAGGATTTTATTATAAGGGATATGTGTGTTAAGATGAAGCAAAAAATTGATAAATATTGGAGAGAATACAACATCATTCTTGCACTTAGAGTAGTTTTTGATCCTCGAATGAAGTTTAATTTTTTTGAAGTTCTGCTTTAATAAAATTGATTCACTTAGCTGTGAAGAGAAATTGGATAAAATAAAGACTAAGTTGTATAAGCTATTGATAACTCTGATTTTAAACATATTTCAAATTGATACTTAATTGAGTAAAATTTTGATTTCAAGGTTTGAACGCGTTTTTGGATTGAAAACGAAGAAAAGGAATCAAGTTTCACTCAATTCGGAGTTCAAACGAAAAAGTTATGAAGTTTTGAAGTTACACGGTCTAGGACATGACTATGTCCCCAGGCTATGTCCATGCAGGGAAATTGGCCAGGGGCAGAAAGTTACAAGACCTGAAGACACTATCATGTCCCAGGTCGTGTCTGATAAAAAAAACGAAAACCTTATAATACAGTATAAAAAGACATATTAGGCTTTCACAAGACAAATGAGACATTAGAGAAGAGAAGAGACTTGAGGAAAAGGAGAAGAAAAAAGCAAAAGCAACACCGACTTCAAGATCGAAGAGATTTTTTATCAATAAAAGGGGTTTTTCATGTTTTATTTTATGTTTTTAATGGAACTCGTTTTTAGTTTCATTATGATAGCTTAGAATTCGTGTATTTAGGATTATGGAACCTAAGGTTTTATGTGACTCTTGGGTTGATTTATAATTCTCAATAAAGTTTCTATCTTTGCTTGATTCAATTATGTCGTTTAATTATTAATTGATATTTCTTGAATATCAATATATAATATTATGCATGTTGATTGAGAAATTGCATGTGTAATTAGATCTTTACATAATTGGAGAGAATTGCATGTATACTTAGAGATAAGATACATGTTTCTTCTGGAAAGTTAATTATTTGTGTGGGAATTCATTATACATTAATGCAATTCTAAGTTATATTACTAAGTGAAGAGATTCCGGTAGATAATTTAGGATTAGGGTTAATATGCTTAAAAAAGGTATTAACTTTAATTGTGAATCCCTCCGGTCAAGAATAATAGAAATTAAATTGAATATATTTTAAGTGGTCACATGTTAAACACAAGGGGAAAGTTAAACACTAGGGGAAATAATTCCTAAATGCGTTATTGCATACGTGAAGTCGTTCTTAGTTTTATTGCTTTCTAAATTGCTTAATCAAGTCCCATAATTAGTTTAGTTTGTTAATTTCAGTATTTTTAATTAATTCAACTCATCATAATTTTCCTGGTAGATAATAAAGCTAAGGTTAATATTAGTACTCGAAGTCTCTGAGGGATTGACTCGGACTCACATCCGCTATATTAAAACTGATAGGTGCACTTACCTGATATCAGCTATTTGAAGAGTATGACAGCAGTAAGGGAAGAAATACAATATGCAGTAGCTCTCATGTTGGATCTTCTCAAACACTTGTATGTAGAGGTAAAGGGAAAGGACTTGTGGGGAATACTGGGCTTAAAAAAAGTTTAGGTATCGACTCTGCTACTCTTGATGTAAGTTTAACCAATCTAGTAATTTATTTATTTATTTTGTAATAATGATAGGATGCATGCTTAATGAATAATGATTAATGACAGTTACCTTTTTTTCCTTTATGATGTAAGAGTATTGTCAAATTGAGGTGCACACTACCGATAAGTCTTCCTTACATCTCTATTTGGAAGAACCGGTAATGTATATGACTTTTTACTCAAAATTGAATGTATTAGAATATTGGAAAACTCAATGTCAAAGGTATCGGGATTTATGTATAATGGCTTCTGATGTTCTTAGCATTCCAATAACTACAATTGCTTTTGAGTTTGCTTTTAGTATTGGTACTCGTATTCTTATTAAGTATTGTAGTACAATGCTTCCTAACAACATGGAAGCTTTAGTTCATACACGTAATTGGTTATGAGAATTCAATTGGGAAGGTAGTTTTTTCATTTAAATGACATGTAATCTTGATTTCTGATTTTTTTTTTAATATTTCCATTTAATTATTTGCTATTTTGTGTGTTGTAGATGAAGGTGAAAAAGGACTTGAAGCAACATTGTCAATGGAGGATTCAAATGTGATCATTGATGAAGAATGATTTATCTTGGAAATTTATCTTCTGGTTGATAAAAAGACAGATTGTTTCTTCTTTTGCTAGCTGTTTCAGTCTTTGAAGTTGATGATGTTTTGTGTTTTAAACCTCTTACTTCTATGCACCAATCTTTTGATTAAGGACCTATGTTATATACATATTAAGGAGTTTAGCACTCCTACTTTTTCTTTTCTTTCTTTCTTTTATTTTTGATTGATAGCATTCCTCTTGTTTAGGCTATCAGTCTGTAATCTTTTATATACTCTGTAAATTGGGCTCCTGTTTCATAAATGTATATCCCTAGTTTTTACTTGAAAAAGGGGATGGGGGGTGCGGAAAGAAGGAAGACAGCAGCATCGGATGTAGAATTGTGGATAGGTAAAAATCTATTTATTTTTCAAAGTTTGATGAAGAGGTCATTATCAATATAGTAGTCATAACTCATAAAAGTCAATATAGTTGTCCCGCTTTTGACATGACCAATATGTTAGTGAATGTTAGTCTTTTCTTTTAGACTAGTTGAAGTATGGAATAAGCATAGCTTATTTACAACAATAGTCTTCTCTAGTTTTAAAATAAAAGTAATCTATTGTTTTTTTGTGGATTTACAAGCATGTACTTTGTGCTACATGTCCTAATTTGATTATGACATAATTGAACAAGACAAGCTAATTAATTTTTTACAATTTATTTTTAATTTATTAATTCCATTAAAAAGTTAGTGGGTTAGCTCATTTAACCCACAGGCTAAAGTGGGTTGGGTTGGGCAAATAAAATTTTAGCCCATTTGTAAAGTGGGCTAAAATTTGTTGACCCATTTAACCCGCGGGTCAAAGTGAGCCGCGCCGGGTTGACCCATTTAACCCACTTGCACACCTCTACTAACGAACCTATTGTTAAAATTAAATTTGGTTATATAATCAATTTTAAAATATAAAACAATTACAGTAATTGTAAGTTTCCTTTTATTTACGTACTTTTAAGCCCATTCATGAATTTTTCTTTGTCCTTCCTAAAATCATCTATTATGTATATTGTTTAATTCGACAATTATTTTTTATTTTATATTTAAATATCTATTATATCATAAAAGCAGACCCTCTCTCTCTCTCTCCTCTAATATTCCATTACTTTCTATCCCCCTGTATCTTTCTCTCTTTCCTTCAATGTTTCCACTAACCCTTATTCTTCTCCCAAGACCCCCATCTCTCTGCCTTTCTCATCTATTAATATTAGAATATATTTTATTATATTCCACAACTTTATTCATTTTGTGTACTCACAATGGGGGTATGTCGTCTGCTAGTTATATTATTAAGCCAATAAAGCGTTATTCTACTCCATACTAATTATATAATTTCTTAGTATAATATTTCACATTCCATTTATCTTTTGTCCTTTCGTTAGGCATCTTCTACATCTATATTAATACCTCCATATCTACATCTATATTATTATTTATTATTTATCTATTTTATATATATTAAGAGAGTATTGTCGACTCCATAATTTTTAATTCTATATTTTTCAAATAAGTATCATTTGGCTCTCATTTATTTTATAAGCCAATAGTCAATAGTATTACTCTACATAACTCCTCAAAATAGCCTATATGTGTGATAATTGTGTAACTCCTTAAAATGGTTCTACATGTTCCCATGTTTTGGTAAAACAATCCTTCAAACCATCCACAAATTACATGCTATTAAACACCCATAGCTATTAAAAAATACATATAATATTCCACAAACTCTCTTCAACATTATTTCTCGCATACACACACACTCTCTCTCTTAATTTATTCATCTTATCATGTACTATGTATAGTATTTGCTCATTGTTTATTTAATTGGAGAAGATAAGGGCAAGGCATTTTTTCCCTCATCTTATTAGACTTTGTTTTAGTTCTATAAATCTTGAAAATTTTCAATCTGAATTCTAAATTAAACTCAGGTATCTTACATAACCATATAAGTCAACAAGGCCAAATAAATTAAAAACTATGTTAAATTATAAACTCTAAAGTCATTTAAATAAGAAAAACCCTAAAATACTAATCGAAACCCTAATTATGTATAAAGATTTTAAACCCTAAATGTTAGTAAATACTAACGATATATTCTAAATGCTAATAAATGAGGAAGTGCTATATTAATTTATAAAGTTGATAATATTATTTTATATTTATTAATAATTATATAAATAAATTAGAGTTATACGAATTTAAATATTTAAATCTAATTTAAAGCTATATTGTTGTTTATGACTTAATTAATTAATATAACCTATATGCCTTATAACTTTCTTTATAATTAGAATATAAATTATTATTAATATTATTTTTAGTATAAAAAATATATATTGAGCAAATTCAAAATTTTATTTTATTAGATTATTTCCTTATTTTTCTTATTTCAACTTATTTATTTAATTTTCCTTGTTATCTTTTATTTTCCTCTCTAAATTACAAATTATTACATGTACATAATATGGCTATTATATTAATGTTTCAAGTGTTGAGCAAAGTTCAACATGTCATTTTCAAAGCAATTAATGACTTTTTCTTTTCCTTTTCTTTCTCTTTTTCTTTTCTTTTCTCCTTATTTTTTTTTCTTCCTATTTTGGCCATAACACCCATGCACCTCTAGAACCCTCTTCTAACTTCATCATTTTATTTGGAAAAATCTAGAAAAAAGTATAATTATCTCCCCATTTCAAAACCGTTAACTCCTCTCTCTTCTTCCCCATTTCTATTTTTAATTTTTCTCTCCTAACTTTCAACTCCATTTCATCATCTAATAACCACCTTTCCAACAAAAGAGGGAGAATAAGAGGAGGATATCTACATCAAACTATCCTTAAACCAAGTAATTGTATGTCTTTTTTGTAATTTCCTTACATTTTAATTATAATTATTGTAGTATGTACACCAGCTTTTATTTATTTCCTTAAATATATATATATGCACTATTATGGTGGATGTAATGTATATATAACTTAGTATTTATAATGGAAGTCTATGTATATATACTAAATTATATGTAAGTAAGCTTATTTATTCTAATATTATAATATATATATGTACATGTTATTGTACATATTGGAATATATATATATAGATAAGTACATGTACATATTTGGATTGGCTAAATACTCCTTTGTGTAGTATATACTTGTATAGAATAAGTATATGTATGAAGAATATGTACATAAACATAAACTTATATAAAGAAAATATTAAGTATTTATCGAAATATATACCAATCGAAAGTGTATGTATATGTATTTATGTAACATAATGAAATTTCTTCAAAAATATACCAAGAAAATATAAAAATCGTGTATGTATAAATGTATAAAAGTATATATAAAATTAGGTATAAATACTTTGTACAAATATATATATATACATGTATATAAATACGTACAATAAAAGTATAGTCCATATATATATGTATATATACGTATGCTTACATGTATAAATATATGTATATAAACATGTATATAAGTATAATAATTGTAGGTCCGATATAAGATATCGAGAAAAAGATAAATTGATATCTTTTGCAAAAACTAAAAACTTTTTAGTTTTAAAAACAAAATCTCTCTTAATAGCTTAAATGGCGTGAAAAGTAGTTGAAAAATTAATTGTTTAACTTAAGGTGCAAAAACAAAAGCACAAATAATAAAGATTAGAAAGTAAATAAAGTAGGGAGAAAGAAGATTAAGCAATCATTTTATAGAGCTTCAGCCTTTTGGCTACTATTTTCTTCTAGCTTCACCGCTAGACACGATCCTCCTCATTGATATCATTCCATTTGTTTTGTCTTTTTACTAAACAAAAATCAATGAGAGATCACAAAGATATCCAATCACTTCTTTATCATATTTCCCTAAATTCTTCCTAAGTTATATATAGGACTCAAAGAACTCCCCAATTCTTTCACACTCAAATTATAATGTCAATAACATTTACAAAAAAAGTAAGACAATATAATCTAATAGCCTTTTACAACTTTCGCATAAAAGTAATAACAACGATATAATGAAATTGATTTCACTTAGTTTCTGATAGTATTCACGAGAGAGATTTTTGAATTTCAGTTCTTATGTTGATTTGCCTTCTATTAATCTTATGCAGCTTCAATTTATCTCAAACTAATCTTCCCTATAACAGCTAAAAAATGACTATTTCTTAATATTTCTATAAGAAGATTTGATTCAAACATAATCAGTTTTGTTGTTAAAAAATTATCCCATGAAAATAGAAACTAAATATTTGAAATTTTAAAAATTTTAATCCAACTTATTCTAATATGTTTCTTTGCCTAATTTGAGTCATTTAACAGTTACTGCACGTGATGATATGCTCCGATCCTCTTTTGATTACATAGAAATTCAAAAATCGCACTTCAAATATTATTGATAAACATGAAAAAATATATGGTTAAATCTTCGTATATCTTGCTCTTCAAGAATTGTCCAGCACCTGATCATAACTTATTTGATATTTACCATGAACAATTTTGTTTCCTTCTTCAATATCTTTGTTTGAATATTTTCATAAAATTTTCGAAAAATTTGGTTGATTTTATCCACAATATTCAACCTCATCTTTAGCAAAAATATCTTGGAATTCCTAAATTATTTCCAACAAACTAAGCTATAACTTCATCTTGAAAATCTTACTGAAATCAATACTAAAATTTTAATTTTTTTATCATAACCTTGTCCAATAAATCCTTATGTAGAAATCTAAATTTTATTTGAAATTGATATATAACTCTAATGCACTAAATCCTTTTTTGGTTAAATGTCTTTAAAACTTGATCAATCTTATCAAGACTATCAAAGAATGTTCTTCTTAAAAGTATATTGTTCAAACCTTAACTATCCAATTTACAAAATTGATTTTTGAGTATTCTTTAAAACTAATCCAACTTAAAATCTCCATGAACTTAACCATCTTAGTAAAACAAAACTGAGTATATTTTCCTAATATACCCAATAAGTTGGAGGTTGGCCTTCTTGATAATTTGTTCAACTTAATTTGTTCAAATTAGTTAGAAAATAACATAGGAATAACAGCCGATCTCAATACTGTACATAATCTGTATTGTTTTGTTCTTTTACTGATACACATTATAACATATATTATGACAAGCACAACTCCAAACTTATTTTTTTTCTTAACAATTCTTTTTCTTTAAGGCATCTTGTATAGTTAAAGAGCGTGTTAAGTTCATTCATTTCATTTTGTTATCATCAAAATATATTAAGGGAAAACTCAACAATAATATACTAAGTATAAGTATATCCAACAGTATAATAAGAATAATATAATAAATAAGAATACATATGTATATACATATGAGTGGATATAATAAGATACTAAATATAAGTACACGTAATAAAATGTTAAATATAATAAAATAACTAAGAATATGTATGTACATAAACACAAATGTACTTATGCATAATTAGACATATGTAGTATATACTTATTTAATATAATAGAATAAAATATGCATACATATATAATGGGCTAAAACTTATAATACATAATTAAGGCCAATAATCTATTAATTAATTAAATATAATGATATATAAATATACCTAATAATAATATAAAATTTAAGAAATATAAAAATTAAGAAAATTCAACAAACTGCCGCATGGACCAATAAAATCATGCCGTGTCAACAATTTATTCCAATTAAATAATCAAAGCAAAAATTTCAAATTAACTAAAGAATAATAATAGTAAATCAATTAAGTAATTTATTATAATTAAAAATCACAATAAATAGAAAATTAAACTTAAAAAAATAAAATAGTGAAATTTATATATATTAGATATAAAAATAATAAATTATAAAAATATAAAATTTAGAAATTAATTAAATCATAAAATACTAAAAAAAACTCAAAATTAATAAATCAAAATATTTAAGTCAAAATAATTGAATTTATAACAATTTAGGCTTATTTCGAAAAATACAGCCTTTAACATTCAAAATGAACCCCATTATGCGAACATACGCTTAAAGACAATAAAAATTGACTATAAGTTTATAAATAACAAAGTTAAAACAAAAAGTTATACATGATTACCAAAAGAGCTTGAACCAGATAAATTTGATAGAAATATAGGTAGATTTAGATAAATAGATACATAAAATAATTAGTTTACTTAAATACTCATTATTTTTTTTATTTCCTAATCAACAAGTGATCCCGAGACAAACACCGATTTCTCTAAGGATTATTATGATCCTTGATTAACGTCATGGTCGAGTGAATACTCCCTATAATTCTACATATTTATGCTTATAGTTAGCGAGTATTAATTGTTATTAATAATTGGATGATGTGTGGAATTAGGTTATGCATGTGAATGTTATTACTTAACAAGTTTTCAAATTACTTTGAAATATGATAACTTACTATTTGTTGCATCGTAGATTCAATAAAAATTAATCCGTTTGTAATTCTAATTAGTTATACAGTAAATGGACCTAAGTATATTAGGCATGATTAAAGTAAATCAGATCATACATAAACATGCATTACATAATTAATTCCGGCAGTCACATTAGTAAGAGGCCATAAGAAAGTTGATAATTTATGAATATAGTGTTTTAATTTAGTACATACGTACAATATAACCTTATACTAGCCCATGGGATTACTAGGTACTAAAGGCGCCAACCACTTAGCTAAGGGTTGAGTTTAGAAGCCTCCATTTAAGGGTGAGTGTGAACTATAGGAGCTCACTCACAATTATACCTGAAACTTAATTCTTTTTGGTTAAAATAGATTAACAACTAACTATTTTGAATTGAATACGAAACGTAAAGTTTCGCAATGAAATAAGTTTAGGTATAATACTTGTATCTAACTAATGCCATATATAGTCCAATCTTGATTTCGGAGGGCATAAGATCTAAGTTGCATATAGTACTTGGTCAACTGTATATATCTATGTAGCATACTATGTGAACATGTATTCATATGTTTAAATTAATGTTTATTTAACTTGATTGTATGTATGGTTGAAGGATACCTCATTAAGCTTAATAAGCTTATATCTTTGTAAACTTTTATTGCAAGGGGACCTATTTGTTATACCTGGCCAAGACATGCTTAAGGTCAGTCTAGTATTCGAGGGCGTGTAAGTAAAGTTGGGAGAAGAGTGAGCTTACGTACAATATGACTTTATTATAGATTTGTAATAATCTATATAATGTTATACAGTAGTTAGTCCAATAACTTTATCTTCCTGTAGATTGTTTACTAGTCTTATGAGATAATGAATTCTACAATAATACAATAATTGTAATATATTATAAGTCTTATATTATATAGTTGTGCTATGGTATTATCTTTATCTCCATACCTTTAGCTAAATGATCGTAATAATAGCTTTGCATGTTGTATAAAGAGTCGTCGATTGGAAGAAGAACTAATCTACGATTTTTTGTGCGATATACGATGCTTATCACAATTAGGACACCCTTGAATCATGACAAGTTCGCTCATAATGGTTCGCTTTCTCCTTTTATAGGGAGTTTTGTAAGAGTTATGAATAGGTTTGGCTTGATTTTCCATGGCCACTAACTAAGGTGAATTTAAATTCCACTTTTATTATGTATAATTTTCACATGCCTTTCATGATATTTATGGTATATTATTTTTCATTTACCTTTTAAGCAAGTTTCCTTTGGTATCATTATCTAAAATCCACTTTTGTTTTATGCAATTTTCGTGTCTTTCATGATATTAACAATACATTATTTTTCATTTATCTTTTAAGCAGGTTTCCTTTGGTATCATTGGACTAGGTATTATATCTTCAATTGCACTACGAATATCATTTGTATTACTTTTGTTAAGTACCGTTATGCAATTCATTTTTTAAATTTTTCCTTTGTTTCATGACTAAAATACAAACATTGATACGGTTATCCAGCAACAATTTTTAAGGGTTACACCATGATCGATGTATTATGCAATTATAATTTTGTTTTCTATAAGATTGTTTAGCAAATGAATATGACTATTAGATGTGGATGCCATTGAAATGAAGGAACATAAACTTATTGAATTATTATTTCATGTAATTATAAAAAGGAAATATATGCTTATAGGGTGATACTTGAATGCTACTATAGGCGCATGCATTATTTCATTTATTTTTTCAATCATTGATAGTATATATAGGTAGTTTGATTTGGTCATTATCTTATGATAAAAATTTTACTATAATGTTATATTTTCATACGTAACGCAAGTCCATCAATTGTTAGTATATTATTAAGCTAATAAAATTTTATTTCTATCAATTTTTTAAATTATAAATTTACATTTAAATATATATATATTATTAGATACACCGTTCTTGGTACATATAATGCAACTGCACGTCTACATGACAAATAATTATTTTCCTTTATTAAAATAGTAATTGATGCTATATCACATTATGAGTGCTAAAAGAATTAGAAATTGATTAGATAATTAAATCATATCTATGATTGTTTTAAAAAGTTGCATTTTTGTTTATTCATTAGTTATCATTTATCTATAAAGGTAAATATATGTTTCTATAAAGCCATTAGGAGTAAATACTCTATGTCCCACTTTTTCAAAACTACCCCTTTTTTTTTAATTTCTTTACTTGTAATTTTCATATTCTTTTATTTATTCATAAAATTTAAGTGACCATATTCAACATACTCTCTTTAATGTTATTAATAAAATCTCTTTATTTTATTTTTTACTAGTAGTTGTGCACATGATTTGTATCAATATCCACACTAAAATGGCAATAGATAACAAAAATTATAGACAAAATTAACAACAAAGCAAATATCCATATAAGAAAATATTAAAAAGTCATTCTTTTTTAATTACTAACTTGTTTTTAGGACTTCTCTCAAACGTGTAAGGATAAGAACAAATAAAAAATATAAGTAGAAAGTAGTCTTAATTAAGGGTGACACAATCAAGTTTGTCCATCCATATTAAACTAAATTTCGTCATATAGTTTGGTAGTAAGGATGCTGTGGACATAAAAATCATATTCCTTTTTAATTAAGAGACATGTAATCCATCCCTTTCCTTTGTTTTATAAATTAGACGTTGTGTTTATGAAATTTTTATTTATAGTAGGAAGCTAAAATTCCTTAATTTAATTTTAACTTAGCCTTTAACTTAATGCTCACTATAAGAAAGTAAGGAAAATTAAACATTAAAGGTCCAATTATCCTTTGTTTGGATTGTGACCCGATTAAAGGAATTGTTACAGATGACAAGAAAGATGGATAATGGATGTTACAAAGAAGTTATGAATTTTTATCATACTAACAATAGAATTATGGGGTCTTTATATGGGAATTATTTATTGTTTTCGAATGGGTATGAAGAAAATAGAAAGAAACATCAACTAACATGCAACTGTTCCATTATTACACTACATTTGGATGGATTGAAACCTAAGTAAGTCAAAGGAAATAGAAGGAAAATATGTGTTTAGGTATCTTAAAAGGAAGTGGAAATTAAATGAATTTGGTGAAGATGCATAAAAACAATTTTACCTAAGAGCCTTATTTTCTCTCTAAACTTAGACAAAAAGTGATAGAAATAGATGGAAATGTGAAGAAATTACAAAAATATCCATAAAATTAATCTTTTTCTTTTTCTAACAAAACTCATCGTCAATCAATCTTCTATCATGTTGCAAGATTGGAGAAAGTGTCTCATGACCTTAAAAGGCGCCTAGTAGGATTACCTAAAATTTTCATATCATGTATGCACTCATAATTTGAAAATCATCCTGCAAGTCAGAGATTACAAGATTCTAAATAATTAGTCACTAAAGTTTTTATTTAGTTATTTAATTAACTTATGACCACATATTTGTGACTATGGATATCCGATAAGCCACAGTCCAATAGAACCGTAGGGAATCGGTATCCCCTACCAAACAATAAGATTAGGTAATAAAATTCTAAAACTCAAACTTACTAAAGTCACAAAATTTAAATGTAGTATTAATAACTCTATATATAATAATTCAAATGAATCATTTAATCTGTCCTCAGAGTCTAACTTCTATGCATCTCGACGTTGGCACTCAACTCTCAGTTCTTAACCCATGCCTGATCATCTAGTAACGTGCAAGAGAAAACTATTAGAGGGTAAGCTACAAGAGCTTAGTGAGTTATCCCTCATACTATACCAACAATCAAGTTATCAAATAGTTTATTATCAAACATATGAACGCATGAATAAGCAGTATGCCAAACAGTACATATACAGTTGACCGGTACTGCATATAACATCAAATTTAACGCCCTTCGAAGTAAAGGTTGGAGATACATCGGCACCAATCACAACTAGGCTCTAGCACCTGAGTTTTTACCCTTATATCATTATATATATATATATATCAATTCCCCGTTTCATTAAACAGGTTTCTACTTCCATCAGTTAATAGTATACAAATATCCAGGTCTAGCGGTGAGTTAGCTCCCGCAATCCACGTTCACACCCTACAGCGGTAGTCTCTAGACGCAACCCCCAGTCACCTACAATTAGCGTCTCCAGCGCTAATAGAACCCGCGAGCCAAGGGTAGGGTCTTGTTGTACCAATGTTTCTGTACTGTACTAATCAAATCATGTGGAAATCCATCCCTCCAAAACCCTTCATTACCAATCGCGTAAGGTAACGACCAGAACATTATATGTAATGTCCGTGCTTTATGCATGAACCGTTTAATTTTAGTTGAGTTAAATATGATTAATTCAATTTATGAGGTGGTCAAACATTATCAACAAATCATTCAAATAATGTAACAATCAATTATACACATTTAACAGTATTTTACACAGTTATCAATCAATATTAGTTGCATGCATAACCCAAAACCCCATACATCAAGTTATTAATATTTAATTCATATGCACTAACTACAAGCACAAAACAAGTATAAAGTCATCGAGAGTACTCACTTGGTCATAAATGATGTCAAGGATTATAATAGTCCAAAGGTAAGTAGGTCTCAATCTCAGGATCACCTAACATTAAGGGAATATGGAAAGTAATAAGTGTGAGAATTAAATCACTAAACTAGAATGCTAAATCGTACTGTTTACTTAAATCGATTATTGATTAACATGAAATCATCGATTCGAGCTTTATATCGAATCGTGTATAACTTTTTCATTTTAGCTCGGATCATTATAATCCATCTTGTAGCGAGGTCAGTTTTAGACATTGTGACTCGTAGTTTAAATTGTGACATAAAAAATCATAAAATTTATTATTTTAGTTTAAAAATTATAAAATACCAATTTTAGTTTTTTATTAATATATTTATGATTTAATAATTATTTAAACCATATAATTGATATTTTTATTATTTTAAGCACATTTTTCTTATTTTTGAGATTTTACCTTTATTATGATTATTATTATCATTATTGCCATTATTATTTTTATTATTTCTTATTTTCTTATTATTTATATATTTCACGATTTATACATATACATATACTTATAATATATTTTTATAATTTTATCTTATTTGAAAAATCTTTATTTATGGTAATATATATATATATACATGTACCTACTCCATATATAATTATAAATTTATTTTAGTTTATAGATATTATTATATATATATTTTCGGTATATTACATATATATACTATATGTTATACGCCTATATGTTATACGCCTTATGTATATATATATATATATATATTTAGTGAAAATAAACATACTCTTATGTACATCTTCATGTATTCATGTATTTGTAACATATACTCATATAATTCCGAATACATAGATATAAATAAATAATATACAATTTCCTATTCATGTATTATATATTCGGTATATATATATTTACATAGTATTTGTTATAAAATATGTATACCATATATTATACATATATTTTATAATATATGCGGTGTACCACAAAATGTACCTTATATTATACATATATATATGTCCTATATACATATATTATTACTTATGGAAATATACTACTACATATATATACTATATGATTACATATATATATATGAAAATAATTATACACAGACATATATATAGCTTACGGTACAAATATATATATCTACTATAGTTATTTAATGAAAATACTTAATACTAATTATATGTATTCTTAAAAAAAATACATAATACATACTCTTTCCGTATAATATATTTATGTACATACATGTATACATACATAGCCTAATATATGTACATATTATTCAATTTATGTATTTATGCACATCTACATGTATTTATGCACATCTACATGTATTAGTAATGTTATATTTATAAAAATACTATACAAATACTTCATTTATACATGTATATACTATATAATATACATCTATACTAAAAATAAATTACTTACATATTTATTTTAATTCTTTCTTCTTCTTTTCCTTCTTCTTTTCTTCTTCTTTTCTTTCTTCTTTTCCTTCTTTCTTTTTCTTTCTTTCCCTCACAGTTTTGCAAACTAGATTTTCGGTTTGTGCAGAATTTTTTTCTTTTTCCAGATTTTTATTTCCTTCTCTCGTTTACGTGTTTAGCTAGCTTAGAATTTAAGCTAAGATATTATCCATTCTTTTACATTAATGAGAATATGACAAAATTAATCATTTTCATTTTTCTTTTACTTTACACTCAACACATGGCAATTTTATTTTTTTCCTCACATGGGCTGCTATTTGAGTTCCATTCCCAGAATGTAGTAAATGGGAGAAAAGAAGAAAAGATAGAAAAGAGATAAAATGAAAAAGAAAGAAAAGGAAAATAAAAATTAATAATAAATATATGTAATTTTTTGAAACATAAAAATTATAACAATTCTCATCATAAATTAATTTTGAAATTTTTGTGAAATTTTATTAATTTAATTGGTACCCGTTACAATTAAAATTTTTACAAGTTATTATAGCAATTTCGTTAAAATTTCTCGCGAATAGGCGATTTAATCAAAAATTGAAATCGACTACAATTATATCACTATTGAGTGATATTTAACTATTTTATAGGTTTATATTTATAATTTTAGGGTTTTGAACAAATTCGGGATCAATTTTGATTAATGATGTGTAAGTCAATTTTAGGGTTTTAGTATGCAATTTAAGGTTTTGATCAATTTCTAAGGTTTTTACTACTTATAATATATTTAGATTTATGATTTATTAAATTTTTATCTTGCTTGGCTTTAACGAGTTATCAAGTCATCTACAGTTTTAGGGTTCAATTCTACTCTTAAATAGCTAAATTTGCGGGTTTTACAAAGTGTATGTGTAATTATAGGTGAGAGCTTGAGAATTTACAGGTTATAATCTTGAGGTTTTATTGGTGCCAATGACTCATCTTCCTCAAGAGTCATACTTTTCGAAAGCCTTTGATATTTAAGACCGCCATCCATAGCTACGATTTTTAATTGATGTGCGATGTTTATGAAGTGATTTAAAGTGATTTATGTTTGGTATCATGCTCCAAAGAGGTAAAGTTGCAATAGTCCCTTCATGTTAACAATCCTAAAATAGAAAGTAGCCTTGCAGTTGCTATCTTAAACTTAATCCATATCAAGCATACCTGACTTGACCACTTTGAAGTATCCAATTCAATACTTAATTGACATAATATTTTAAAGCAATATTTCAAAATAATTGTTAAAAAACAATCCTATAATTAAATCTTTCAAGAAGAATCAAGTTTTACTTACATTATGGGATACGAACATAGAAATTGACAAGTAATTTCAAAATTATATTTGTATGAAAATATAGCTTGTTCAAAAGAGAATTTTGTAAAAGTACATAAGTTTACATTAATTAGTATATAGACTAGAAGATGAAAACTAAAGGCCACTCAAAGAGACCTTATTAGTTTTTATAAAAGTTAGTAAAGTCGATAGATAAAATAAGAATCTAGGCAGTTGGTCTCGAACCTCAATTCCCAACCCTAATCTCCAATCTTTCAGGTTTGGTGATGTACTCGTAAATTTGCTTTTGATCACAAAACAAATTATAAGGGGGATAAGCGACGACTTATTCAGTAAGTGAGATAGAGAAAGAATTACATATCTAACATAAAATAACCATGATTTTTAAGCAATGTAGTTAAATATAATGAATGTATAAGTGCCATCACATGACGTTATCCGGTCCTTCATGAGATTAGAGAAATTACGTTCACTCTAATCCAAGTTGAGAAGTTTGAAATCTCATATACTAAACTAGAGCTTGTATAATGGATAGCACTCTCCGTCCAAAACTAACTTCAAACCATAGTCCTCAACCTTACAACGACCTCCTCTCCCATCACTTAGTTTGACTAAGGGTAGGAAAATAATCATTTTAACTATCCTTATTGAAATCCGTGTTTAGCTCTAGAATCTTAATTGTTTCCCTTGATAAGTTGTGATGCATGTTAGATTAGAAGTTAGGCCAAATTAGAGTTAGTTTTCTTTTGAGGTGATCAACCAATTTTAAGCAATCTAATTAAAGTAGAAATCATATAACAAGAAATACATAAAGCACATATCTACAATAACATAGCATTATTCAGGTACATATGCTACATACGCATGTTTAACTATCTTACAACAATAAACAAAATATATACTAAAGCCTCAAAGTATTCTAAATAATATTTCGAAATGTAGTAAAGCATTCATCCCACTTACTTAAACATATGACGCTCGATGATATTGAATGTTGGTCTTGTCTGCTGCGATTTACCTCCTAAATATTCAATGTAATTACTTTAGTTTTACTAAACATAAAAGAGGTCAATTCATTCTAATAGTTTAAGTATGGTTTTGACTTATCTTAAGCAAGTCTAATAAACTTTATTATAGGTATTACCTTACTATTGAAGTCTATAAGTAAGGTTCTAAAAGCTTGTGTAATACCAAGTTTTGGTCCGGGAACCTTTCGACGAAGTCTCTAACATAAGTCTCTCTATACTGGTAACTCTCTGGCTAATTCTTTAAAGTTATTTTATCTAAGCTTCCTTCACTAACCAACCCTCTAATTAAGCCTTCGAAACGATTTCAACAAAACTTATTTCACCAACTAACTTCTAGACAAGTCTCCGACGTAGTAGTTAAGTTCCCTTTACTAACTAAGCTTCTAAGTAAGTTTCAAATTCTAAGGTTAAATCCTTCTTTTAAGAGATCAACCCTTTAACAAACCCTCTAAACAAGTCTAAATCTTGCATATTTACACTAAATCATCCACTCCCGCACCCTACTTCTAATCCAAAACTCATTGTGATATTCTAAGTCAATCCTTCATTAGTCTTATTACTCAACATCACCTCAATCCTTTTTTCCTTATATACACTTTTTTACTTAATAATCCTACTCCAAAATCATAATTTGTAACACACCCACCACTTCGCTCATATCATTTCGTTCCAAACCACTAAACTCAATAAAATTACATTACAAATCTAATCCAGAATGAGTACAAACCAATTTTCTAAAATATAATTAAATTATATTATGAAAAATGGCATTTTCCTGTGATCAAATGGCTCAAAATTTCATAGAAATTATAGGAAATGATTTTGGACGAAATCTCTTTGTAGCATCTCTTTATATAATATTTTGAGCCCAAAACTACATCAATAAAGATTTTAAAACAACCTTGAAATCGACACGAGTTTAAGCGATTTCTTAAAGATAATATATATATTCTTAAAATTATTATAAACTGATTTTTTTCTCAAATTATACATAATAATAGTTTTTTTTTTCAAAATTTTAAGACCTAATTTAGTATTTTTATAAAATAAAAGAAAATGGGTGAAATTTGGAGCTCATCGAAAGTTGGCCATCTAGCTGCCCATGACCACCGCCACCATGTTGATAGCCTTAGGCGTTATCCTACTGGTTTGCACCCAAATTGGGCATAGATCCTCGATCCATCAATTCACACTACTTTCCTTTTATTTTCCCCATAATTTTCCTTCGACCTTCTTCTCCTTTCCCTAATTTTCCTAGAGCCTTAAGATACTAACGAAGCTTACAAAGAGCGTTGTTGAAACTTGAAAAGTTGCATGGAGTGGAAATGGTGTACTTTCTTTCTCCAAATACCTTATATATCTCTCATATTAGCCTTGTGAGTGTTGTAGCTTAGATGATTTACTTTAACAGGTGTCCTCTTAATTGTCCTTGGCTTTTCCACTTAAAACTTATTGCCTTAGTTAATTTTTAATAAATTTTTACTATTTTCCATTAATTTTTAGCTAATTTTACATGTTTTCGAGTATTTATTTATATATAATAATTGTACCTGAAGTGCATACACTACTCTTACATATTATTTTAGGTCATTCCAAAATTTGATAATTTAAGTAATTTGTCTCTAATCCTTACTTAATTTTCATTACCTAAACCACACATTTTCACTACATATAATATAATAGAGCATAATATAGTAAAATTAACTATTTTTAATTATAATATTATTATTTTATTATATTTTTATGTTTCGAACTGCGAGATATTCTCGACTAACTCCTAAAATTTACTCGTGAGATATCGACTTATTAGGGTTACTATTGCATATTCTTTAAATTATCTATTTAAAATGACTATGTAAACATCTAGTATAGGGTTTTGAGATTTTCCTCTTGTTATACATCTTGTTCTTCACCTCAAGAAAACCCTCATCGTCATCCATCTTAAGAGAACCTCATGAATATGTAGAAATAGGTACGGCATGAAAAGAGTATTTTCATTAGGTTAAGAAAATACTTTTACTCATTTCTTTCTATTTTCACTTTTTAACCGTAGAAGTTCTATTTTTTTTTCTTTTTAATTTTTTTTTTCTTTCCATAGATTTCCTTCCGTTTCGCTTTACTTAAAACTTGTCGAACATAATGTTAGTCTTGGATGAAAGCAAATTGACCGATGTTTAGTAACATCTGAAAAAAAAAAAAAAGTGCTGATATATAAAAATACCGTCAAATCATAAATAATATATGCCACAATCCCATTTACTTGTTTACCATCAAGTGGGCGGTAATTTTGCTGTGTCAAGGAGAAAGGGCTCCTCCAGATCCACTTATTGGCCGGAGGTCACAAGCTGATGCAATGAGCAGATACTAAACTGCTCTTTGTTTTTTTTTTTTTTTGTCATATTTTCTGTTAATGATATCATCAAATTTCACCCAAAAAAATAAAAAAAGAAAGTTATGTTATAATTATACTTGTCATACTTTTTTCTTTTCCAACTATATTTGTCATACTATACATTCTATATTTTGTACAGAATATCATAAATGTTACATAATGTTATATTTACGATATGTTATTATGTTGTACACACGTTTATAGTGAATAATAGATATTACGTACATAATAAATAATGTATATGTTTGTGCAACTAATGTTGTGGTATGTGTTATATAGTATTATGTGATAAATGGTTATATACATATGCTTTTATGTTACATTAAATATTATTGGCTATACGACCTATTCTCTCCCACCGCCATATGTTATTATCTAGCCTGTAATGTTCGAAGAATTTTCTCTCCAGAGGCCTGCGACGGAACACCATTTTATCCCGTCCAATTTCTAATCCGTTCTACCAAACAAGACTCTATAGATTATGGAAGACAAGATTTCATCGTTCTCCAATTTTTCCAGTTTTATAAGTTTCCATAATTTGGAAAAGCCAAATCAATCTCATGTCTATGTCAATAGTATTGTGTGTTTGTTATTAATCCGTTCAAATTTTTTATTCTTTTGAAGCTATCCAAAAATTTACAAGGAGTGTAGACGTATCCTGATGTAATGGATGTAATATTTTACACCTTCTTATCAGATGACTCAACTACAATACTCAAATTACCATCCAATCCTATCTTCTTTGCAAGCATGGGTACAATAACAATAGAACTTAAAGAGTGCTATGTGTAAAAATGGATGCTTTTAATTTTTCTTAATTTACTTTCCTTAAAATATTATCGCTTTTTTGATAAAAAAAAATTCACCATGTAAAATAAACAGTTGAGATTATAAATAAAAAAAAAAAATAGCATCATGATAACATTATAAGATTATTTCAAAAATCCAAATAATCTCAATCATTAATTTATATATAAATCTAATAAAATTGAAATTTAAAAGACTGGGAGGATCCAAATAGGTCACGTTCTTGCTATAGAAATTTTACAATCCCCAGTAACCATACTTTCTATTTTAGAAAATTTGCTTCAACGTCTATGTTAACACTTTTTTTTTTTTTCTTTATGCAACGTTGATACATATTATTCCACATTTTTGTTTTCCTAGTGGGTATAAGTTAACATCAATTTGTTGTGATTTAGTAGTTCAATCTTCTGATAGCATAACAGATATATTATTAATTGCTTGGTAACAATGAAACATAGGTTTATGTCTCGCCTTCTCTAGAATAAAATCCTGCATTCCATCGAGTAAATGCTTATAAAGTAGATGCTGATTTCTTTAAAAGAATTTGCTGCTATCGAGTTCTCTTCAAATCCAAACGCAAGCTAGTTCTTATATCATTAATGTCATAAAACTCTAAATTTGTTCAGAACCAACACTTTGATTGGGATTCAACATTGAAATTGATCAGATCCTAAAACCATTATATATTTCAGTTCCAATTTTCTAAGATCTACATTCATAGGATAAGCTATATTCCACCTGCTACTTATCCTTAAAACTATTTAAGAACACCATATATAGTACGAGTTTTACGTCATATGGTATGCTAATTATCATTATTGTTATTTTTTTCTTTTGTCCCGATGGGATGAGTTATGCTATAATTTTACATTGTTATGTAGGCTACCATTCAATTTGATTGTAGATATCTCCAAATATAAAAACATAATATAATTAAATTCAAAAATATAAAAACCTAAACAAGATGGCTTAACTTACAACTTACATTTTAGATTAGCATTCAATCTCCAATTCAAGTTGATGCTTTGTTAATTTTTTTTTTTTTTTTCTGTTTTTAAATGGAAATTCATTACATTTACATTCTCTATAAATTATATTCAAAGCCAATATTGATTTTCAATTTAAATAATATAATTCCGTACGGTGGTTATGTTATTTTAAACAAATAAGATAATAGGAAACTCGGGTTCTATATGTGTACTTTGAACTAGGCGCGGGTTAGGTTTTAATTGTACCTAAAAGTAGGATATAGAATAAGCAACTCAAAACGTCGCATCCTTACCCTTTATTGTTGCCTTGCGACGACATCATATACTAAAAAAATTCATGGTTACTTTCAGTATTGAAGTTTATAAGATATTGTCCACCATTTTTTTTTTTTTTTTTTTTCCTTTTTCCAGCTTGTAAGCGAGATGGTTTATTATGTAAAATCGTGGATCCTTTCAGCAGTGAAGTTTATAAAATCTTGCGATTTTACCAGGGTGATAATATCCTGATGCATCTCGAAGCTTCTGAATTCGTTTATTGACTGCCCTGTGGCCTGTGGCTATGAATCATAAGGAGGCAAAATAAGTTGTACAAACACTAAATTATACATAGAATTACCACTGACCTATTTATCTTCACTAGAATTTATCCAACTCGAACTCAACGGGGGACGAATATGTATAAAATACAAACGGAGAACATTTGATTTTAGTGTTTTGTTTTGGAATGCCATACGGTCCGAGCTCGGACGATCTCCGCCTTATCGGCTTGCAACCTAAGCAGATGCGTGTACTCCAAGTCTGGACTTGAGATCAGTTCAGCAGTGGACCCGGTGGTTGAAGCTGTTAAGGACTCGAGTAAGTTGGACAGCACGCATTCACGCCGATACTCCAGCGTCATACTCGTCAACTTGTATGCCTCTAGAACGTTAATTGGCACACTCTGAAATAACATCGATTAGACCAAATGACTTGAGTTAGAAGTAAGCATTAATGATACATTATGCTGGGTAGATTCTTTTATGAGAATTCAAACTTTGCTAATTGCTACATAATTAATCTAAACATTTCAGTTATATCCTATACATACATGCAAGTAAATCTTTGTTTTATATCAATTTTTGTATCTATTTTATATCTATCGTGTGTGTGTTTCATCTTGTTTTGGGTAATGAACCGTATTCCAGTTTTTGGATTGGTGTCAAAATGAGACTAAAAGGGCACGAAATGTACCTCCAAAATCCATCCAATGTATTTAACATTGTTAACATGCTGGTTTGCATCCATATCGCTCCATCTTGGCTAGAAGATAACAAGATTACCCCGCATAAATTAAAAATAAAAAAATAAAAACCCAAGATTATAAGGGTAAATGTATCAAGGAAACTTAAAAGTAAAACAGAATGAATGAAATATATAATTGTCGTACGGCTAAGCCGGATCGAATTCTTCCAGCAGTCTCATCGGTAAGTTTGCCAATGTTATCGCTGTTGATTTCTTCTTCAGGAATAGCCACTCTATTAAGGTAAAAGGGTTCCACTTCCTGTTTGACAGGTTCAGGAATCTTAGAGAGCCTTCTCGTTTCTCTGTTCATGGTCACCCATGTGCTGCATGGATTCGATAGGATAGGAGATAACATTTATTGGAAGGTGACCACTAACAACTTGAAAAGATATTAATTAATTAGCACCTAGAACACCAAAAAGACCAAAAAAAAAAAAAAGCCACCTTACCTAGTTGCTCTTGTTATGATCTCCTGGGTATGGTAATCACGGATGATCCAGTCTCTTCGCATTCCATTTTTTCCTGATGCATCGACCCACGTATCTATTTCAACGACGTCTCCCCTGCCGTACAAGTCACGTAAACAAAGTTAGTTTGCGGATAAACAAAGAAACAATATGTATGAGAATGGATAGTAAGTACCAGCTGCTAAATCTTTGTACTTGAACATGGATGCGGGTAACAACCCAGATGAGTTTCCTGAGGCTCATCTGGTGGGTAGCACCGAAGCCATTTCCAGCAAGCCCCGAACTCATCACATGATTTAGAGCAGTTTCCTACATACATCATGCAGAGATTATTTTTTTCACACTCGATTTTATTCTATCAATTTATTTATTAGAAAAGCAGCGACAAGGTTGAAATAAAGCGAACCTGAAGGAGGTTCATGAGCGTCTCCATGGTGGCTGTTTTGTCAGGTCCGATCTCATAAGACCTTATTATGAAGGTTTGCCTATAAACAAACCTGTCATCCACAAACCTGCCTAGAAGACATGCATGCACGGAAGGATCACTGCCTCCAGGTGTGGTATCTTTTGGCAATCCGCTGTGCTTCTCGGTTATTTCATGATCGACGAGAATCCCATTCACCTTCTTTCCATTAATCATACCAACAACTTGATCATTACTCAAACTTGCTTTAACCGTAAGACATGATCTCCTACGAGGAAATCTGTCTCTAAAATAGCACACACTAACATCAGGCATCGGTGCCTTGTACTTTCCCGTTCCACAGTACGAGTTTCCTAGGGAGACTTGAGGGAAATAACACAATGTAGTTGACATTATTCTGGCTGCAGTTATCGGATCCATCGTACTAAGATAAAAAGAAGAAATAAGAAAGAGAAGAGCTCTAGGACATTTTGCATCGTCCCGATTCCAAGGGGAACGCAACAGGCGGCATGTTGGTTGGTGCAACTAATGCTATACAAAGAAAGCCTTGTAGAGAGAAAGGGAGTGAAGCCGTCTTTTTAATGAAAACGTGTGGTGTTGGGCAAAATGGATAATTAAACAAAGATTGTTGAAGGAGGATGAGGATTTGCAGCTCAACCACTTTAAAGGGTGGGAGAGAAATGTCTCTTGATTTGTGAGCTTGCACGCAAGCATAGGGGACATGTTCCTTTAATTTAGAAAGTTCTACTCCAGTACCTATGTAGCTTGTCTTTGCTAGCTACAAACAGGGGTTACCTCTCAACGATAGATGGGTATGGGTATGGGTAATGATATATTTCGGTCAATTGCTTTAATGTTTACGGACAAGACCACTTCGCACCATCCTTTCCTTCTATTCCAGCGGAAACTAAACTATGTATTGTTCCATGACTTTTCAAATATCTCAAACTTCGAACTCGTATCATATCCGTGTTAACCGCATAACTCTTCTAATAAGATTAAATTAATATTCTTAACTTTTAAATAACATTTATAATATTGTTTAGACATGATTTCCAATCATGCAGATGGGTTAAATGAATTTTAAAAGACTACTTGAAAGCATCAAGGTTAATTAGAAGTGTAGAATTTCCCATACTTTGATGTGTTACAAAATCGATTTTAATCACTACGAGTGGTGCTTCAAACTTATTCAAGCAGAACAAGAGAGAGAAAAATTAGGCATGAACACATTCAAAAGTTTTGTAGAAGATATTTGAAAATTTTGCTAAATCTATAGAATTTTGTAAATTGCATCTTGCTAAAAAATTTAGTTCATTAATTAGATGAATGTGTTTGTTTCAATTCCTTGAGTTATGTGATTTCAATATTGAGGTATTGAATGAATTGGTGATTAACCTAAACTTAATCTAATAATTAAAACTAATATGCTTTCAATGATCATGTCCATCAAAACATTTTAATACTTGGAAAATAAGAAAATGAGGTCAAAGTATATATTCATTTTAGCAAACATTTTTCACACGAATCTTTTGCACTTTTCTTTAGCAATATTTATCTCTCAACCTTACCAACAAATAAAGATACTCATAACCTTCTAAATATGTTTTGCAAATTTGTATAGTCATCAAGAATAAAGAATTTGTCACGACCCGAGGAGGGCTAGTTGTAATAGTTACCACATACCGTATGAAGGACTGTAAATTGAATTCCCTTACAATCGAGAATTTTTTATGCGATACACAAGGTTACAGCTACGGCTACACTTAACAACCAAGAATTGCACAAGTATAAGCAATATCATTTCATGATAATAATAACAAGTTAAGAAAATATAAAACATAATCTATTTATAAAAGAATTTATAGATAAGAAGTTTATAATACTTCTTAACTCAAACTAATATCATTTTATTACATAATCAGATCTATAATCTAAATAAATTATCATGAGTACACTTTAATCATGTCTTACTCCTACATCGGACCCTTGATATACAACTAACCTTAGGCATGCAACAGCTCGACTCCATGAACAACTCGGCCTGTGAAAGAAGACTACAAGGGTATACGCTAACTAGCTTAGTGAGATAATCCCTTCAACCATACATCAATCAAGTTATACATCAATCAAATGAATGCATGTCGATCAATATGCTAAACAAATACATGTAGGTGACCAGGTATTGCATGCAACTCAAATTTAACACCCTCCAAAATCAGGGTTGGAGATACATCGACATGTTAGATTCAGGTATCATACTAAAACTTATCTTATAACGAAACTCCGCGTTTTATATTTAAAATGTAATGGCATATCCATTCTCAGTTTTATCAAAAACGAGTTCTATATACGATTGTGAGTAGGTTCATGCAGTCCTCACTCACCCTTAAACGGAGGCCTTTGGACTCGACTCTTAGTCAAGCAATTGGCGTCTCTAATGCCTAGTGATCCCGCGAGCTAAGGTAAGGTCATATCATACGTATACACCGCATGAAATCTATAACAATCCAATAATCAACCTACGTATAGCCTCTCACTACCTCCATATAATGTGACAACTGAAATTAGTTATGTGATGTATGATTATGCATGTTTCAAGTTAACTTTTTCTAGTCGAGTAAAATTAGGTCTTATTATTCAGTGATTAATAAGGTCACAAATAATCAATTCCTAGCGAATCTACTATACAATAATCAATACGTTATTGTATTTTAAAGTAAATTCACCATTAACAAACAGTTATCATACACAACTATAACTTAGCCCCATACAACATTCAATTATTAATCATTATTTATATTCGCCGATTACAAATACAAGTAAGTATGAAATTATTAGAAAATATTCATTCAGTCATAATCAACTCAGGGGGTTGTAATAATCCGATAGCAGCTTAGGGTCAAGGTTAAGATCACCTGAAAATATGGAATATAGAAAATTGTAAGTTTGAGAATTTAAAGCTAAACTAGTATAGTAATTTGTAATGTTTACTTCACTTAATTACGTGAAATTGTCGATTTGAGTTTTTTATCGAATCGCATATAATTTTTTTTGTTTTAACCTGCATCGTTATGAACTTATAGTCCATTTTGATTGTTTTCGGACGTATTTTCTCATAGTTAGATCCGTTTTGAGCATTATGACTCGTGATTTAAACTGTGATATAAAAATATCATAAAATTTATTATTTTAATTTAAAAAATTATAAAATATTAATTTGAGTTTTTTCTTAACATATTTATGGTTTAATAATTATTTAAATCATATAATTGATAATTTTATTATTTTAAGCTTATTTTACTCTAGTTGCTTATTCTTACCTATTTTTAAGATTTTAGAATTTTTAATTGAATTTTTTTATTATTTATTATTTTTTATACTTTATTAATTTTCTTGTGTTTTACGATGTACATATATATATAAATACTTATTATTATACTTGATTAATTTTTTTCTAATTTACTTTATTATTAACTCTTTTTTCTAATTTACAGTACTCCCCCTACACACACACACACATATATATATATATATATATTAACTTATGTTATTTATTAACTTATTAATATGGTATATTGTATACACTATTTAAGTATACTCATATTTCTATGTATACATCACTATTCATATACGTACATTTATACTTATACCATACTTTATGTAGTAAATTATTTTGATTTTAATTAGATACCATATACTATACATATAAGTATAATATGGTTGTATTTATATTTTATATACATATACACTTATATGGTTGTATTAAACATATACATATATATATAATACGAAATATCTATAAAATACAGAATATAACTAATAATATATTACATACATATAACGTTCAACCTAATACATGTGTAAATATATACAAAAATTCTCATAAAAACAAAAATACCAAGTATAAATATACATTCCTATACCTACTATTATACATGTACTCATATATATAATAAATACTATGTTTATATTTACATGTACATATATTTACATGAATTATACATACCTATTATACGTAAAAAAAAATACTTACTTAAATACGTAAATGCAAAAATACCTAATACATGTATATATATAATATACCAAATACTAATTATTCATACATATATAATACATACTTACATAGATATAATTTCGTGTACATGCATATATATATATATATATATATATATATATAGCAATACTTAATTAGTGGAAATACTAAGTACTTAGTATATGTATTCTTATTTATACTTACATATACCGTATCTTCTACATAATACATACATATGTTTATACATACATAAAAGAGATATACATATATATTAATTTATCTACTCATGCATTTATATATGTACATGTAATGAAACATATTGTAAACCCCGCAAATTTAGCTATCTAAGATAGAATTGAACCTTAATACTGTAAATGACTTGATAAGTCAATAAAGCTGAGCAAGACAAAAATTTAATAAATTATAAATTTGAATATTATAAGTAATAAAAACTATAGAAAAATTGATCGAAATCCTAAATCGTATACTAAAACCCTAAAACTGCTTTAAGCACCATTAATCAAAATTGAATAGTGATAAAATTATATCCAATTGCAGTTTTCGACTAAATAGCCTATTCGCCCTGAAATTATAACGAAATCGCTATAATAACTTGTAAAAATTATAATTATACCGAGTATCAATTAAATTGATAAAATTTTACAAAAATTTAAAAATTAATTTATGATGAGATTTGTTATAATTTTTATGTTTCGAAAAATTACATATATTTATTATTAATTTGTCTTTCCCTTATCGCTCTTTTTCAATTTCTCTCTTTTCTCTCTTTTCTTCTTTTTTTCCAAACTGCCCATGTGAGAAAAAAATTGCTATGTGTTGAGTGGAAAATAAAAGAAAAATGAAAAATAAAAATTGAATAATATCTTAGCTTAAATTTTAATTTAACCACTCACATGAATAAAAGGAGAAAAAAAGAAAAAGAAAACAAAACGATAGAAACGAAACAGAAAAAGAAAAGAGAGAAAAATCCTGGAAGCAAAAATTGTGAGGAAACAAAAAGAGAGAAAGAAGGAAGAAAAAGAAAAAGAAAAGAAGAAGAAAAGAAATTAAATTACTAGGTAAGTAAATTATTTAGTATAGATGTATGTATATAGTATATACATATATAAATATAGTATTTGTATAGTATTTTTTTTTAAATATAACATTACTAATACATGTATATGTGCATAAATACATAAATTAAATTATATATGCATGTATTAGGCCATGTATGTATATATGTATGAACATAGGTATATTATACGAAAGAGAATGTATTATGTATTTTTTTTTTAGGAATACATATAAGTAGTATTTAGTATTTTCATTAAATAACTATCGTATATATATACATAATTGTACCGTAAATTATATATATATGTGTATATATGTATAATTATTTTTGTATATATATATGTATGTATAAAGATATGTATGTAGACATGTACTTATATAAGTATAATATGCAGTATGTGTATGTATGTAATAAGACTATACATAATATGTATTTAGGAATATTTTTTACAAAATAAATATGGACACATATATATAGTTGTATATGTGAGGTATATATATATATATATATATATATATATATATATATACATGAATATGTATTCGAATAGTATGTATAAGTATTTTTGTAAATATATATTTCATATATATACATGTAAGTTATATTTATATATATATATATAGGTATACATGTATGTGGCGTTAAAGTATATATAATATATAGTATATGTACAACATATAGTAGATATATAGTATACCGAATATTAAGTAGTATATATATCATATAATAGTTACTAAATAAAATAAATTTATAAATATGTAAGAAGTAGGTATATAAACATATGTATTACCGTAAGTTAGGAATTACAAGTTAAAGTAAATTATAAAATTAATTAAATATAAGATAAGTACATAAAATACGAATGAATAATAAGAAAATCATAAATAATAAAAATAATAATAGCCATAATAATAATTATAACAAAGCTAAAATCTCAAAAATAGGCAAAAATTATGCTTAAAATAATAAAAATATCAATTATATGGTTTAAATAATTATTAAATCATAAATATTTTAAGAAAAAGCTAAAATTAGTATTTTATAATTTTTAAACTAAAATAATAAATTTTGTGATATTTTTATATCACAATTCAAATTGCGAGTCACAACATTCAAAACGGACCTCGCTATAAGAAAATATACTCGAAAACAATCAAAATGAACTATAAGTTCATAATGATCTGAGCTCAAACGAAAAAGTCATACGCGATTCAATAAAAAGCTCGAATCGATGATTTCACATAAATCAATAATCGATTTAAGAAAACAATACGATTTAGCATGCTAGTTTAGTTATTTAATTCCCAAACTTATTACTTTTCATATTTCCCTAATGTTAGGTGATCCTGAGATCGAGACCGACTTACTTTGGACTATTACAATCCTTGACGTCATTTATGACTAAGTGAGTACTCCCGATGACTCTATACTTGTTTTGTGCTTGTAGTTAGTGCACATGAATTAAATATTAATAACTTGATGCATGGGGTTTTGGGTTATGCATGCGACTAATATTAATTGATTACTGTACAAAATACCGTTAAATGTGAGATAATTGATTGTTGCATTATTTGAATGATTTGTTGATAATGTTTGACCACCTCATAAATTGACTTAATCATATTCAACTCAACTAAAATTAAACGGTTCACGCATAAAGCACAAACATTACATATAATGTTCCGGCTGTCACCTCACGCGGTTGGTAATGAAGGGCCTCGGAGGAATGGATTCCCACATGATTTGATTAGTACTATGCAGGAGCATTGGTACAACAAGACCCTACCCTTGGCTCGCGGGTTCTATTGGTGTCAAAGACGCTAACCATGGGCGGCTGGGGGTCGCATCTAGAGACCACTGCTATAAGGTGTGAGCGTGGACTGCAGGAGCCCGCTCACCGCTAGACCTGGATATTTATATACTATTGATTGATGAAAGTAGAAACCTGTTTAGTGAAACAAGTAATATATATATATATATATATATAATGATATAAGGGTAAAAACCTAGATGCTAGAACCCGATTGTGATTGGTGCCGATATATCTCCAACCTTTACTTCGGAGGGCGTTAAATTCGATATTATATGTAAAACCGGTCAACTGCATATATACTGTTTGGTATACTGCTTGTTCATGCATTCATATGTTTGGTAATAAACTATTTTATAACTTGTTTGCTAGTATAATATGAGGGTTAACTCACTAAGCTCTTGTAGCTTACTCCCCAATAGTTTTTTTTTACAGGTTGCTAAATGATTGGGCATAGGTTAAAAATTGAGAGTTGAGTGCCAACGTCGAGATGCATAAAAGTTAGACTCTAAGGACAGACTACATGGTTCATTTGAATAATTATTAATACTACATTTAAATTTTGTGACTTTAGTAAGTTTGAGTTTTAGAACTTTACTACCTAATCTTATTGTTTGGTAGGAGATACCGATTCTCTGCGGTTTTGATGGACTGTAGCTTATTGAATATCTATAGTCATATATATGTAATCGTAAGTTAAATAAATAAATAAATAAAAACATTAGTGACTAATTATTTAGAATCTTACAAACTCTGACTTGCAGGATGATTTTCAAATCATGGGTGCACACATGATATGAAAATTTTAGGCAATCTTACTAAGCCCCCTTTAGGGTCATGACACATATAACAAAATACAACAAAATACTTAATATATACATGCACATACCATATAATATACATATATACAACTAAAATAAATATACTTACCTAAATATGGTGGTGGTATCCTTAATTTTCTTCTTCTTTTTCTCCTTTTTGTTCTTCTTTTTCTTCTTAATTCTCTTGAACTTTGTTTTGCTTTTGTTTTGTTTTACTTAGCTTTTCTTTTCTTTTGTTTTTCCACTTTATATTTTTAGTTTGGTTTCTTCTTTTTTTTTTCTAGATATTTGGGACATGAAGTCCATCTGATTTTGAAGCAAATAAAATAAAAAAAAATAAGGAAGCTTATCCTCTTAATATAGTCATTAATTAAGATAAGACATATACTTTATCATTTTGTCTTTTATCCCTTTATTTTGTGACACTTGGACATTATATTTGTGCACATGGGCTATTGTAAATTGCAACTCCATTCACGTGGGAAAAGGAAGAAAATAAAAGAGGAAAAGAAAAGAAGAAAAAGAAAGGAAAGGAAATTAAGAAAATAGAAGAAAAAGGAAAATAAAAATAATTATATGTAATTTTTCTAAACTTAAAAATCATAAAAATAATAATTATAAATTAATGTTAGAATTTTATGAAAATATATCAAATTAATTTGTACTCGTTACAATTGTAATTTTTACAAGTTATTTTAACGGTTTCGTTAAAAGTTTTCCGCGATTGCGCAATTTAGTCAATAATTGTAATCAACTACAATTATATCACTATTAAGTGATCTTTAATTATTTTATAAGCTCAAAGTTATAGTTTTAGGGTTTTTATCAAGTTCGAATTCGATTTCGGGTAATTGTGGATTTAGGGTTTTCGCTATGCGATTTAGGTTTCGATCTATTTCTAGGGTTTTTATTATTGATATTATATTCAATTTATTAAATTCCATAAACTTTTATTGTTACTAGCCTTATCAACTCATGACATAATTTAGGACATTCGAACTTAAATTAGGGTTTAAACTATCGATTTTTTTAGGATTTACAGGATCACTACTACTATTTTGAATATTCACTTAATTGTATTCCACAAGAGATACATCAATCCTTAGCAAGTTATGTGCATAGAATAAGAAAAATTCTTTAAGGATAGTTTCTTAATATGCTATGCCTCTTGATATCCCCTAATCATTTGAAAATTTCTAACAACATTGAAGAGTTTGAATAAAACAATATCCTAAAATAATGAAAAGAAGTAAGACCAAGTCAAAGAATTGGAAGAAAAGCAAACATGGAGGAAGATATATGTTATATGTGTGTATGTGTGTTCTTCTAATAATATATTTGAATTATAATGGAACAATTAAATTTTAATGGTATTGTTCACTTAGAAATATTTATCTTTATGATAATGTTAGGAGTTATGTATAAATCATAAATTCAATTTAGGAATTGTACATTTTATAAACAATATAAACCATTTGGTTTACAATATATTATTTGGAGTACATTAAGTTAGTTGTGTGTTTCATTGTTGACATTGTATGCTATTTCCATAATCTCGTCTAATAAGTTAATGGTTTTTTCTAGTATAAATTCTAAGATGGAAGAAAATCGATTTTAAGAAATTTTCAAAGTATGGATGTGAACTAAGTAGTAAGAAATAGGTAAATAAAGAATATATGTGTATATCCAACTATGGTAAAACTCCTATTTTCTAAAAATAAACATAGTCTGGCATGACTTATAAGCTACTCCATCAATTTTCCGAGCTAACCTTCTTAGCAGCAAGCTGCCTGAAGACCCAAGCTTCCATTTCCACCAAAAGGCAGCTAAATGCACTTTTGTTCACCTTTTGTAAGAGCTTCTAATCACAATGCAACACGTGTTTATAGTACTCGATCCCAAGATAATTCTCAGACATGTATCTTAGGAATACTACTTGTTTTTACACGTTTATTTTTTCTATTTTTGAATATAACCTACTTAGCAAAGTATAAAAGGCCCCATTTGTAGTATGCATTCATCATCCTTTAATTTCAAGTACACTACAATTTGAGAGCATTCCTCTTAAACCGTTTCCCTAATTTCTTATCTACTCTTCTAGTAAGAGTAATGGTGAGTATCCCTTCCAATCACTTGTTTGTAATATCAAGTGATAGTTAAGACGAGTAGATTATTGGTGTGTCATAATCGGTGGTTACATTCAGGTTTTTGCTAATCCTTTTCATTTGTGTTCAAGCCCTTCTTAGTATGCCTTATGAGTTCAACCACGAGGCATATCATTAACTTAGTGTTAACAGTAAATATATTGTTAAGATAAAAAATTCATAAATCAATGAGTTTGATCTATTCTATAAACTACCCCTATAATTGATGTTGTGATAACAAGTGGTAGAAAGTTCATTTATGAAAAGCATCGTTGCTATAACCAAAGTTACCCATTTCATTCATTCAAATCATGGCCAAGGGGATTATAGCTTAGTGTATAAATACAAATTTCCCAATGGGATAGAATATGTTCAAATCCCCCTAACCCCTTCATCTTCCCCTAAAGTTGTAATATGTGTAATAATTGGCTTAAAATATCATTTTAATAATAAGTTACCATGTCAAGCGTTTGTTGTAAAATATACAATAGTAAATGTAGGTACAAGAGGCTAATACATAAGTCATAAGGTTATAGGTTATTGGTGTAACCTATTTGAAGATTAAGAGTAAATAAGTAGTTTCATCAACAAAAGTGTTATCAAAGTATCTAATCAAGTAAACTTAAGGCCTTAAGCATACTTGGTGATGGTAATGGGAATCATATTTCTTTTTGGTAGACCACTAGTACAGATGTTTAAGGAATAACAATAATTTGTTTTCAACTGTTAATTTTTCAATTAGTAAATTAGAGGATAAGATATTGTAATATCTCTAAGTAGATAGATTGAGTATTGGAAATTTGATTTAGTTTTGAATGAATTCCACCTATATAAATATAAAAGTAGTGTTGTTTCTAGCAAAAGTTAATAATTATATCTCTTATAAATATTCATTAATTTAGATGTGCACAAGGTATAGTAGCACTACAAGTAGACCCATGTAGTTTATTAGATAATGGAAATGTGTGTGATTTTTCTAGCTGTGATGCGGTGTCATAGTTTGAGAGTTTAAGGGAAAGCCAGGGTGTTCAACTGGGGCATCAACTCTTGACTAGTTTGCTTATAGGCGGCCAAACCTACCTTTAGAGAATACTCCACCCCACAAATAAACTACTCATTAGTGTCAATCATCGCTTAATATGCCCAAGTTCAACACCTCCAAACCCTGCTATACCCTTCCCCCTAGCTCTTCTCAAACCCTCAAATTGTGATACTTAGCACGTAGATTCAAGCAATAAACCACCTAATACCCTTTTGTGACTTTAAGAGACTATAACTATATAATGGTTTATACATTTCACAAATCCAAAGGAATCTACATGATTATTTATCTAATGGGAGCATATAAATAGATTTTGAATTATGTAAATGGAGTTAAAAAGTATAAAAGATAGCTTTGAAATGTAAAGAATAACTTAAGTGTGGTACTTCCTATAGTTTGAATTGTGTAAAGATTGTTCCAATCACTTTAAGTGATAACCTGAATATATTTTTAGCTAAATAGGAGAGAGAAAAATTAGATGTGAACACACTTAGACATCTTATAGAAGAGATATGAACATCTTGCAAAATCTGGAGTAGATTGCATCCAGTTAAAATTATACCCATTAATTAGAAAGATGCATGTTTTAATTCCTTAAGTTATTCCCCCCCACACACACAACAACCCCCACCCTCTTCGTCTTGTCAACAACATGAACTTTTAGTACAATTTTTTATTTTTTGGAAATATTTCTCTTTCAAAAACATTGCCAACCAAGATACTCATAATCTTCCAAACATTTTGCAAATTTGTGTAGTTATTAATAATAAATAATTATTGTTTTTTTTTGCTAATCACTTAGTCATATCCTAAAAAAGATAAGTTGGTGCTTAGCAAATTACGTATAAACATATAACATCTTTTAAAAATATTATTTTAATGTACCTTTTGATCGTTGTGGTTTCCCAATCGTTCAAAAATATTTTAAGAGATATATAAGATGGTTTGTATTTATCATGTAAAACCAATCTAGTTGTCAATTAATTATGTTAGGCTTAGTGATCCTATTATTACCCTTGTATCCTTCATGTCAAAAGATGCTTCACATGTTGATTAATCATGCTTTGTTATTTGGATCGTTTTATCTATATTTTCAAATGTTTACATATAGCAATATAAATTAGAACTCCCACATAAATGAACTCAACTAGCACGTATAACAAAAACACTATCTTATGATGGGCGACTTCTTGAAAAATTAAAGTAAAACAACATGAAACTTATGTTTATTTTAATTTTATGTTACATTTCCATATACATGTACTTTATGCTTTAATTAAGAAAAATGTTTCAAAGAATTACAATAAGTGGGAAGGAGGAAAAAATAAAAAGACACTCCCTAAAGCATGATAGTGAATTATTAATTTGGATAGTAAAATACTACATACATAGTGCATTGGAATTCGAAAAAGGTTGAAAGCCCAATGACAAAGAAAGTCCATGTAAAAGCAACTACCATAGTTGGCAACTAAGTGCATGATAGGATGGGATAAGCATATCCGCAATTAAAAACTAAAAGAGGTAAATACGTGTAGCCGACCACAACTATGAAAAAAGCAAAAAAGACGACAATGACACTACATGGCCTAAGATTTGGTAATGCTTATTTTATTTAAATTGAAGATGATGACACTGGGAATATATATATTATGCACATACATAACATTAAGGAGGATACCCCTTAATCAATAAGTGATATTATCTCTAATGGAGTTGTCTATTAGCATGATGCAAGTAGATCTAGTGACTCATAGGTAGTTGAGACTCGAAATAGCAGTTTCTAATACCGTAGTATGTATCTGTATGTGTGTGTGTATATATATTTATATATATATATATATATTGTGGGTTGGGGTAGTGAGTTACTTAAGTCTTGGGATGCCAAGATTGTAATATTTAGTGGACTGATTCAAAAATAACAAATTAATTGTTTGTGTTATATGTTTGCATTAATGCATGTGATCTTTTATTTTGTGTGGCATGCTCAGGTACTTGTAGTGTTATGTACTAAGCTTCAACTCACCCCTCTTTCTTTTTCAGCAACAGAAAACGTAAATCAACAAACGGATTACAATTATCTTTGAGACTCTTATTATATTGCATTTAAGATGAGAAGAGTGGTGATTATATATGATATAAGAGTTATAATAGCTAGACTTTTATTTTTGGGTTATTGTTTATTACTTAAGAATTAACTATTCATAATTAAATGTTATTTTGGCTTAGAGAATATTTTTTTTATGTTATTTGAGGTTTTTATAATGATATTTAGAGATTTTAGTTATTAATTTACACCTAATGTATTATTAAAGACAAGGTACATATGGTAGTTTGTAACATCCTAAGTTTGGAGAATTATAGACAAAGTAATATTAGAGCTAATGTTTGAATGATCTTAGTAAAACATAGGAAATGGATCCATAAAACAATAAGATAAGGAGTATAGGTAGAAAGTAGATTAAGTATGACTTTATAAGTCAATCTATGTTGTTGAATTACAGTTATATAAAATTAATATATTTGCTATTGTTGCTTACTTTAAAAATATTTATTATTTATTCTTCTTTATTTTAGAGATAATTAATACTTACAGAACTTAGGATACTTAAGTAGAGTGTGAAATAAAGGTAAAATACCTATAAGGCATTAATAAGTTTATCCATTTAGAGGTTAATAAAAAAAATTTGAACATTAAATTTCTTATTTCTATAAAAAGTTCACGTAAGATAATATAATCAATATTAAATAAGTCACAAACTTTAAATATTAAGTAAATGATACATAATCATAACTATACATTAAAACCTAATTGATTGTTAATGATTTACTATCAAATAGCAAAACAAGGAGGTAATGACTCAAAATAATAATAACATAAAATAAAAATAGGTCTAAATATTAAAATAACTATTATGTAATTGTAAGGACACCCTTAAAACTCATTCAACTAGATAACATAGTCAAGTGAGAAATTAGCTAATAGCAAGTAGGGGTGAGCGGGTAATTCTATAGTATAAGGTACCCAACTAAACCCTACTTGACCAAGTTAGTTCCAAATTGGTATTGAAGGTCATAGGGTAAGTTCTAGATAGCAAATTCTCAAAACCTATACTTACAGAGTAAGGTATAAGTACGAGGTTAGAGTACCATGTACTTACCCTAGAATCTTATTATGAAGTGCATAGAGTATAAGTTCAAAGATACCTTATACCTACTTTATAATAATAATTAAATAAAATTAATAAATGAAAAAGAATACCATTTCATTTATATGAGCTTAAAAAAAATAACAAAGCACATCACATGAAAAACCCTAGACTAAACCTGATGTCCTCATGTCGATTTCTTCCTTCTTTTCTCTTCTTTATTGCATTTTCTTTCCACTCCATCTTCCCCATTTACCAAGTATAACTGTACTAAAGTTAAAAAAGAAAGAATATGCATGAAGCCACCTAAACAAGATATGCTATTAACTTATTTTCTTTTGATGTAATAAATTTCAAATAACCTTAATCAACTATCAAAATATAAAATATATATAATGCTACTATTATAATAATAACAATAATAACTTGTTTCAAATTTTCATAAATCAGTTAGTGAATGTCTTGATTGCCTCATTAAAGATGGCAATGCTATCATAGAGTGAAATAATGAAGATTAATAATAGTAATAATGATTATATTAATGATAATTATAAAATGTATCCAAATATAAAATATATGTCACATTACACCCTTATAGTGAAAAAGAAACACAAGACCAATAAATAATATATACAATAATGATAATGGAAAAGGACATATGATTTTACCAAAAGAAGGAATCATATAAATAAACAAACATAATGAATATATACATGTATGTGTATGAGTATATTAAGCTATGTTAATTGATAACTATAATAAGTATAGAGAAAGGAATAGACCATAAACATCATTAAGATATACAATTAAAAAAAATAAAAATTTATTAAAAAGATTCTTATTTAAAAAACTTTAGCATGTATAGTTATTAAATAGGAAATGGCGAATTTATAGGTTTCTTCTTGTGTCATTTATTAAGTGTGTCATATGTCGTGTAATGTGGTATTTTGTCGAGTCATATCATATTACTTTGCGTCATGTATCATTAAGTCCCTTGTTGTATAATGTCATGTCCGAATTCACCAATCCAACTTGTATAAATACATTTATATAGTTATACAATGACTATCATAGAAATCTAGTAAATTACTTCTTTACACGCCATAAATTTATTATATAATTAACAAATACTAGTGATATGGACAACAATAATGAAAAATATAATTTATTAGTAAAAACAACAACACAATAACAATAGTATAAATAATAATAATAATAATAATAATAATAATAATAGAAAAGAGACAGACATATAATCATAATAAGATGTAGAGGATTAAATTCAAGTTTGAGCTTTAAGCCTATTAATTAATTGAATTTGACTCTTTGGGCTAGGGTGATGGGGCCTAAAGAGTTGAGTTGAGTCCAGTCCAGTCCAGTCCAATCCAAATATTCAAGATGATCATAAGAGATTTGGCACTATAGGCTTGAAGCAAGGCCCGTTGGATCGGTCCGTCTAATCCAACCTTTTTTAATTTGGCTCACACTAAAATAATAAATAAAGCATTTATTTCTTTATTTGGGCCTAAACCCATAAAAATAACCCACTTAAGATCCATTAATAAATGGCATGAATCTTAACTTTTGGTCACCATTATAATCTGATAGATATGATCAACTATTATTTCCTATAAATACCCTATTCACATTCTCGTTTGGATAGGAGAAAAACCCCTATTAACGCCATTACTCTGATGGAGTCTTGCCTTAAAGATCAAACACTTAAGCACCTCAAGAACTCTATCATATTATTCATCAACTGTAGAGCTTAATTCCATTGCGCTCCTTTATCTGTCACCATACATGTTAGAGCTTTACTAAGATCACTGACTCCTCCTCCCTACACCTCTTTCGTGATCATCCTACACGAGTCGCTCAAGTCATTTCCCTAATAACATGTAACACGACTTCATACGTAGCACGCACATAACACTTACATCCGTACCAACAACCCCACATTTTTCTAGTGACTCCATTGGGGTGGGAAGACTTGATACTCACATCATGATACCTCCAAGGCAAAAACAACCCAATCCTATTGATGGCATCAATTAAGAGCAAAATGTTGTTATTGTGACCAGTAACCAAAATCTACCTCTAGCTGGAGACACTAATCAAGGAGATGGCATACAAGAAGGTGTCCTTGATAATACGCAATTAACGTACAAGTTACAGAAGACTAATTGAAACCTAGGTGAACTTATGGTGATGTTTGCTCAATGCACGCTTGCTTTGGCTGCCTTTGTTACTACGCAACAAGGAGCAACGTCATCAAATCCTTTTAATATGGTACAATAACACACCCTACCTAACCCTCCTGTTGTCAACGAGCATGTCATCTTACAGTTGAAAAACAATTTCCTACTGTAGAACCTACAACGGCATAAGATTCATTACCTAAAGTAAGTAACTAAGGAGTTTAGATTGGAGGCTCGTCATCCTTACGTGCTATACCACATGTGACAAATGTTGACTTTATACAACTAACACCAATGAATCTCATGTCTATGAGATCTATACCTGTAAATCTCGTACCCATGCATCCTACTTGATGTATATCACAAGCAGCGGATCTCAAAAGGAAAATGATGCAATTTGGGTTCAAGTGAGAATGAGAAATAGAAAATGAGAATAAGGGGTTTTGAGTGTGAATGTTTATGGATATCACGTACCAAGACACAAACACAATCAAGAGTTTGAGCTCAAAATAGGGTTCAATATAACTCGCAAATACTAAATGCTACTCGTGATTCAGATAAGGGTTAGATGCAACTCATTAACCGGCTCAAATGAAGGTTTACCACAATCTTAGGGTCAAGATTAATAAGAATGCAAGAAAGATTAAAGAGTTTAATCAACACTTAATAATCTGGAAAATGCAAGCTCTGCTAGCTCAAGTATAGCCTTGCTCCAAAAAGGAAGGTTTCACTTTATATGGGAATATTCTTCACTATCTTTGAACCACTTTCGTAGTTACAAATGTTGCTATTTATAGCAAGTCCTAAATATTAGTAACAAGTCCTAAATATTAGTAACAAGTCCTAAATCTTAGTGGCAAAATTGTAAATAATGTACAAGGCGTTAAACTCTAAAAAATTGAGCCCATAAATAAAATAAAGAAAACATGTACAAGAATACAAAACTGTGCATTTAATGGAAGTCAGCATGTAGTCACTCGGCCTGTCTTTAAAGGAGCGGGATCCAAACTAGGCGGAGTCGACAGTTGGATGTCTAGGTTCAAGGAAGAGCTTCTAAAATCTCGTAGTGCTTGGCCGAGATACCAGCAAGGTTAAGCCATAATTGCTGAGTGCCAGAATTTGTCAATACTAGTCTTTCGGTACCGTGCCAAGTGGATCTTTAGCCTTGAGTCCTCAGTCGTATGGTCTCTCAGCCTCTCGACAAATAACAAACTTGGCATTAAGTGTCTCCTTTTCTTCCCCTTAGCCTTCTATTATTAGTTTGGCCTTGGCAAAAGCTGATCAGCCTAAGCTTAGGATTAGTCAACTTCGGCTTGGAGATAGTCGAAGGCTAATTCCTATCATTACTCCTACGATGTCACTAAGGGCGAAAGCATCCACTTAGACATATATTTGAAGAAGCTGCAAGCAAAATCTACAATTGGGATACCAAAACTGAAGCTTCCATTTCACTAACACATTACTATAAAGTCGTACCCTAAGGATTATGTCAGTCCAATGTTCATGCAATTTAATGGCAAGAAAGGAAGTGCCAAGGAACATTTACTGAAATTCATCAAGTTGTTGGAAGTATATGGCCTAGATGACAATTTGAATCTTAAAGAATTTTCTAAGTCACTCACTAAGAAAGCATATACCTGATATGTTAATCTCACTTCAAGGTTACTGACATGGGAAGGATTTGACAAAAGTCCAAAGAAGATCTAATGGACTATATCAAGCGCTTCAGGGAGTGCTTACTAAATATACAGGACATTTGTGATGAGAGAGAGATGGTCACGATCTCTATCTAAAGGATGTTTCCCATATACGTAGTCTACCTTAAGAATCTTTCGTTAGCTTCCTTTGCTACACTAATTGAGAACACACAAAGGACTAATAACTCAATGGCACAACAAAGAAGTGAAATTGGGAGATTTAAGAAGTGCACTTTGTCTATAAGTACAATTTAAGGTGAATCACCAAGGGGAGAAAAGAAACAAAGAGATGATAAGCCTACTAACTCTAGGCTATCATTAACATATCCTTATCCCATGGCCAATGTACATCAAATGCTTAACCAATGGCTCCATGATAGAAATATCAAGCTCCCGAGGGTCAAGCACTTCCCCACAAATGAAGAAAAGAGTTATCCTAAGTATTATAGATTTCATCAGATTATTTGTCACCCAACTAAAAATTGTTTCACTTTAAAGAAAATATTTAACAATAGAGTTGCACATGGTGAGTTAATCATAGATAACAATGATGTTAGGAATGATCCACTTCCCACCCACAACAATGAAAGAGGTGCTATCAACACCATTAGCCATGATCCCATTACGATTGAAGTGATTGATGCCTAGGCTAATAAAAGTGATGAAGATAAAGGAAAGTCGATTGAAGCTCAAGATGACGAATACCCACCTGTTGTTACGACATTGTTAAAGGCAGCTAACTTTAGGAATTTCTTTGATCTCTGGGGATTTAATAAGAAAGCTTAACTTATAACAGCAACCGCGCTCACATAGATCTTAGAGAGTCAATACACGGAGTGTAGTGCAGTACAACCCGTGAAGAAGATGGCCACGACACATGAAAATGTGATTTTATTTACTAATGCAGATATATGTGTGAAGAATTTCAATCACAATCACTCCTTATATGTGAAAGGTATGCTTAACGGGTTCTTCGTCAAGAGAACATTCATTAATAATGGTTCTTCGCTAAATATCATGCCAATAAGTACATTTGAGGCTACTAGAGTTGACATCTAATGATTGGTTAAACAGCCTATCTCAATAAATGGATTTAGCTATGCCCCCATGGATTCTGTTAGGTATGTTAATGCTGATCTCATGGTTGGCCCTATCCATTATATTGCTACCTTTCATGTGATTGACGCGCCAGTTTAATACCATTTGCTCATCGATAAGAAATGGCTGCACTATCACAACTTAGTCTCATCGACATTACATCAATGTATCAAGGGTCATTAGAAAGGGAAGGATATGTTCATTACGGCTACCAAGAATCCTTTCAAGCAAGATGAATCATATTTTACTAAGTCGGCCTACTTTGACGAATTTGCTGAAGAAGGCAAGACCGCGATAGCTAAGTCGATTGGTATCACTTTACTTACATGGGAAGAAGTTCAAGATGGTCAACAAAAGAAAAGGAGGATGCACGGGTGTCGAAGGTAAAAGAAGAAGAATAAGCAGGCTAAGGGAATTGAAAGCTTCATTTGAGAAGAAGGAAGAAGGGTATACCCTTATGACGGTTTGTCGAGTCTAAGGAGGTATATTTCTCCTCTTTAGATCCCATACCAATGCAAGAGGTCCAACCTGCCCCACAACAGCTACAAGACCAAATGAAGCCACAGGCTAAGGAAATAGAAAAATTGGATCTAACGTAACTAGGAGAGTTGCAGCGCCAATCTTCATAAGTAAGAGCCTCTCATAAGAAATAAAATTTCATATTATCAGTTCCTAAAAGAATATAGAGACCTGTTTGCATAGACCTACGAAGAGATGTCAGGATTGGACCTTAGTCTCATAGTGCACAGACTAAGTATTGCTCCGGGAGTTAAACCTTATAAAGCAAGGACAAAAGGTCTTCCGCCCTGAAATTGAAGTGAAAATTAAGTAAGAAGTCGAAAAGTTATTACAAGCTAGATTCATAAGGCCCATTCAACATCCTACTTAACTCGCTAATATTGTTCCTATAAGAAAGAAGAATGGATAGATAAGAGTATGTGTGGACTTCCGGGATTTGAATAAGACTTGTCCTCAGGATGAATTTCCTCTACCAAACACCGTTACTCTAACAGACGCAACTGCGGGACATGACTTATTCTCATTTATAGATGGATTCAGTGGTTACAATCAGATTAAGATAGCAATTGGGGGCACGAAGTATACTGCCTTTCAAACACCAGTTGGAAATTTTTATTATACCGTCATACCATTTGCACTTAAGAATGTGGGCACCACTTATCAAAGGGCAACAACCGCTATACTCCACGACATGATGCATGTCTTTATGGAAGATTATGTCGATGATATAGTCATCAAGTCTAAAAGGGCACGTGATCACATAATTCATCTACAAAAGGTTTTTGAACAATGTTGGCTTACAAGCTTTGCATGAATCTTCTCAAATGTGTCTTTGGAGTATCTTCAGGGAATTTCTTGGGGTTTGTCATCTATCGAAAAGGAATTAATGTTGATCCTACAAAAGTGTACTTTAAAGGAACTAAAAACTTTTATGAGGAAAGTCTCTTATATAGAAAGGTTTATACCAGCACTTGTTGAGATTTCATACCCATTGCTCTAACTTTTGAGAAAAGGAATTTCATTTGAATGGGAATAGGTCCATAAGGAGGCAATTCAAAAGATTAAGATGATCTTAACCTCTCCTTAGACCATGACCATGCATGTCAAAGAATTGCCATTGATTTTATACCTTACATCTTCTGATAAGTCCATTTGAGCTCTACTTACACAAGAAGTTGATGGTCAAGAGCGACCTATATACTACTTGAGCCAAACCCTTCAAGGGAGCGAGGTCAATTACCCAGCTTGCGAGAAACATTGTCTTGCGCTAGTATTTGCCATGCAGAAATTACAGCATTACTTCCTTGCGTATAAGATCAATTTAGTAACTCGTTTAGATCCGATCAAGCATTTATTATCACAACTAGCTTTATCAGGATGAGTTGTTCTTCTTAGAGAATTTGACATCTTGATGCAATCCCTTAGGACCATCGAGTCGCAAGCCTTGGTCAATCTATTAGCACACTTCTTGAACTCCCAAGAGGGCTTGATTATAGATATAATACCAACTGAGTTTCATAAAGATACCTTAACGGTCAAGGCAGATGGTGAGTGGACACTTCAATTTGATGGTATAAGGGAAATCAAGGTTGGGGAGTAGGAGTCATATTGACATCACTTGTGGGTCAAGAGATACCTTTAGCGTTTAAATTTGATTTTCGATGCACTAATAATGAAACTGAGTACGAGGCATTATTACTTGGTTTGTTGTCTACACAAAAATCATAGTACATCATTTGTGTATTTGAGGCGATTCAAATTTAATCATTAAACAAGCTATGGGTGAGTTTGGATAGAAGGAACTTACACTTGCACCTTATAGGGCTGCAGTACAGGTTATGGTCAGAAAATTTACCTCTGTATGGTATGAGCATATGAGTTGATTAGCGAATAGATATGTTGATGCATTAGCCACACTAGCATCCAAAATTCCAATTTAAGATGCTAGTGATAATGTAAATATCCAAGTAGTTAAGAAATCTGTACTATGTATGGCTTTGAATTTTGTTAATGGGGATGAAAACATGCAAGACAATTAGCACATCCTACTTTCGGAATAGTTAACGTACCCTAGTACGAATTCTATTTCATCTTTGAAGAATTTTGTTAAAATTAATGAAATGTTATATTATAAGGGTCTAGAAGGCATTCTATCTCGATGCATTGGTTTTAAGGAAGCTCATTTTAAGTTAAACAAGTATCACCAAATCTAGTGTGAGAAGGAAGGGCCACTACTGTACGTCGCATTCAACGTACAAGCTATTATTGGCCATCAATGGCTAAAGATGCACTTTAAGTGTAAGTATATTGCCCTAAATGTTTTGAGCTCCCTGACCATAGTGAACATAATTTTGTATCTAGTGTTGAAGACTAGAGGTGCTTATACATTGATTACTTGAGAAACAATGTGTTACCAACAAATAGTATGGGTGCTAAACTTATAAAGCGAAAGGCCAAGAAATATCTTATGCATGAAGACAAGCTTTACAGAGTATCATTTATGGGGAAACTCCTAAAGTGCATTGCTCCTCTTGAAACGGAAACAATTTTGACTGAAGTACATGATAGAGAGTCCGAGGAACATTAAGGAGGAAGGAAACTATATTATTAGTTGCTTGATAAAGGATAATACTAGCCAACAATGAAAGTAGATGCTTTCAACTTCACCAAGAAGTATGTTGTCTATGAACAACATGACAATGCTATTCATGCTCCTGCGATTACACCCCATAGCATCATAACTCCTTAGCCTTTTCACATGTGGGCTTTTGACCTTATTAGACCTATACATCAACCATCAAAAGGATGCCTATGGATTCTAGCATGAATAGAATGCTTTACAAAGTAAGTAAAGGTAGCTCCTTTAAGGAAGGCAATAAGACCAACAGTTGCAAGTTTCATAAAGGAGAATATCATATGTAGGTTCAAAATCCTGAAGCGTATTTTATCTAACAATTGTAATCTTTTTATCAATTTGCATGTTCGCCAACTACTGGCTTCTTATAATATTGATCATGTAAAGTCTACGACTTATTACCCGAAAGGAAATTGATAAGCTGAGGCCACTAATAAGAGCTTGTTGAAAATACTTAGTCGCATGGTTCATGATAATCACAAGAAATGGCATGACAAGTTACCATTGGCGCTTTCGGCCTAGAGGACATCTAAACGAAGGTCGACATAGGCAATTGCTTTTTCTCCAGTATATAGGGTTGAGATAGTAGTTTCTATTAAAGTCTTGATTCTATTTGCTAGATTAGCTATCAATGCTGAGCTTGAACTCGACACATTGCAAGTGATAGATCTGGAAGCATTAGACGAAAGGCGTGATATCACCAAACATAATCTCATCAATTATTAGCATAGACTCGGAGTAGCATACGACCGTCTGGTAAGAAAAAGATCATTCCAATAAGGCGATACCATACTTCGTACAGCCAAGCATGTGTGCCAAGGTACCCTAGCGCCTAAGTTTACACTAAAATGGGAAGGATTTTTTGTAGTCAAGGAAGTGTACGAAAGTAGATATTACAAACTCAAGAATCCTAGCACAGATACTATTACAACTCCTATTAACTTTCAATATATCAAAAAGTCTCATTTGTAAAAAGGAAACCATAGTAAAATTAAATGAATGAAACTTACAACTCGAGTTGTACAAGCTTGTTTTGCATATCTATTTCTACTATTATCTCTTTTGTGCACTATATGTTAGAAGAAAACAATAGCAAAGTATTGGTGTTTATAATGCTACTACTTGCTAAGAGACTTGTCTCCCAAAGACGCAATATACATTTATCATATGAGTTGTTGACTAGTTAAAGCTTTGGCTCCTAAGAGCATTGTATGATGCTTTATCAAATAAGATAATGACTTGCACTGTTTGAGTATATATTTATGGGGCATGTCAAAAAAGTTAAGTAATGGGTAATACCCCCTTAACTTACAATGTAACTACCTAATGGAAACAAAATTCCTCGTTTCAATCAATATCTCCATATTATCGGATCACATATTTGAATCCTTGCTTGCACATAGGAATACACTTCCAGTACGCAGGGTTTTCTCGAAAATTTATCAAGTCATGAAGTAACCTATCATATAAAGTGTTGCTAAGGAAATGCAATATTTTCTAAACACATAATGATGTGAACTTTTAAGAGCTTGCTAAATCAATAAATAACTTAGGTTAATTCATGATGTTCCATGTAAAGACATGGATCTCAAATAAGCGAGAAGCAAAACTACACATACTAAGCTTAACAAGTCCTTACACTCCATAGAAAAAAAAAAAAGGGTGCAAAGAGAACAAGAGTAATACTATCAATACTTGACAGTAGATACTATAGTAGAATCAAGATCTGTGCCTAACAAACGCTCCTTTCTCTTCAGTTTTTCCTTTGCAAGTTCGACTTTAAGTAACTTACATCTTTCCTCATTGTCTCAACTGCCTAATACTTTTTGAGCTTCAGCTGCAATAATTTCCATCTTAGTGAGCTTAAACTTAAAGGCATGTGCTATAGTGACACCAATAATTAAAAGTTCAAGATTCTCTATAGATAACGAGTGCCAAGCTTCATCAAATAGCCCTACAGCTTACCCAAGTAGGCCCAAGATATGAGTAGTCACATTGGAACCCAAATAGACGGATCTCATCTAAAAATCCCCCTCAATCCTATATAAGCGCTCTAATGGCGCTAAGAAGTTAGAAGGTATCGTAAAGCCATGAAAGGAGGTGGTATCTTCCGAGGTTGCTACCGTCTTAGCTAAGAATCCTTTATCTCCATGTTGTATTATTCTAATCTCTAGGGGAAATGATGCTGTAGGATCTCTTAAAATAAGCGAAGTCATGTCACTACAAAAGGAAGGGATAATGCTAACTATAGTAGCATCCACAAAATCACTGGGTTTGACATGTGTCTCTTCGTTATGAAACCTTGCACCCATCAAAGCATCAGTAAATGCTTGGATCACACTTTCTTCTAAGAGTGAAAATTTGCTATCTTCACAATCATCAGTAATATTGAACACATCGAAGATTTTGATATTACAATGGGTGCCTTCATCAGGCTACTTCGTAAAGTCTTTTTCGTCATTGAATTGCCCTTCTTAGTAAGCATCAATGTCTATCACAAAATTTTCTCTATTGTCATTTGTGTGTTTGGGAGAATCCCCATAATCGACTAACTCAACATCATCTTCTCCTTTGTCCACAACCTTGGTAACAACGGGTGGATTTTTTCCCCAAAGCACCTTTCCCATACCGTAGCTACTTGGAAAAGGCTAAGTAATGGGAGGGATACATTGACTTGAAGAAGTGCCTTTAGGAACGCCACCACTCGCTCCATCAAGATAATTTTTCACCACTTTTTGTTTAGTAGAAGTGTCAATCTTATCTTTTCCCTTTTGTGCTCCTATAACACATACAATTAGGAAAACTAAAAAGAGTAAATTTCAAGAGAATATTTGTGCAAAAAGAGAGAGAGAAGGAAGAGTATATTGACAATGCCACCTTGTGAATGCGGCTACGCTTGGGTTGTTTGATGATCAATGAAAGGGAAGGTGAACGTTCTGTAAACCCTAGAAAACCGATAGTCTGAACCCTGATTTAAGTCCGAGTATCCTAAACTGTGTAATTAGTCGATAAGGCTAGTAACAATAAAAGATTATGAAACTTAATAAATCGAATATAATACCGATAATAAAAACTTTAGAAATTGATTAAAACCCTAAATCGCGTACTAAACCCTAAATCTAATTTATGCACCATTAACCAAAATGAACCTGAATTTGATCGAAACCCTAAAATTATAACTTTAAGCCTATAAAATAATTAAATATCACTCAATAGTAATATAATTATAATCGATTATAACTATCGACTAAATCGCTTAATCGCGTAAAATTTTAACTAAATTATTACAATAACTTATAAAAATTATAATTATAACATGTACTAATTAAATTGATAAATTTTCACAAAATTCGAAAATTAATTTATGATGAGTATTGTTATAATTTGTATGTTTAGAAAAGTTACATATATTTATTTTTAATTTCTATTTTCTTCCTTTTTCTTTCTTTCTTTTTCTTTTTCTTCCTTCTCCTAATTTCCTAAGCTTGCCATGTCCTAGAAACAACAAAAAGAAAACAGAAAATTTAGTTAGAAACATAGCAGCCTACATGATAAAATCAAATGCTAAGTGTTGAGTTTATAAAAAAGAAAAAAGAAAAATTAGAAATGATTAGCTTATCTTATCTTCATAAATGTAAAGATTAGGTTAGTTATTTTCTTTATTTTTGCTAATCACATGGGAGAGAAAAAGGAAGAGAAATTTGGAAAAAAAAAATGAGCAAACCAAACTGAAAGAAGAAAGAAAAAAATTCTAGAAACTAAAAACCGTGAGGAGGAAAACTAAGAAGAAAGAATAGGAAGAAGAAGGAGGAGGAGGAGGAAAAGAAGAAGAATATTTAAGATGATTAGATAAGTAAAATTATTTTAGTATATATATGTATATTATGTGGTATGTACATGTCTATATTAAGTATTTTTATTGTATTTTATTAAATATTTCATTACCTATACATGTATGTATCCATAAGTAACTAATTTAAGATATTTATGTATGTATAAAGATATATATGTAGACATGTATGTATATAAGTATAATATACAATACATGAGCATACATATGTATATAAATAAAAATACATGAATATATATGTGTACATAAGGATATATCAAGTAAGTATTTACTATGTTTACAAAATAAATATATATATATAGTTGTACACATGAAAGGGGATTATGTATGTATTTATGTATACAAGCTTTATTTTAATATGTATATATATATATAAATATGTATTCGTATAGTATGTATAAGTATTTGTAGATATATATATGTGTATGTATGTAAGCTATATTTTATATACGTATAGGTATACATGTATATGGCGTGAATGTATATATAATATATAGTATATGTATAACATATAGTATATATGTAGTATACCAAATAAAGTAGTATATATAATATAATAATAATTACTAAATAAAATAAATTCATAAAAATGAAGGAGTAGGTATATATATATATATTACCGTAAATTAGGAATTACTAATTAAAGTAAATTATAAGATTTATCAAATATAGTATAAATATATATGTGTATGTGTGTGTGTATCGTGAAATATAAATGAATAATAAGAAAATAATAAATAATAAAAATAATAGCAATAATAATAATAATAATTGTAATAAGTCTAAAATCTAAAAAATAGGGAAAAAATAAGTAAATAAGGTAAAATATGCTTAAAATAATAAAAATATCAATTATATGATTTAAATAATTATTAAAGCATAAATATATTAAGAAAAAGCTAAAATTAATATTTTATAATTTTTAAATTAAAATAATAAATTTTATGATATTTTTATATCACAATTTAAACTGTGAGTCACGACGTCAAAAATGGATCTCGCTATGAGAAAATACGCTCGAAAACGATCAAAACGAACTATAAGTTCATAACGATCCAAACTAAAATGGAAAAGTTATATGCGATTCGATAAAAAGCTCGAATCGATAATTTCGCGTAACTAGGTAAAGTAAACTTTACAAATTACGATACTAGTTTAGTTTTCAATCCTTAAACTTACAAATTTTTATTACTCTCAGGTGATTTTGACATTGACCCTGAGCTGTCACCAAATTACTACGTCCCTTGAGTCAACTATGACTGAGTGAGTTTTCCTAATGATTCCATACTTATTTGTGTTTATAGTTAGTGAATATAAGTTACGATCAATAAACGAATGTTGTATGGGGTTGAGTTATGCTTGTGTATGATAATTGGTTGATAATGGTGAATTTACTTTCATTACAATAATGTATTGATTGTTGCATAGTAGATTCATTAAGAATTGATTGTTTGTGACTTTGAATGACCACTAAATAATAAAACCTAATTTTACTCGATTAGAAAAGTTAACTTAAAACACGCATAATCATGTACCGCATAACTAATTCTGGCAGTCACGTTACACAGAGGTAGCGAGAGGCCATATGTAAGTTGATTATTGATTGTTATAGATTTCGTACGATGCACACGTACGATATGACCTTACCCTGGCCCGCGGGTTTACTAGGCGTTGGAGGCGCCAACTGCTTAGCAAAAGGTCAAGTCCAAAGGCCTCCGGTTAAGGGTAAATGAAGGCTGCGTGAACCTACTCACAATCATATGTAGAATTCGTTTTTGATAAAATTGATCATAGATATACCATTATATTTTAAAAACAAAACGCGGAGTTTTGTTATGAAATAAGTTCTAATATGATACCCGGATCTGACTGTGTCGATGTATTTCCAACTCTAACTTCGGAGGGCATTAAATCTAAGTTGCATACAATACCTGGTCACCTACATGTATTTGTTTCGCTTATTAATTGACATACATTCATTTGATTGAACTTAATTATTATATAACTTGCATGCTATATGTTTGAGGGGATTATCTCACTAAGTTAGTTAGCTTATACCCTTACAGTCTTCTTTCGCAGGCAGAGTCATTCGTAGAGTCAAGCCATTGCATGCTTGAGGTTAATGTTCATCACGGGGTCAATGTAGGAGCAGGACGTAATCAAAGTATACTTATGCTAGTTCATCTAAATTAAAGAGCTGATTATATAATTGAATAATACTAGTTTGACTTAAGAAATACTTTAGATTTCTTATCTGTAAATTCTTATATAAATAGATATGTGTTATGTTTTTATATTTTATTATTGTTATCATGAAATGATATTACTTATGCTTGTGCACTCTTAATTGTTAGTTATAATTGTAGCCTTGTATATCATATAAAAGGATCGTCGATTGTAAGGGAATTCAATCTGCAATCCTTTGTACAGTATACAGCAACTGCCACGACTAGTCCCCTTAGGTCATGACACGTTCATTTTGTAATTTACCCCAAGCATCATTAGACAGCTTTGCACTATTAAACTATTTTGGGTCTTCTTTGAGTTGAAAGTGAAATTCATATCTCTAAATGACTATTTCGAGCAAATCCTCTTTAGTTATCTCCAAGACATACTTCTTAAACCTATCCAAGAAATTTTTCCAATATGTGAGCCAGCCACTTGAAGTAACCCCAAAACGACTCATGGAAGGAATGAATAATTGCCTAATCCTTGAATGAATATTTTTTTTACTCTCAAGTTTGAACACTTTGCAACACTCATCAAAACTCTAATTAATGACCAAATCATAAGACACTCATTAATAAAACCTCAATTGCCAAGCAACCCGATCGAGTGAATATTTCAGGATACTACACTCAAGGAAGCAATTAGAAGCATCAGCCCAATCATGAAGTGATGGAAGACCCCCAAGTGTACTCTATAAAATAAACTCTATCTTGACATCAAAAAGCTCATCATAAAACTCTATTAAGTTTACCAAGTCCTTCGAATTGAAAGGGCAGATTTCTGAGTACCATTCGATTCAGGAAATTTCTTTGTATACAAACAAAAACTGAACTCATGACAGGCATCAATGACATTCTTCAAAGTATTTGGGAGTTTTCTATTAACCCATCCCCAAGCTCGAGGCTAAACAGCATTAGAATGTATAAGAGGGAGACCAGAATATCTCTTATAAGACTCATAAAAGAACATATGGAGAAACACTAGGTTTACATACAATACTATAATATATCTACCTTGTGAGCATATCGAAGCTTCATGAAAGAGATCCAAGCACCTATACAAGGAAACCAAGTAGAAAGGCCCCAAAGCAAAACATTCCCCTCGTACAATGCGAATAGCCAAGTAGAAGAGTTGAGGACTAACTCCTTTTTATAGGCCCCCTGGGAGCATGAACAATGACAACCAATAAGTGATGAAAGCTTCCAACTCGTACCTAAAATGTAAGATAAGATAGATCAGGTTAGGGTTATAAAGTAAACATCAATAGAAAAAAGGGTAAATGATGACTATGCCACATCAAAATGTAGGAACTTACTCACACTGATGTTGAGGCCCCATCTTATCACCCTTGTCTGGCCTAAACAAATGCATGATCCATACACAAAGCGTACCATGCCAACGAGTATCTAGAGCTTCTTTTTTGTCCACTTCTAATAGTTCAATCAGTATTTGATCATCTTCTAAGATTGAAGTTGTGGTGATGTCAGTCGTGGTGAAGTCAGTCAATCTAAGATTAGGAAGGCTTAGAAGGACTGCAACATCTACTAATATTAGAGTGATCTCACCCTACGCTATCACCAAGGTATGTAAGTGAGTACTCTAACAAGACATGATAACTCAGCAAGTTTCTATTTCTTGTGGGCGGTGCAAAGTTAAATGAGAAGATACCCATATGAGATAGTACACTTTTGCCTCTTCCAAAACGAATGTATATCAGGGATTCTTGAAAATATACATCAACCAAGACAACTAGCCATTTACTATGTGCTTCGGGCCATCGAAACTACTATCTAAAAGAGAAATTTCTTTCTTCTCGTTTCTAAAACGTAACACAGAATCTACTTCTATCTTAATCTTCTTATAAGCTGGAGGTTCTTGTCTTATGAAACGTAGCTTGCCATCCTTTGGTGGATGTGGATGTGTATCCCACCTTTTTATATCTCGCCAAAAGAACTCACCTTCAATAATCGAGTCTACCCATTTGTCCCAAGTTAAGGGGACTACTGAAATGTGATCCTTAGAATAAGCCAAAACTTTCTTACTAGTATTGTTACTACGAGAACGACTCTTCCCAAATTCTTTACCCATGTCAATGACCCGTAAAGATAGTAGTGATGTCTATATGCAAGTATCAAAGAGAGTGAGCACTTGCAAATGAAGGAAAGTAAAAAGTTAGTAGAAGTAAAGTACATTTGGAAAGTATGACATCTGCTTATGGAAACTAAAGATAACACATATGTACAAGGGTTCTTACAATGTGTAATGACAATAGGCAATCCACACATGAGATTAGTAACACCATCCTCAGTTGACATGCTTATGATATGTTCCAGCATGTGTGTTTGTGTTAAAAGATTAACGTTCAATGCCTTATGCTTAGCTTATGTAATAGGCTTGTATCTTTTCACATTTATGCAAAGAAGGCGCATGATTCAACTAATTGTGTTCAATTTACGTGCCAAGCACCATGTCTGGCTCATTATGATAAGACCTATATCATGTTCGAACCTCACATCATGTTCAGGGGCCATGTCGTGTTCAGTCATGCTGAAGGCTTGTGTTATGTTTTGATGTCAAGTTAAAGGCTTACCTAAAGTTCAAGGCTCACATCATGGTTAAGCTTATGTTCAATTCTCATGATTAGATTACATTGAAGGCTTGTGATTACAGTTTCTACGTACTCACATTCAACCATAATGTTCAAGACTTGTATTCACTCTCATATTCAAGGTTCATATACGACCCTCCCTTATGAGAGAAAAACCTATATTAATGCTATTACTTTGCCAAAGTATTGCCTTAAATGTCAAACACTTAAGCACCTCAAGAACTCTATCTTACTATTCATAGAGTTTGATGCTATTGCACTCCTTCACTTATCACTATACATGTTGGAGATTTATTAAGATCGCCTACTCTTCCTCCCAACACCTCCCTCCTAATCATTCCACACAAATCACTCAAATCATTTCCTTAATCACGTGTAGCACGACTTCACATGCAGTACGACGTGACACTTGCATCCGTACCAACACCCCACATAAGACAATGAGTATACATGCATCTAAACATAATAATTAAGTATTATGAAATATTCGAAAAAAAAATAGAAACTTATAATAACCATTTAAAATTATTATATATCTAAAAGTATAAGACATAAGAGTTTGAGGACAAATGAGGTTGTTCAACTTTTGCATCAGCTCCAAGCTTACGAAAGGTTAAAGTTATCTTTAGAGAATACTGCGCCCTACAAACAAACTTCCCTCTAATGCCACTATCCACTCAATATGCTTGAGCTTAAGTTGAACGCCTCAAACTCTTGAACTATCACACATGGCATGTAGATTCAAGCAATAAACCACCTAACACCTTATTGCAACTTTAAGAGACTACAACTAAACAATATTTCAAATTTATGGATACCATTCTTTATTTTTTTTTTTCATAAATCCTAAGGAATCTACATAAGCATTAATCTAGTGTAGTGGGAGTATATTAAATAGATTTTGAATTATGTAGATGGAGTTGAAAAGTATAAAAGACAGCACAGAAATGTCAAGAATAAGTTAAGTGTGGAACTTCCTATAGTTTAAATTGTGTAAAGAATGTTCCAACCACTATGAGTGATAACCTGGATGTATTAGAACTGAATAGTAGAGAGACAAATTAGGTATGAACACATTTAAATGTCTTATAGAAGAGATCTGAACGCTTTGCTAAATTTGTAGAATCTTACATATTGCATCTAGCTAAAATTGTACTCATTAGTTAGAAAAATGTGTAGTTTAATTTCTTACGTTATGTTCTTTCAAAATGATGTCTTGGATGAATTGGTAATTAACTCAACTTAATCCAATGGTGGAAACTAATTGCTTTATTGATCTTGTCCTTTGAAAGTATTGTTCACTAGGAATTAAAGAAATTATGTCTTAGTATATATTTGGTAGATATTTTCAACACAAACTTTTTGTAAATTTTTTTAGCAATATTTCTTTTTGAACAACCTTGCTAACCAAGATACTCGTAATTATCCAAACATTTTTCGAATTTGTGTAGTTATCAAGAATAAATAATTATTATTTTTATTTTTTATAATCACTTAGTTATGTCATAAATAAGATACGTTAGTCTTTAGCAAATTAAATGTAAGATACATAAAACTTTTTAAAAATAGCGTTTTAACGTGCCTTTAAATCTTTCTAGTTTCCCCAATCATTGAAAAATATCTTAAGAAATGTATCACATGGTTTGTATTTATCACGTAAAACCAATCTAGTTGTCTATTGATTATGTTGTGTTTTAGTGATCTTATTATCAACCTTGTATTGTTCATATCTATTGACAAGGTATTTTGAACATGAGTCGCTTAGACTCACAATGACCTGTTAAGACTTTAGGCCAACCTAATTAACTCATTAACTAACCTCTTAGAAGATTGTTTTGGCAAGTCAACTCCTCCATGCAATTTGCGATATGATCTACCTAACTATAAGATGGTCACAACAGCCATTAAACATACGGATAAAGCTCGGAGACCTAGTCAACCATCACGACCTTACAATTTCGGAACACATTGTACTCTATATTCCTACCATTTAGATCGTGTAAACGTATTAACATGCTAAGCGTGCTTCAAGATTCACAGTAGCTCTCCTCTATTAATAACTCCAAGCATTCCAACAGCAAATCACATCAAGTTTTTGCATATTAACCCTCCTTTGCATACCTAAAAACTTCCTACTTACTTTATTTTCGTACAAGTGTTAACTTAAATATCGAAGTACAAGTGTTAACTTAAATATCGAAGTGACCACATCAAATAACCCTCCAATGACTCCTCAATATGTTTTGTCTTGCAGGCTTTTTACGTCCTTACGCGAAGCCCAATCATCTTACTCTAAGAACATAATCATATTGACGACAATATCAAAAGATGCTTAACAATTTGATTAATCATGCTTTGTTATTTTGGCAGTTTTATCTATTTTTTTAAGTAATGATTAAGTGTAGCAACATAAATTACAACTCCCACATAATTGAATTCCAATAGCATGTTTAATAAAAAGTATTTTAGGAAATAAAACAATGTAAAAATTATCATTTTAATTTTACTTTACATTTCTATATATGTATGTATATGTATTTTGCGCTTTAATTAGGGAAAATGCTCCGAGGAATTTCTGTAAGTGGGAAGGAGGAAAAAAAAAAAAAAAAAAAAAAAGGAAGCGGAGGCAATCCCCGAAGGTCGGTGGCGATTATTAATTTGTATGATAAAATGCTACATACAAAGTGTGTTGGTAATTGGAAAGAAGGCCGGAAGCCCAATGACAGAGAAAGCCCACGTGAACCGGCCGACCGTAGAGAGCATGATGGGATGGGATGAGCATAAATGCAATTAAAAACTAAAAGAGGTAGATACGTGTCGCCGACCACGGCCATGAGAAAAGCTAAAAAGAGGACAGCCACGCCGCGTGGCTTGGGATTTGGTAATGTTTATTTTTATATTATGAATATATATATATATATAATTAAATATTAGTATAAACAGGTTTAGTTCTGCTGCCACGTGGCTAGTCCAGGATCTATATATATGTCATATCTGCACTCCACTCCACTAGCCATTAATAATAAACTCACTAAACTTAGCATTATCATCGTCAACGTTTGTATTGCTGTTCCTAAGTCCTTTTCTTCGACGTTGTAATACCACCAATCGCAGTCTTTTCTATACCTTCTTTGTTGGCTGTATACAACAAACTCCTTTTAGTTTTTATTCTGGTTGTTGAGAAAGTTGAGAGAATGGGCCGCTACTGGACGTTGATCACACACCTCCATTCACTTGCTGGGTAATTATTAAAAATATCTTCACTCTGTTTTCCAATTTTATTTTACCCTTTTTTTTTTTTCCTTTTTAATTCGATCTATTTAGAGTTGTTCGATCGATTTTTAACGATTTTTTTTGGTCCCAATCCGGGGAATTAATCGATGTTGGTGCAGGCCGTCTTTGATGCTGCTATATCCATTGTAAGTATCGGTTTTTAACATTTACGTAAAGTTGGTACATTAATTACAGAAGAGTGACAAGTGGGTAGGTATGTATATGCAGGTATGCATCGGTGATGGCGATGGAGAGCCCCAGCAAGGTAGACGACGAGCAGTGGCTTGCTTATTGGATATTGTATTCCTTCCTCACCCTAATGGAGATGTTGCTGCAACCTGTCCTTGAGTGGTTGGTGTATTTACTTTCATGCTTCTTTTTCCGTTTTTTCTTAATTAGTTGTGTATCTAATTATATGTATGAAAACGAATGATGGTAAAAAAAAAATGAAGGATACCCATATGGTACGACGTGAAGCTAATATTAGTGGCGTGGCTGGTCCTCCCTCAGTTCAAAGGAGCGGCTTTCCTCTATCACAAGGTTGTGAGACAACAAATCAACGAACACAAACAACATAAACCTAAACCCAGTAGTTGTACTACTAATGATAGTGGTAGTGGTTCCCCTTCCAAGTCTACCAACGGCGGCAAGTCCAAGAAGAAGTTCATTGATTTCATAATCCCCAAGGCTAAGAAAGTAAGTTCCTCTTCTTCTTTTTTCTTTGTTTTTTTTTTTAAATCTTTTGAAATTTTTTTTGTTTATTAAGATGTATAAATTATGTCTTTTTAATTAGCTTCGATTGCCTACGTCGTGTAATTAGACCTTTCCTTCACAAACTAGAAAGAATATTTGTGTTCTGTTTTATTTTATTTTTGGGGTATATATACCTGCTATGTATTGTTAATCCGAATGAAATGGTCAAACAGGGGGGACACGAGGCCTACTGAAAAATTTAAGGAGGAGATGGAGGTGTGTGTGCCTTTGTTAGTTTGTATCATGGTTTCTATCCTCTCGGTTTGTCTTTTACGTGACGAGGTGGAATGGAAGTGGGCACCATAATGCTTTTTGTAGACGATGTACATGATCTGCTTCTTTTAAGACTAGAACAGGGACATATTTTTCTTTTTCATAAAACCTCTCTTGTAATTGATAGGTTTACTGTTGTATTCTTCCACTTGTATATATATATATGGAAACCTATCAAAACAAAACAGCCATGCTTTTTCCCAAAAAAACATATATATATATATATATATATATATATATATCAAAAACAATCGTCAGTATGCCCCTCATGATGATGGTACTGGTTGCACATTACGTAGAGCAGAAGTCCTCTGATCATCTCCATCGTGTGTGTTCATCCTTTCTATTGATAAGACCAACTGTGTGTTTTTGTTTTTGGTGTCTGAGAATGAGAGAGCTGATCGGACGTCAGTAATAGCACAAGAATTGAAAAGCAACGAGATAAGACAACCAACAATTATTACCAAAACTCAAATAGAGTTTAATTACATTTCTTTATATTATTAATTATTAAAGAAAAAAAAAATCTAATCACCACGACTAGCATGATTAAATCCATTCAATGAGCCAGAATGCCTGCCAACTGCTATGCTGTTGAGGTTGAGAAAAGAATTGTAGGATTAAAAATGCCCAAATCCGGGAGATTGACAACACATCAACACTTAAGTGCTCTGTTGAATTGAAGGCAATACTCAATGAAACTCTTTTTAGTTATTTGCAGTCCAGACTTTAGTAATCGCATTAAAAGCTATTGATAACTGTTGAGAAGATGATTGAAGACTATTTTTGACACAGGGGAGGAGTTGCTTTTCATAATCGGTGAGATGGCATGATGATTTAGAAATACCATCCAAAACATAAATTCTTTATTTCAAAGGCAAAGACAATGGTAATCAAAGCACAATTAGATCAACAACCACAACCTTAATATTTATCCTGAATTGGATGTAGACGATGACTTTGTAATTTCCCTTAATGGTATCTAGACATGACATGTCGATTACATATTAGCATTTTCCGTATGTAATTATGCAGATGAAGTTTTACACAAATTCATTTCCTCATTAAACATGATCAATGCATAGGCATTTTAAGCACGCTGAACTGTTACATCAACCTATCCATCTCTTTCTTAATCTACTCCAGATTTAAATCTCCTGAAGGCGAAGGCTTGCATAGAGCTTTTAAAGGCAAGCTCGATTTAATTACCAATTTACCATTATTGAAGAGAAGACGGTAGACACTGAAAAAGATGCTTCCATTGAAAGAATTTAAAAGACATCTCCATATTCTCTCTTGGATAATTATCCTCCTCTCCACTTCATTCTTCGGTTGAGGTACGCTAACCACGATGAACAAACCATCAGATTCAGAGAGATAGAAATGACTCAACTACTTAAGTGAAGTTCAAAGGATGAAATGAATGACAAGACCAATCTTTAAAAAAGATTGAAATGCAAACAAGATGTTAGTTCCACTTCAAATTCAGAGGCCGCATCTCCTTCCAAAGTTACTGTAATTTTTCACATGCACCACACCGCCACTAAAGCACCAGACCCATCAAAACCCAATAAAATAAACGATACAAGCTAGTCAAATCACATTCTAGCAGCCCATAAAGCCCATCTCTCCACATCACATAATTCCAACTATTAACTATGTGGTAAGCATTGCGAAAAAAACCACACGTATTATATTATGATGCAGCATTTGATATGCCTCATCTTAATCCTATAAATAGGAGTCATGACGGAAACAATAAAACCCTGATTTTCATACAATGACGTTTGACGTTTGCAATGTACGAGCCAAGACTTACGTTTAATGTGCTTGCAGCATTGGGATAGGCATCTCTTTTGCACAGTATCACATCGTGATACATATGAAATCATACTATACGTGATTAAGAAAATAACTTAAGTAATTCATATAGGATGATTAAGAGAGAAGCGTGATTAAGAAAATAACTTAAGTAATTCATATAGGATGATTAAGAGAGAAGCGTAGGAAAGAGAAGTAAACGGTCTTAATAAAATTTTAACACGTATGGTGACAAATAAATGAACACGATAACATCAAACTTCAAAATTAATGAAGAACAGAGTAGTGTTTTTGAAGTGTTTAAGTGTTTGATCTTTGAAGCAAAGTAACGGCGTTAATGAAAATTTTTCTTCCATTCAAATGAGGATATGAATATGATATTTATAAAAAAGATAGTTAATCATATCTATCATATCATGATAGTCATCAATTGTTAAGATTAAAACCCCTTATTAATGAATCTTAAGTAAGTTATTTTCATGGGTTTAGGTCTAGATAAATACTTTATTTATTATTTTAGTATGAGTCAAATCAAAAAGGGTTGGATCAGATAAACCGATCCAACGGGATCTACTATAAGCTTACCATGACAAATCTTCCTTGATCATCTCGATAATTTATAGGCTTGAGTGATCATTTACATTTTACTTTTTAATTAAAGTTTTTCAAACAAATTCAAAAGGGTTTAAGCATTGAATAAGTCTTTTAGATAACTCAGACGCATACACGCTATTAAATAGTTGTATTGTTATCAAATTAATTTGAAAATTGTCTTAATGTGCAGGTTCGCAACACTTTTTATTTATGTGTCATACCTCAACTGTACTAAATTGTATATTACTCCCAAGGCAACACTCTAAAATAAATCTTCTTTAAGTTACCTTTTCTTGAGCTAAATTGTTTCTTCGATTCGATAAATAAAAGTTACTAGTTCTCTTGAGTTGAATTTATACATTAAGCTCACATTAGCGATTTCATGAGGTCGACTCCAGACATTAATGTCACATTGATCTTCTCCTCATATAAGGTCATTTTTCTTATAAGGTTTTCATATATTATATAAACGCTTTGTGTAAACCAGCTTTTATTTATTATGCTACAATTGATAAGCACAGGCAAGCAGAGGTCAAAGGGATAACGTCCTCTGTGGAGTTTTCGGGATAGCGCCTCGGAAATTAGACAAAATTCCAAATCTCTATGTAGAGAGGTGCTAATTTCCTTTTTTAATAACTCAAACAACCTATGAAGCTCTCTCCACATGAACATAACTAGGATCAGCATGTTGTGACCAATTCACTCATGCATAATCAGCTTCCTGACTTGATTTAACGTATACTGAGGCTCAACACTTGAGATGTATGGCCCTTTTCCTTTTAGCTTCGGGCCAAGGTAGCGTCTCTTCTCCTTTTCTTTACTTTTCTCTCTTCTTTTTTTAACCTTTAGTTCAATTCCTTTGTCTTGAGGGTTAGCAGGCGGCTTAGGGTTCTCAAGTAACAGCCGCTCCATCCATCTTGTCATATAGAGTGAAAACAAATGAAAATTTTGCACTGCCGCATTGCCACACTACTCACTACCGACGGCATAGTACTACAGTTTGAGTACTAAGACAGCTACAACAAACAAGATGACTTGCACGCTTAGAAGCAATTCGGTGAGATGATGCCTCTATTGATCCCAACTGAGCACCTGCTACTAAATATATACATCAGCTTACATGATTTGCTCTCACAAGCTCAGACACGGTTACTCGAGTCGACTGAGTTGAACGGAGCTCAGGTAAGATGTTTGCTAGTTCCTGGTCCATCGTGCAGTTCAGCTCGGGCTTTGTCGGCGAAAGGCGTAGAGCTGCTTGAATTGATAAGGTCTTGTTCGTGAACATCGGTTGCTAAGGCTTTGTGATTCTTCAATGCTTACTATTGTTAGAAGAAGGCTTTGGGATCAGGCCTATCTCATGACTATGGCTGCCTCATGCATCTTAGTTCAAGTTGCTGCTGAAGCTCAGCTGAAGTATTTACTTTTCAGCACTCCCATGATCACCAAGTTTTCGTCAGCTCAACGGCAACTTGAAGCTTCTATATTTCAGCCCATTTTCGTCAACAAGAAAGGTCGGTTTCGAGTTTCTTGTGGAGTACTAGTTTCTGCTGTTGCTTGTGTCTCTTGATGATTTCATATTGTGAATAGCTCATGTTACACAAGTCGCCTGTCAATATTAGCTACTGCTCACTATTTTCATCTTTAGGTCCTGCTCTTAAATTTCTGCTACTAAGTGCTAGATGATTTTTCAATGCTTGTCGTATGCATACGTGGATAGCTTGGGTTATTTGAAAGGTGCGCTGCATCATTTGAAGGCCCAAATTCTAATCCTCATTCCACTGTACTGCGTGCGAGGGCGATCCTCCATGACATAGAAGCCGGATCTTTGGCTGTGCGGCGTCCTATTGTCGAAAACCTTCAGCAACCCCCCAATCGATCTATCCAAGAGAGTGATACGGGGAATTGTACGAGGCATGCGCATGGATCTCAAGGTCGCACCTGTTTGTCTATTGTACAGCGGTTGTGTTGGGGTTCCCACGAATCGTGTAGTGGTCGGATTATGAAGTTGAGTGGACGGAGGTAAAATCATGGTGCTCACGGATTTAGGATTTACATTTCGACTGGGGTTCCCAATCTTTCAAAGCTGCCTGGTGTGGAAATTCGTATGTTGGATGTCATGTGTAACCAACGTGTAAATGAATAGGTGCGCCATGAGGTTGTTGTTTTGGTAAATACTGATGGGTCATGGACGGGGATCCATCATTGGGCAGGTGTTGCTTTGTACTTTCCGAAGTAGCAGGGGAGGCTCTATCTCGAGTTACTCCAAAAGGGCCTTTACATCAGGTCCTGAAGCTTCCAAGTGCTTAGGTTTGTTATTGGGCCTGTCTCAAGCAAAAAGGTTAGGGGACTGTATTTTACATTGGACGACCAGAGCTTCATTTCATTAGCTGCTCTCAGGGTCGCATAACTCTACTAGTCTTCAATTTGGCTTTCTTTTTGTTCATAGATCAGCTAATAAAACTGCTGACTGGGTAGCTTTATTTGTAAGAAGGAGAATGTGTCTTCTTGATTAGTGGTTGTGCATGAATAGTAGTACCCTTTGACCACTTGATAACAGCTTCATATTTGATTCCACAAGATGCCTTTATGTCACAATAACTAAACCAAATTTCTATTCAATTTTCTTCGTTCTTCAATTCTTTGAATATAAATGTTTAAATTTAGTTGACCCTATTTTTGCTTGACATGAGAAACCATTGTTTGGAGAGTGTATTTAACACTAATCATGATTTCCTAGTGCTTGACATGGGTATTGGTTGCTGACCTCCCATCTTCATCCGCTTGTTTGCCTCGATAATTCAATAACCATTGTTTGCTTAACTTGAGATGTTGAGAATCTTATGTATAACTCAAATCTATGCATTTTCTTTAACTTCAATATTTCTTCTCCATACAATGAATAATAAGATAGCTTTCATTAATTGATACCTTTGTTCTTGTAACCCAAATCCATGCATTTTTATGTCTCCAATAAGAGTCAAACCCCTAATCTTTTATTATACATATAAATTATGTCAGTTTAGGCTATATTCAAATCTAAATCTAAGTCTAACAATCTTTAATTTAAATTAAAAATCTATTCTATTTAAATTGTCTAAAATATTATTATTTTCTAAATTTCCTATTCTTTTTCTATTTTTTGTAACTTTTCAATTTTTCTATAAATTTTTTATCTTTTTTTATTTTTTCTAAATTTCTCACTTTTATGTTTTTTCTCATTTTTCAATTTTTTTGTATTTTCCTAAATTTCAATTTTTTTGGTTTTCTTATTTTTCTATTTTTTTATATTTTTTCTAATTTAAAACCCTTTAACCTATTCTGAAAAATAAAAAGAAGAGCAAAAATAAAGTATCTACATATCTCTCTCTCTCTCTCAACAACTATAAGAACTTACATATTCATGGATACCTCACTATTCCTACGCCCCCATCTTTGAATTACATACTTCTATACAAGTATTATCATTTTGTGTTATTTATTAAAATTCTTTATATTTATATTATTCATAATTTACATTTGAAGTGATAAAGAATATTAGATTTAGAAAACCAAATGTCAAGTATAAATGGTTATGTTAATTTAAAAAGAAAATGTCATAACAAAAAGTTTGTAGCTTTCCAAAAAAAAAAAAAGGATGTTTGAAACCTGTTTCTAGATATAACTGTATAAGCGAGCTAAACGGATTAACCCATCTTACCCTACCTCATATTAACCAGTGAGTTAAATGAGTTGGCCTACTTTAACTTGCTTACAAATACAAATTAAAATTTCCAACTCAACTCACCTCATTGCAAGTTAATAAATTAAATACATCAACCCGCAACATTTTACCTATTTACATAAAATTTTGCATAAACATTCAAATGAGTATTATATTTACATAAAAATTAATATTATATTTAAAATTAAAATTTCATAAAAAATTTGCTTAAGCACTCACACACTAATGATTTACAATTGGCATTATTCTTGAAAGTTAAATACATATTAGCTAAATATACGTATACATATATATATATATATATATTTTATCCAAAGCAAGATGACTATTTCTCATCTATATACTGTTTAATAAGTCATAGAAAGAAATACCTTTTGAATTTAATCACTCTAATGAATACCATACCACCTAAGTCCACAAAGAATCTTTGATCTACATTGAAAATGTGTAAAAAGAAACAGAGCAAAATGATATCTCATGAATTATCGAGCCCTCGGGCCCGGTTGGAGCCAAAAAAGAAAAACAAAAACAAAAACAAAAACAAAAGCAAAATTAATCGAAATTGCATCCATCAATCCCTCGGCCTTTTAAGCTATCATCCAAATATTAGAGACCATCACCAGTTCCAAAATTGCCAAATACTAAGATATACATGTAGATCTTGTTATCTTCCACCTATAATGCTTTCATTCAAATCAACAACCCATCATAATGGCGATGAAGGAATCAACAATATCAGGAAATGTATGACCTTAGAGCTATAGAACATCCTATTTTATAGGAAGTTAATAGCATTATTCTTTTCCTTTCTAATTTTTCTTAAATTTTGCAGGCAGGTTGGCCCGCTTTCTATTTTAATCTATATTCTATATTCTATATTCTATATTCAAGTGGGTTAAAATTTTTTAGCCGAACCCAGTTATTTTTGCTAAGCTAAATGGGTTGGCCCACGTGAACTGCCCTGCATGCATAGCTCCGAATGGTATTAAAGATTCCCAAGAGAAATTGAAACCTATGGTTGCTGACGGGATACACGATGAACGTTTCCATCCCGAACCCAATAAACCCTAATGATAGGCAAAGAAATTCCAAGGATCACAGGGCAACCCTAAATAAACCATATTAACCTCGACGGCTGTACCATGTAGTTCTTCTTCAATAATCCGAGCAACATCATACATTCCCAACCTACAATTTCAAAGAAGCGTGGTCTCTCCACCTAGATACGCCTGCTTTTACGGTCCGTTGCAATATTTTGATGCGTTCTGATAGGATCAACTCTTTTAGCGCATCCAGTTCAGCATATTCCTTCTCCATTATCATCTCCAGGTTGTCGAAGTGCTTCATTTTGTGGTTGACTTTCTTCATCTGCATAATCGACAAATAGGGACTGATGAACCAACCACTTCAAGTATCTAATAGCATGGCATAGCAAAAACTGAGAACACCATTTATCAACCAAAAAAAAACCTGAGAACTCCAATAAAAAGACTACTCTCTAAGAATTTTTGCAAGAGAATTGCTGTTGAAATCTCATTGTTCCCAGTCTCATACACTATTTCCACCCATCAGAACATTTCAGGCATCTTTACCGAACTCAGCAAATAACTAATCAACACGAGAACATGTAGCCCACCTGTGTATCAACTAAAACTGCCACCAAATGTTCAATTTCACTGTCTTCCTGATCAGCCAATAATTTGGCATGAGCAGCAGCTGCACCTAGAGCTGTTGCTGTGGCAGCCCTGATTTGCAAAGGGGCCATGGTTTTCTTCACTGTCATCTCCTCAGCTCCTGATGGTGACAACATTATCAGGAGTAACAGATATAAGTATGACCATCAAGAAGCAGCAAAGCACCTTTTCTAGTTATACATGAAGAGCCTACACTCGAAGAGAAATAAAATTTTTATAGGAGACCTGTAGGAGGAAGCTCATCGGTCATTTCCGAATCACAGACCTGATTTGCCCTGATTAATATAGAATATGAATGAGAATGCTTATAAACACCATAAGCAATTATCAAGGAAAAAAACCAGGAATCAAGTACATTACACTTTTCATTACCTCTCCATGTTGTTGTTCAAAGGGATTGATAAGCCATTAGTGGTGGGATCCCCTTGAATGCCAAAAAACTCACTCGAGCATGAGGTTTCACTACAAATAGATGCAACAGCAGAATCAGCAGCAGCAGCAGCAATTTTTGGGCCAACCATAGCTGAGATTGAAGCTACCTATGCATTCATCACATAGAATTCAGGCAATATAAATATCCAAATCGACAGGCTATAAAGGACTAAAATGTTGTACAATAAAATCATGCAAGATATTCACAAGTTTCAATGATTTAACACCCATCTAAATGAGTAATCAAATAACTTAGCTATATGCCACTAACTTCTTTTTATTTAATGAGAAATTGTAGTATTATACCTGTTTCATCAGAGAACAACCATCTGCAGTGGCTGCAAGACGCTTCCTTTTGGGAGAGGGACTTTGACAAGCAATGTCTCCATTCTGGCTCTGCTCATTGAGATCTGTTCGCTTGTCAAATGAATCCTCCATCTTCAAATCCACTTGAGATGACTGCGCTTGCTCTATTGTATTGGCCTCACTCACTGGGTTTCTTCGCTTGTTGCCCGTATAAGCAGAACCAATCATGAACTCCCCAAAAGGCAGTTCTATGAGCTTCAAAATACACTCAACTCTAGTCTTGGTTTTGACATTCTGGGCAACCAGGTCCCAGTCATCCCCATGCTTCAAAACAGATTCTAGAAGCAGCAAAATCTCTGCTTCAGTCCAGACAGCTCCATCATTAACCTGGCTTGAACTATCCTCAATATGTTTAAAATTATCCACTGTTTTATTCTCACCAAACTTTCCGTTCTCATAGCAATTAGCACAAATTATAAATTCTTCCTGCTGCAAGCAAAAAGGCAAATAAGTGAAATGCAAAGTGCAACGCTATTGTAATATAACTAATCTGCGAATATGACCATTGTAATAGTGATTCCTATTTTGATAGCTGCAACCTGTTATCATAGACCTATTTGTTGTAACATATCTTTTAAAAAACAGAGCTTGAATGATCTCCAGAAGAGCGAATATAAATATAAATAATTACAGTTGCATACAGTAGTTACTGGAAATGAAGCTAAAGAAAATGCGATTTCACACAGTTTTCATAAAGTTGTACTAAGATATGCTCAAATCAATAGTAAGCAATGAAGATATAACGAAAGGTGTTTTTGTTTTGCTAAAAACATTTTCTTGATTTAATTCCATGCTTGTCACAATTAGAGCCTTAAAATTGTCAAATATTATCATAGCGATCTCAAAAGTTGCGGGTTAGCACTAGGAGATGAGCATCGGGGGAAGTGTTGATGGAAAATTGAGAAAATGCAGTCATTTTAAAAAAAAAAAGTGATAATCATTTTCTTCATTTCCGTGGGCATTTTCTATATTTGATAAACACCGTCTCTGGTGGCTAACCACTACTGTAGCTTTACACCACCACCTAAAACTACAAACTATTAGTATTTATAAATCTAGAGATTACTACGGCAATATTAGCAAAGACCTGAGTATAGGAAACTCGAAATAACTTGGGAAAACACTTTCCATAGCACACTGCACATCAAGGGAAACTAATTAAACCCGTGAAACAGCAAGTGATAAAGTAAATGAGAAAGAGAAAGAACCTTGGAGCATTGATAGTGTCCGGAATCACAAGTCTCCCCACAATTCCTACAAGCAGAACTTTTGGGTTTATGCTTCATCCTGTCCCCGAAAACATCTGAAAAGGAAGCAAGAGGGGGCCTAGGCCTAGGCTTGGACCCTATGCTCGGTGTGGGCGTAGGTTCTGGTCCACCGCGACTAGTATTAGTATTGATGGAAGGCAAGGAAACAGGGCGAGAGGAATTGGGCATAGCAACGACGCGGATGCCACCGGGAGGGCCTTCCTCGGTTTGAAAGACCAGTTTAGAGGAAGAGCTAGGGGCATGGTGGGCATCATCAGGTGTTAGCGGTTGGGAATTGGTAGGAACACCAAAATTGATGAGACCCCAGTAGTCTAGGAAAAGGAAGACCTTGTGGAGCAAAGAGACGTCGCCGACAAGGGACTTTCTGACGTGAGTGAAGGTTAGGGTTTTGGAAGGGTTTTCCCTGAACTTGTTGATGATGAAGTCCCTATATTCTCTGTATATCCGAGGGGTTCTCGAGATGGAGGAGCCATCGAAGAATTCTTTGAGCGTTATCCTCTCGATGTCGTGGATCGCGTCCCACCGAAACCAACCTGCCAATTATTACCCAAACGTTGTCTCCAAATTTCAATTTCAATCAAACCACATTTACATGTTGTATCTTTTTACTAGTGCTTGAAATGAATGAAAGAGGAAGCATCAAAAGAAGAAAAAGAGAATAACTCACTGGAACGAAGAGGGATAGTATATAGGTCGAGATCCGCGTCGCTCGCCATTCAACTCCACCCCCCACCGGTTCTGAGTCCGAGCTGCGCTTTTAGTTTTAGCAACGCTTCTTCTCTGTTTAAATTAATTCGCTTATCTTTTATATATATATATATATATATTTATCTTTGATACCTATAAAATTGTAAAAACAGAAAAATGTAAATAACTCGTAAGAAGGTTAAAATAGTCTTTGGAGCTGAAACAATAAAATTGTATTTTGACCGTGTTTATATCATTAAAAAAAAGGAGTTAGATTTAATATTAATATTTTATATAATTTGTAAACTTTAATTATTGATAATATAAGCTTTTGATAAATACTAATCATTTCACTTTAATTATGACATTCGTATAATTTAAGATTCAAATATATTATTTGATTGGTTATCTATATTATTAAAGTACTTTAAGACATAAGTAACTATCACTTTTAAAATCATTTATTTATCCTTTATTTAATAGTATTTAACAAAAAAAAACTGACATCAAAATGAAATATTAAAATCATAAATAATAAATAAATATATCACTTTACTTTTTATCTCTTTACTCTCGATTATCCTTTCTCTCTTCCTCATTAATCTCTTTCAATTCTAAAATTATATTAAGTGTGACATCCCCAACATGTACACATATCAAGGTGTTATACTTTTTTTTTTGTTTGATCTAAATTTTATAAATTATTGAAATCTTAATATAAATTTTCACAAAAGATATATAAAACTTTTTTAAAGTATTTTTTATATAATTAATCTTTAGTTTCATAATTATTTTACATTTTTTACAAACACATCTTACAAATCTAATATATTTTAATCATTTTTATTAATGATTTCAAATATAATTATTGATACATTCATAATATGAATGCATGATCTATTAGTATTATATATCATTATTGTTAAATTAAGCAAAAATTTAAGCTTTTGCATCACCCTATATGGAAAAAAAAAAAAAAAGAATGCTTATCTAAAAATGTGTTTACATCATGGATGTATCCTTACTCTATAATATTCATATCTCATGTTGAAAAAAGATATACGGTGATTCATCTATATCTGAGTACTTTTCCTAACTTGGAGAATTGGACCTCATGTCACAAATCATAGTCATCAATCCAAATTCTAAACTTTAGCAGTGGTCCGGAGAGAGATTGCGCTGGAGTCGAGGACTAACTTTTAATGGGTGGTTTTCAACAAAACAAAATCCCCATATGTTATGGTTCTAAGTAAGTAATATAGATTAAACATAACATTTAAATTTAAGAGATTCTTTCATATACTAAAATAATGTTTTAGATTAAACTCTTTTTTTAAACTTTGATTATAATATTTAGTAATATCATTAAAAAATAATTCTACAAAAGAAATGATTTAAAAGAAAGCTATTTGATAAAACTAAGTGTAAGCTACTCAAAGTAAAAACTATCGAAAACAGGACAATTCAAAGTAAAAGTTGTGAAACCCAATAATTTAATATCTTACTAAGATATTGGCAATTTTAGGTAATGGATTAATGAAATCATAATACAATTAAAAAGTTAAATAGATCAAGATTACCCATTATTCATCGAAACTATAAAAAGTTGACTTTCGAAAATGAGTGAGTACTTAAAAGATAAAAGTTATTTAAGTTATGATGTTAGTAAAATGACTAATGTTGAAAGGGAATATGCATTCGTTAAATATATATCAATATGCTAAAGTGGACACCTGCAATGGAATTGTCCGGAATATGTTTGTAAAGTATGTGCTTGTAGTATGGATAGAAAGTATGATTCCGGCTACGGAAGAAACTGGAGAAATCAAAAAAAACAATGTGACTATAACAATAATATATTATAATACTATAGAACTAAATTAGTAATACAATAGTAACTATAGTAATGATAGAATACAATACAAAATATCAAATAAACAAGAAATGATAGAACTATTGGCTTCTTCACGTTATGAAATAGAATGAAAGAGAATGGAATTGAAATCTGTAGAGAATGGAATATAAATATAATACAGATTATTTTATTTAGTTAGATTTATAAACAATTTAATAATAAATATGTTATATAACTTTAATAACTAAATTATCCTCAATCCATTTTCTTTCTTAACTAATTCTAAAATAATAAGTAGTAGCGATGGTTGGCAATGGTAGTTAACAATAGCGGCGATGACAACGGTAGCAACGGCAATGGAGACAACAACCATGATGGTCGATAGTTGTAATGGTAACCGTGGTTACGGTTGTTACAGTAGTTAGCAACAGCGACAGTAATGGCAATGGTGGTGACCACGATGATTAGCAGTGGCAACAACGACAACAGCGACAACAATGGTAGTGGCGACAATGGTAATTAGTGGTGGCAACGTTAATGGTGATAATGGTAATGGTAGCTACAATGGTCTTCATAATTCGTGATTGGGGTGATGATAGTAGCAGCAGTGCTAATGGGTGGCGGTGGCGATAGCGATAGCGACAGCGACAATAGTAGCGATAATAACAGTGGCAGCAACTATAGTGATAGTAGCGGCGATGGTGACGGTAGCTACGATAGTAGCAGTAGCGATAGCGATCAATGGTGGTGGTGGCAGCAACAGCGACAAGGCGCTAATAGCAATGGTGGTGGTGGTGGTGATAGTGGTAATGGTAGTAGCGGCAGCTGCAACGACAATGGTGATGGTAGCAACTACACTAATAATAGTTGATATTGGTGGTGATGGCAACGGTGGCAGTGACAGTGGTGATGATAGCAACAATGGGTAGTAGTGGTGATGGTGATAACCAAGCAATGGTGGTTGTTGGTGATGTAGCAATGGTGGTTGGTAATGGTCACGACGGTAGTGGTAGTGATCGTCATTAAATTGGAATGAGGTCGTTTTTGTAAAAAAATTGAAATTTTTTTAGTAATCATGATTTTTTTGTTGAATTAAAAAAATGCCTATTATTTTAAGTAATATAAATTCTTACGGAATTACAATTCTATGACAAAAAATCAAGTGAATGTCGAAATAAGGAATAAAAAAAGAATGGAATTCCAATTCTCTTAGGTTGATGAGCCATAATTATCACAACTTTAATAGGCTGAAGGGAAGTAATTAGCAGGTGTAGTTGGAACATAGTCACAGCATTTCCATAAATTAATAAAATAAAAATAATAAAATCATGAAGGAAAATCCTATAAATATCGAAAGATTCTACAGAACATCACTTGTAAATGGAGATAACATTGAAGCTTAGGTTTGGGATGGGGACATTGAAAGCAAGGATCAAATATTATTATAATATAAATAAATGTTAAAAGCTTTAAATAGTTTAGTTCAATTTATGTGACCTTGACGGACATAGGTAATTTGATGCCCTTATGTTATGTTATGTATCCTAAAAGACACTTCCACGTTTTTATATAATTATGTGCTATATATATATATATATATTAAACTGTGATTAATTTCTAGTTAATTTTATCCTCAACTTAAGGACAATAGCAACCCATCTCTTAGGTTCTGGTATGTTTAACGAATAGGCCCTAGCAGGCATGACACTACACTAATCATTTATCAACTCACTTGTGGCCAACTCTACCATATTGCATCTAACTTAACCCACTTGATCTACTACTCCATTATTCTCCTATAACAATCCAAAAAAGCTATCTAATCTATTTACTCAAGCGCTAACCCATGTGACTTGCTCACCCAGCTTCATCTTTGTCATTTTTCACTAAGGGAACCTGCCATTCAAGCTAACATGTGTATCCAACATTCCTACCAAGTGCAAGCGTCCAAAAGAATATTGTTTTTGTCCCTTTACTTGTTTACCCCTTTTAAAATGTAACTAAAACTTTTATTTTGTTCCTTTTTAGATTGTACCTCTTTATCATTTCATCTTTATGTTTGCCTTAAGAATGCTTACTATAAATAGTCTTCTCATTATACTAGTTGTATCATTGCTCAAATGTTATTACCCTTACCATATTAGTTTCTTGTAAGTCTTCTTGTCAACTCTTATCAATTCCTTTTAGTAACGAATTGTGGCGAGTGTCCCTTTCTTCTTCCATCACGTAATATCAAGAGAAATTTAGGTAGTTTAAACCTCATGCACTTAAGAGGAATTATAATTTCATTCCCTTTTTATTCCTTTTCATTATTGCTTTTACTCAATTTTTCTTCTCTGAATCACAATTTTGTCAAAGTTCCTACTCATTGATTTTAAGTAATAGGGATTTCTTAGTTCAATAAAAAAATCACAACCATTTACAAAATTTCATATTTTTTCCAAAAATGACCTTATCTCAATTTAACAATGACCACCATCATTATCGCAGCCACCACTACCGCCACTACTATTACGGTTACTACCATTGCTACCACCACCACCACTACTATCCATACTGTCGCTAACTACCACTACCGTCATTACCGCCTCCATCATTGTCGCCACCACCTATTACTTTAGGATTTATTGAGAAAGAAAATGGACCGAGTGTAATTTAGTCATTAAAATTCTATTGTGTATCTATTCTTAAGTTGTTTATAAATCCAACTAAATAAAGTAATATGTATTATACCCTTATTACATTCCTTAAGAATTTCAATTTCATTCCCTCTCCATTCAATTTAGTTAAGTGAACACACCGCTAGAGTAGGATTAGTGTGTCATATAGATTCTAACTGCTCACAAGTTTGCTAAATCCCACCTAAAACCCTCTTTCTACTTCTTTCACACTTAGAAGGACACATTCCCATTTTATATCTTGAATTGGCATCCTCGTAGTTGTTTCTTAAAGCATAATATCTTTTTAGTATTAGAGCAAATGTTACATAGAGGGAAGTGAGCAAGCATTTTTGTAATTTCGTACTATGTGTGTAAAGTTGATGTTTGTTGTTGCTATAGTAGTGTATTCTTGAGTCTAGTTGGAGTATTTGAGGTTGTTGGTGTTTGTGGAGTCGAGCTGCAATATTTTTGTAATTCATTTAAGTGGTTAGATACTATTAGCAAATTTGTGCATAGAGTTGTTTTTGAGTGTTGCTACTTGTATTGTCTAAGTTATGTTTAGAGAAACTAAGTATTAAGGATGTTAAATCCAAGTATACAAGGTAATGTTAAGGATGTTGAAAGTGATGCACTAATCCATGGGAGACATGCCAATCAAACCCTTTGAACCACTCATGAGCTAATATAAGACTTGATTGCTGTTGTAGCTAATCTTGTAGTTACGGTACAATGACTAATGGATGATCGACCTATTAAGACAATTCCTTTGAAAGACCGAGTTGATTTTAGGACAAAAGAGTCCAAGGAGTTAGAGCCTAAAGAAATGTGAATGTGGATAAACAACGAGTGAACTTAGCTCAAAATGAACAAATTGGTAGTATTAGAAGAGCTTGAAGACAAATTGAGCTTAAGGAGGTTAGAAAAAGAAGAAGGTAATGATAATTTTGATGAGTATGAAGGAAGAGGAGTATGAGCTCCAAGAGGACTAGAGAATTTGAAGTTGTAAATTCTGACATTCATTAGGAGTAGAGATTTAAATGATTACTAGGAAGCTGTGAAAATTCATTTGTCTAGCCTTGAATTTGCAGGATACATTATGTTATCGTAGAAGAGCCTACTAAGCACCTGAAGATGAGATGGTGAAAGTAAGATCCAAACTTGGGGTGAGATGAAAAGGATTGTGAGAACAAGGTTCATGTTTGCCTAATTAGTTTTGAAGATGCAAACTTAAAATCGATTGAATTCGGCTTTTGAAAGCATACATAAAATCTACTTTTGAAAAGCCAATTTTAATTTAATCATAGCAAACTATTACTAAAATCATCTTATGGTTTAGTAGATAAGCTATCTGGCTATTAACTCAAAAGTTTAGGTTTGAATCTTGTTGTAGAGGGAAGTCCACTTTTTGCACATGAGAACGAAAATAAGAAGAGGTTATTGGAACTTTGAATCAATTTTTTTATATATGGTAGAATGAAATAAGAAGAAGCTATTGGAACTTGAGCCTGAGACCTTACATTTAAGGTTGCTAATACCAACCAGTACACTAAGTCATGTTACATGTTTTGTTCTTTCATATTATTGTGTAAATTTTTAAAAATCAGCTCTTTTAAAGCCAATTGGCTTTTGAAAAGTCGATTTAGATTATTTAAAATTCTCATTTTCAAAAATTAATTTCAACTGCAGTATTTTTTTAATTATTTTGTAAGAAGCCCTATTTTTGGGATTATTTTTAAAATATACAATATTAATTTACTTTCCCCTATGAAATTATGTTTAAATTTATACATCAACAAATTGTTTAATTCATACAAAACATTGCATAATCGAAGATCATCATTAGCAAATATCAATTATAACATGAAAATGAAACAAGAAATAAGTAATTAGAGAAAAGAGTTAAATCATATTTAACTTATAGAAGAGAGAGATTTTGGCAAAAAATTATATGGTAAAGATATAAAGACAAATGATGTGATGGGTAAAGAAAGAATTTGTAAATAATTTGTTCAACTTATTTAAATGGTAAAATAATAAAAAAAAATTGTAGAGTAAGAAAGAGACGTGATATTTTTGAAAACATGGCAATAAAAAGTTTGACTTTATAAAATAGGAAAAGATTAAGTCACACACTCAAGATATTTCAATGAAAAAACTATTAAGAGTTAAGCTCCTCTAAACCTACATACACCCCCTAAGCAACAACACTACTCAAGTCTCCAGCTAATCTCTACCCATAACTCTACAACAAACACAACCTCAAATTGATGATTTAAAAGATTTATATAATGCTAAAAAAATTTCAACAATTTTGCACCAAACCTCTCTTTGCAAGTAACAATAATTAAAATGATCTCTAGATAGATCAAATAATATAAAAAGATCTCTAAATAAATCAAAAAAGAAACAAACTAATTAAAAAAATAAAACTGAAAGGAGGAGAGAGAACTTATAGCTTTTAAGGTTAAAAATTAATTAAAAAAATGTTTAAGTACTATTTGAATAGGGAGAGAACAAAGTTTAGGATAGAAATGACAATTTTGCCCTTTTAATATAAATGGTAATTGCAGTTATCTTTACATTGAATATAGGAATGAATGCAAAGATATAAAATCATATTATAATATATGGTTTCTATAAACCTCATAAATTTAGTCTGTTGAGTGTAAATTTGAACTCGAGTGCTATAAATAACTTCTTATGGCAACAAAATCAATAAACTTATGATTGATTAAAATTTTAATTATGAAACCTAAAATGAATATGAAAAATCCTAATATATTGATCGAAACCCTAATCGTGTATAAAAATCATAAATCCTATATACGTGTAAATATTAGAGATTTAACTTAAATATGATAAAAACCCTAAAACTAAAACTTTCTGCTTATAAACATACAAATTTATCATTGCGATGATAAAACCTTAATTAGATATAACTATTGATCGATACTCATAATTGTATAACATCGATAATGAACAAATAGAGATAACTCCTAAATACTAATAAATGTAAAGAGTACCAAATTAATTTACAAATTTGATAATATTACTTTATAATTGTTCCTAACCTTATATATGTAAATAAGTTGGTGTTATATAAATTTAACTATTTGAGCCTAATTTTATTACTTATTTTTTGTTTACATATTATATAGTAAATGTTAATTTTATATTTTATCATTTTCTAAATATTAAAGGAAATTCAAAAAAAAATTATTTTATTCATTTATTTACGTACTTCCTTATTTTTCCCTTTTCCTTTTCATTTTGTTTTTCTCTTTTCAATTTATAATGATTACATGCACAAGAAATATTTTAATTAAAATTTTTACCAAGTAAAAAAAAAAGGTCACTATCATCTTGAAGCTTCTTTTCTTTTCCATTTCTTTTTCTTTTTTCTTCCTTTTTCTTCTTCTTATTTTTCGTTTGCCATATGTAAGGTCTAGAAACTAATTTCTTTTTCTTTTTATTTTTCACATTAAATGTACAAATTTCTTTTTGTAGTATAACTTTGATGTATTATTTAGCTTATATATATCTTGTAATATCTTATGTAATGGCAATATGTAGTAAAAGATTAGGTATACTTGTAACATCTTTTGTAATAGAAAATTACATGTAAATATATTTGATTATATGTATAATCCTTATGCTTTATATTCACGTATTTGTACGTGTATATCCTCAAATATATGTAATCATATATATGTGTGTTACATATAAATATATACTTAGTTATGTACATACATGTTTGTATGGCTTGCATATATATGTACATGTGTGTGTGTGTATAGTACATGTATAATACTAGATAAGTATACTTTATCATATACATATATGAAATATAGTATAGGATAGTATAAATACATGTATATAAACAAGTAAGAACAATAAGATAAGAATACTTACATATATGTACATGTATGCCTATATACATATATACCGAAATATGTACATAAACATATCCATAAGATAAATTAAGTATTTATACATATATATGAGTAAACTAAAATATATGTATTATATCAAATTTCCCTAAAAATAGATTTAGAAAACACAAGTATATATATATGTATACATACATGTATAAATATATGTATAATACTAATATAATATAAGTACATATAAATATGTATGTGTACATGTATATAAATATGTATAATAGCAGTATAGTAAAAGTATAAATACATGGACATACATATATATATGTATAGATATACGTATAGTAATTGTATAGTATAAGTACAAATGCATGTCTATATCTAAAAATACAAGCACATGTATAATTATGTTAAAATTACATAAAATAACATAAGAAATAAATAAATACATATAGATATAAATATGGGCCAAAACCCATAATGGAAATTTAAAGGCCATATATAATATTAATAAATTATAATAACATATATGTATATATATTAATATTACAAAATTAGAGAAATATAAAAATTATGAAAAATTAACAAAATTGTCATGTTGAACAATAAGAAAGTGCCATGTGGGAATTTTTCCAAAATATCCAATTAAACCAAAAATTAAGAAAATAATTAGAAAAAATAGTAATTAATTAATAAGGAAAGTAAATAATAATAAAATTAGCATAATCAGTAAATTAAGCTTGAAATGAAGAAATAATGAAATTAATGTAAAATGAACTCAAAAATAAAATGTTTAAAAAATATATAATTTAGAAAATTAATTAAATCATAAAATAACAAAGAAAAGTTCGAAATCGATAAATAAAATTATTTGGGTCAAAATAATTAAATTCGTAACATTTTTGGTCCATTATGACAAATGCAAGTTCCAATATCCAAGACGAACCTTACTACGTAAAAGTACATTTGAAAACGATAAACTTCGACTATAAGATCATAAAAATCAAAGTTAGAATGAAAAAGTTATACGCAACTAAAGATTTAAAATGGATCGAGAAGAATAAATAGGATAACTAAATTAATTAACCATATAAACTAATAATAAGGAGAAATAAGCAACTAAATGCATAAAATACCATAATTTACAAAAATTACTAATATATTTCCTATCTATCCCAATAAGTAAGTTATACCATGTTTATGTCATGCTCGAGTTATAGTGGAAAATTAGGTAAACTATAATAGATATTAGTTAACTGAGGATTCTAATTTTTCCGAATACTTATGAGTTTCATTATCTTTTAAGTACCTAATTGTCAAGTTTTGGGAATTCCAAAAGGCTTAGGGAGTGAGCATTAATCTACGTGATAGCATTATGATGATCTGCTATTTGTTTACTGTTTGATGTTGCTTTGTGTGTTATCATCCGTACAGTCACCTCCTTAAATTAATAAATATAAATATTTGACCAAAATAATCGGTTATATTTGTCACATGTCTATAACTCAACCAGTATATTGATAGAGAGTACTACCTTTGCAAATTTTTGAGAAAAATATTTTTAAAAAACATTTTCTCATTCTTAAATAGATTCTTGTATGTTTTTTGTGAGGACCCGTAGTGCCCATGGATGATATTTTTATTGTTGAAGCAAAGTTAGCATGGTATCTCCAATTAATAATAAAAGAACTTGCATATTTGTGCCCGTAGAGCCTTAGATATATTTTGATAGTAAGACAACTTGCTTTGTTGTACTCAAGGAGTCTTGAATATGATTTGTTGATAGTAAATGACCTTAGTTAGGGTCCACTTATTTGGATTGGTATTCCTTTCTCAGCTAGGGTAATAATTGAGTGTAATCTAGAGGGACGGTATCCCTAAGTAGCCTTATGTAGTAAAGGTGAGGTACTCCACAAGGTTAAGTATAGAGGATAATCAATGTGTAGACGACGTAAATCTATACCTTCTATAGTTTCGGACTCTTATGAATGTATTGCTTACATTCATCACACATGCATTGATTTCATGTGTAGATAGATTGCACGTGTGCTAATAATTTTTTATAACTTACTTGAATAATAGTGGTAAGAAACAAACTCATTGAGTTACGGTATGCTCATTCTCCTATAGTTTCTTTTACAGGTTTACTTAAGCTAAGATTATGATGAATTTCGAGTATTGAGTGCAAATTGAAGATAGGTTTGATAATATTAGAGTTAATTGAAAAATGTATAGCTAATACATAAATATTTTATATATATAATATTTATATGTTAAGATTATGTATAATTTAATATTTCTTGTAATTTATAAAGTTGATTTAAACTGTCTTATTATTTAGTAGATGATACCAATTCTCTACAATTTAAAGGGATTATAGAATATTGAATGTTCGTAGTTATTTATATTTAAAATCTTGCAATTTCTGACTTGTAAGGCGGTTTTTGTATCATGGGTACGTACATGATATGCAAATTTTAAACAATCCTATTAGACCCTCCTTAGAGTCATAACAGTTTCAAAAGCACTTTCTTTTTTTATATTCAAGTTTTTTATGATGACACATACTACAATTCAATCATATTTATTTCACTATATATTTTACCTTTAATTTTCAATATTTATTATGAAGCAATTAATTGCTTACATTACATTTCATTTATTCGTATATTTTAATCTTTACTTATCATCTTTATGTATTATATATATCCACCAGAAAGTAGGTCGTCAAGGGATTGTTCTCACATCTTCCATTTATCGTTTTGTTCTCTTCCTTTTCAATCTATTTTCCCCCTTTTCTAATTAATCAAATGGGCACAAATGTTTTATCGTTTTTCTTATTTAAATGATGACTTAGAATCTATCTTTGTTATTATTGATGGTTTAGATTAGTATTTGTAAGCCTTGTACTCAACAAGTAGGGATAAAATGAATATATTTAGAATATCAGTAAAATTAACCTGATTAATATAAAAAATTATGAATAGGCTTGAGATATTAATCAAGGAAATCTAATGGACCCAAATATTAAAAATATAATAAAATAATAATATAATTAATATAGTATAATTTAATTATATTATTTATTATTTACTATAATTGCGTAAAATAGGTCTCATTAGTTTATAAACTTTTACAAATAAATTATATATGTAATAAAGTTAATATAAGACATAAAATAACATATGGAATATATACATGTATGTCGTATGTAATTTTTAAATATATACACATACCTGTAATTAGCTAAAATATCTTAATATTCATATTTTAAGCTAAAATAAGGTAGAAAAATCAATAAAAAAATCAACCAAAAATCATACAAATAAGTAAACAACTAGGAAGATGAGAATTTAAGCGTGGCAAAGCATGGATAGGTTTTTAGGAATAAACAAAGTTGTCATGTAAGGATTTAGATTTTGAATTTAAGGGATTATGCATTGAGGAGAGAGAAAGAAATCCACTTCCACATTTAAATGGTTTGGAAAATTTTAAAAAACCTCTCTTGCATTTAGCTCATGCAAAGTAGGAAATGGAAAAATTAAGTGATGGATTTGGAGAATTAAAGAAGTAAATTAAGAAAAAAATACAAAAAATAGGTGCAATACGAGCAACAGAAGGTTCAGAAGCTTAAACCAACACTGGAAGTTATACCTACCGCTTCGTGGTTTTGATAAGGTAGGAGCAATCGTTGATAGCCTAAGCTTCAAATTCTAGTAGGTATCCATTTTTATCTGATTTGTAAAATTTTGTAAAACTACTAAATATGCCTAGAAAATCATGAAAAAAAAATTATTCTTACATATTTTCGTATATAGAATTTAGGAAAAATATCATTTTGTATAGATTTAATAGCTAACATATACGTCCTTAAGAAATCAAAGAAATCGAAGGAATCGGACAATTTTCGAAGTTGAAATAAATTGGGTAAATGACGTAATTTTCACTTCAAAATTTTTCTATAAACTATCATATGTTAATATTAAATTGCCATGTAAATTTTTTTTGCGAAGCTATTTTCTATATTTTTATTTGATTTTTTAGCCTTAAATTATGTATAAAATAGTACTTTTAGTGAATAATGATTTTTTTTTTTTAGGAATATCGCTTATATATTGAGTTTGATTCAATAATTGGAGTATGTATACTATTCTAGAGTGAGTGGATCGATTAGTAAAGTGAAAAGCTATAAAAAATTATGTATTGGCCTTAAAAGGTGAATTGAGTAACTTAAATGTTTAGGTTGGATTTGGATAAATTGGTGAAATACAACGTATTGTATGATGAATTGAGAAATAAAGAAGCTAAGGAAGGTTTGTTGAAGTGTTACTTGTTATTTTAAATTGACTTCATAATTGTAAATTAGAAGAAAGTTAGTAAATTAGCTAATTATAGGGCATTAATTAAAAGTAGATGATGATTCAGAGGATTATATGAATGAACTTTTTACTAGAATAATACTCAAATAGTATGTCAGAAGTAAAACTTAGGAATAAAATGTAAAAGCAAGAGAAGCAAAAGATTAGTCAAGGGATGATTTGATTAAAAGCTTCAGAGATAACAAAGTCAGAGAGTAGCTTAGAGAATAGCGTAATAAGGGTTTTAACCTAAAGAAGTTTAGAGATTGTCTTGGAGGATAAAACTAATGTAACAAATGACCCTTGTATAACTCAAAGGATCTCTAAGCTAAGAAAACCATTATAAATATACTTAGATCTTAACTCAAAGGATTTGACCAATTATGGTAACTTATAAAAATCAATAGGAGTAACGATTAGGTTATTAGACTAAATACCGACATTTTTATAGGGATAGCAAAAACAATCATTTTCCGACTCTTAGTTGAACTAAGTGATAAGAGAAGGAATCATGGTAAAGTTGAGATTCATGGTTTGAATGTTGTCTAGAGATGATGGTGTTCTCTATTGTATAAGACTAGATTTAGTCTGATAATATCGTGTCGAAACTCCTTGAAATATAGATTAAAATAGACGAAATTACTTTAACTTACCAGTTAAACATTATGAGATACTCTATTATTTGTCTGCTGCATTTTCATTTTCATTTAAATAATAATCAAATAACCATGTTTGTTAATGTACTCTTATAACTCCACCCATTCTTACAGAGTGTTACGCCTCAAAGTCACAGAGTTGTAACAGTCCCACCGTGTAAACCACTCTATGATAGTAATTGACCTCACAATATCTACCATAGACATGTTCTACACAAAACGTCAACAACTCCTTACTTTGAAATAAACAGTCCAGTTAAGAGTTGAGTTAAAGTTACAGTAATTAACAAGAACTTTAAGTCAACATATATATAATTACATGTACATTCCACATAACTTCTCAAGAAATTTTACATTAACGTAACAGTCAACTAATTTACATATCAATTATCAGTCTTTCATTCTTAAGCTACTAAGGAAACTCTAGCTATACATCAACTACTAGGCGAATTGATCTTCAAACCCCAGGCTTCAAAAGAACTAACCTTTGAATAGTTATAGGGTGGCATATTACTCGGAGTATTTAGAATTCAGGACCTGCAAAAGGATCGATATGAATATAAGCAACTACAGCTCAATAAGTTGAATTGGAGACTCGTGAATGTATACAGACATAAATAAGATTATCAAGCAATTATCTTTATGCAATGCAACAAGCAAGTGTCATCACACAATGTAGTCCGGTCTATTGCGAAATTAGAGAAATTTCACTCGCTCTAATCCAAGTTAAGGAGTTTTTATGTTATGCAACAACTCACAACCAAACCTAAGTTTGTGCAATGGAGATACTGCTCCTCCTAAGAATATCCTTCAAACCAATGCCTTCATCCTTACCGCAACCTCCTCTCTTATCACTTAGTTTGATTAAGGATGAGAAAAAGACCAATTTGCTATCCAGCGCTATCTTTATCGAAGGAGTCGGTGTTTGTTTGGAGAATCCTAATAATCCCTTAAAAAGTTGCAATACATGACAATTTAGGGCATTAGAGTCGAATAAGATTAAATCCCATTCAAGGTGTTCAAACAATTTTACACCAATCTAGTCATAATACATAATCAATCACAACATAAATTTCAATACGAATTCAGTTACTCAAACACATACATAAACTACTTATAATCATAATCATACATAATCCTAAGTCTCCAAGTACCATAAAATAGTATTCCAATACGGTAAAGTAATAACCCAACTTACTTGGAATTCTTAGTCACCTAATCACTTAATTACAGGTTGGTTCGTCTCCAAATATCTTATAATACAAATACATCTTTTAAGTACTTATACTTTGATGATACATATTCTAAGTTATAATTTAACTCATTTCTCTATGTATATCTATTATTTACTAATGATTCATTTTACCTTATTTCGAGGTTCGGTTTCTGAATTAGATTTCAGTTTTGATTCTACATTGTCTCTAACTACAAGGAATCCTAAATACACTCGAATCCTAATGTGAAATTAATCACATTAATCTCAAGTATTCTAATATGACATTGGGTCTTAATTTAGTGTTTTAACCTATTCGATATACTCTAATCCTAATTGGGGTACCGGATTCACTCTCAATGTGAGGAAATCTTACATTTTTTATACATTTACCCAAAATTAAATTTTGTTTCAGATTTATTATGTACTAATTTTTATTATTATATTATCCAAATAAACCTAATTTTTCATATTTATTAAATTTTCAATTCCACATATTCCTAATTTCCTACAATTACCACATAATTCTTATATTAATTACACTTAATACTCCAAAGACTAGGATTAGGTTTCCATATCAAAGATTAACATTTTTAAACATCTAAATACCATCTAAATCAGTAATTAATCACCTAATTAACCCAAAATTACTCAATTTTCTCATCATTTTAGGGCTTAAAAATTACTTAAAATTTTCAAAAATTAAATTTAAAAAAAGGGGCTTCATAGCACTGTTTTATATCATTTAAGCATTTTATAGAAAAAATTTGAGCTCCAAGCTACACTCCTAAAGCTATTTATTTTTAGTTCTAATCATGCTCGATTTTATTTAATTTTTTAAAAACCCTATATTTACAGACGTAATTAAACTTAATCACTATTTTCCCTTAAATCTACATACAATAAAACCTTGTAATAATAAATTTCTAGGAAAAATAAATAATTTTAAGAAATTTTATAAAATTGGAGAAGATGTAAGACTCACCCGGTTTGATAGCTTTTTGGCCTCCAACATTGGTTCAAGTGTGTCGATCGGTCCAGGCAGTGGGTTTGGAGTAGGGTGGTGGTGGTGGTGGTGATTCAGTTCTAGGTGGTGGTGGTGATTCGGTTCTAAGTGGTGGTGGTGTGTAGGTTAAGCTTTCTTGCTCCCTCTACATAGTTTTGGGATAAATTTCTAAAAACCCTAATTTTTTCTCCAAATTTCGATGCTCTTAATTTTTTCATACTTCTAACTGTCCAAATTAGTTCTGTGATTTTTCTTGCTATTTCTAATGCCTTATAGTAATTATTATGCATTAATTAGACAAGACAATGCTCAAATCTCTTCGATTTTGCCTTTTATGTTGCTTATTTTTTATTAGTTAATTTTTCTTCTTTAATTCCTGACTTGCCACGATCAACTCTAAGTCATTCCCTATTCCTTTGATTTTTTTAATTTTTTATTAATTATTTAATAATTTTCTTTAATTATTAAGTTTCTAGCTAATTTCAGGTAATTCAAATAATTTTGCATATTTTTATCTATACATAAATATATGTGGGGTACAAGTAAACATTCCAAATTATTATTTAGGTCATTCTATAATTTCTAGTATACATATAATCTATCTCTAGTAATTTATTAGTTATTAGATTGCACTTTTCGATAATTAACAAGTATTATACTTAAGATTTGAAAATTTTATAGTTTCTTATTTTATTACTTATTTTCTTAAATTTAAGTTTACAGGGTCATTTTAACTAATATTTCTAACTATGGTTTATAATTTAAGTTTGATCGGATCTTTTAACCAATCGTCCTAAACTTTGTGTACTAAGTTCGATTTGGCTTAACTTTAAGGTTTACACTAAGCTAATTAAGCTCACATCCCAATAGATTGTTTTATAAGTATGGAGTAGTTCCTAAAGATGCCTTGTTATAATAGTCCGCAGATTAGTTCCAACAACAAGTTGGGGAGTAAAGTGTTGAAATCTAATAAATAGATTAAAGCTCATGTTATTTTTGCTTTTCTTTTATAGTTGGCCTTATAATCCTCGTGGGCTCATTGTTATATCTATATATGTAATGTAATTCTCCTGTAGAGATGTACAGTTTCTTTTGGGAAACTCTACAACTTTTGATATATATAAAGCTATGTAAAAAAAACTAAAACATCTATAGAAATGAGGAAATATATTTTGATAAAGTCTTACTCCACAGATTTTATATACTATGAGTACCTATCCAATTGATTCAAAGTTGGTTGAGTTGCTGTTTGCCTTATATGAGCCATACTTATATTAGTAGCTAAGCAGAGTAGCTTCTAGCATTGGTTGGTTTACATAGTAATGTTGTTACGACTTCTCTAATTTGGAGTGTGATAGTATTTATATTAAAAGTATTAAAACATCTCTATAATAATTATTATTTTTTGCCCATATTAATTTTTAAATGATATATGCTAATTGCGTTTTATAGAGGTATTGGATACAGATGCAAGTGTCACGCGCGTATCACGTATGAGGTCATGCTACACATGACCAGGGAAATGACTTAAGCACCTCGTACGGGATAATCAGGATAGAAGTGTAGAGAGGAGGAGTAGGCGATCTTAGTAAGACTCTAACACATATGGTGACAGGTAGAGGAACACAATAACATCAAACTCTAAGATTAATGAAGAACGAGATGGTGTTCTTGATATGTTTAAGTGTTTAATCTTTGAGGTAAAGTTCCAGCAGAATAACGGCATTAATGGGGGGTTTTCTTCTTATCTAAATGAGGAAATGAATAGGGTATTTATAGGATATAGTAGGTAAATTTGATACGTTAGATCGTAATGTTAATCAATAGCTAAGATTGAAGCCTTTTATATATGGGTATGAAATGGGCTTTTTTCATAGGTTTAGGCCTAAATAAAAGGTTTCATATTTCATTAGTGTAAGTCAAATCAAGAAAGGTTGAATCAAACGAATCGATCCAACAGACCCTACTCCAAGCCCACCATGTCAAATCTCCTTTAATCATCCCGAAAATTTATGAGCTTGACTCCTCGAGCCCTATCACCTTAGTCTAAGGAGTCAAATCCATTTGATTAATGGGTTTGAAGCTCAATATTAAATTTGGCCCTATATACGTTTCAAATGAAGTTTGCCAAAATTTATGTTTTATCAAGTTAACTGATCCTTTTGCTTATGTATTATTGTTAACAACTCACTTTCATTTAGTGTCACCACCATTTGAATTTATGAGAATTCCTTTGAAGTTGGGGTTTTTATAGGAATCGTAGTACTGCATCAAATGAGGAATCAAATGTTACTATTGGGGTTTTAAATTGATTGAATACGGAGTAATTGGATTTAAGGAAGGAATCTTGGAGCTGTATGGGGTTTGTTGGTGATTTAATAGCTATACTCAAGTAAAATGAAGTGAAAGTTTCAATTTTTTTTTTTTTTTTTTTACTTTTAGTTTTTAACTTTCCCCCTTTTTTGGGAATTTAGATATGTCACTAATATTTTATTTTCCATATAAGAAGAATACATGGCCCTAGAAGAATATATTAGCAGATAAACTTTATACTCAGTTTTATGTGAGAAGAATCACATAATAGGTTAGTTGGCCAGTCTGGTGCAACTACAAGAAGAAAAAAGCAACTTCTTCTTTTTTTTTTGCAATTTCCTCTATGCAGATTTTGAAATTGTTAGAAAAGACTATATATGTAGTGTTGTATGTCAGGAGTTTAAAACTTGAATTTAGAACGAAGCTCTAAGCTTCAACTATTATTTCATAATACCTATTAATATTAGTATTAATTTTAACTAAGAATAACAATTATACCTATTAATTCTTTCTTCTTTTTTTTTTTTTGGAGATTATGCAATTATAGATTTAGAATATCTATTATCGACTAATTTGTAGGTTTTATGTCTTTTGGTGCAAAGTTAAAACATCAATTGATTATTATAAAGGAACAAGAATTAATCAAACTTTCTATTTCATTTAAATTATGGGAGGTAAAAATTGGTAATGCGAACCATTTGGTTTCTCTTCTCATAAGATGCAGATTTTTTTTATTTTTTTCATTTATCTATCGTACATTTTATTTCATAATTAATGTAATGATTCTATATTTTTTAGAAAATCAAAAGTTCATGAAAACATAATGACATTTTCATGTTTATAGTGATAAATACATATCAAATTAAATAGAAATTAAGAATATTAATAATGTAGAGTTATATTACCAAGCATTGCAAAAGAATGATTTTTTTTTTTTTTACCAAAGCAAAAGAATGAACATATAAGAGCAAAATTTATCTATCATAAACAATTCAAAATAGAACGTTTTCATTACATCAACAAGAAAGGAATCTGTTATAATTATTAGAATATATTGCAATGAAGATATATTAGTAAAGCAGACTAAATGAATAAAATCATAGAACATGACATATATATCTTTAACAATTTGTTAATGTACATTTATTGAAATGTTAATTATGACATGATGGAATATAGTGCATCACTACTGAACATAGATATATGTTTTGTATATAATACACAACATAAAATATGTTTATCTTATATTACCTCTTAATGGTTTAATTCATAAGTTGCTTATACTTTTGATTTTGTCAATTTTTTTTTTCTTTCCCTGTTATATATTGTTTTTCTCTTAATTATTCATTTAATAGGTTATAGAAGATGTTAAGTATGAAGATTCTATTTGATTATTATCGATGCTAATTAACGAAAAAATTTATCATTTATTCAATTTGGATATTAGTGCTTCAATTAATGATGGAATTTAAGGAAGTTCACACTTGAAGGAAGGTGGAATAAAGGGTATTCATAACTATACCCTTCTTACTATACATCATAAAAAAGTAAAGGGGTATAAACAAAATTATCGAAATGTTAAAAATTATTTAACATAGAAAATTTTTATTACATTAAAAAGATATTATGATTTATTAACAAAAAGATGAAACAAAATATAGAATATGAATGAGTACTTATTACATGAATTCATAAGAACCTAAATCTTTTATTTTATAAATATTCATTCATTTATTAAATGCTTGTTTTTTTATTTGTCATTTTGATACTTTTTGCTACTAGAAATTATTTTTTTGCGATTAAGTATTTTCTATTGATCATTTAATTTTACAAAAGTTCAAATTATGACAATTTAACAATGATGATTAATAGTATCAATTAATGGTAGGATTTAAAGTTGATTTAACTTGACTTTCAACATAAATTAATATTAGAATTTAAGGAAATTTAATAACAACAATACAAATAAAAGTATAATAAAAAGTACTAATAATTTATGTCTGTATTGCATCTAAAACTTAAATATCAAATTTTATTTAAGATTGAATGTCTTATTGTATTAAAGAGATATAAGGACTTATTGTAATTAATCTATGAATATTAGTAATGCACATATAAATAGAAATTTATGAAATTTGAGGTGTATAAGTGAAAATATTGAAATGGATGAAAATATATGATATAAAATGAATTGCAATTCTTCCATAACTTAAATAATATTAGGAAAAGATGATATGAAATAACATAACTCTTTTATTTAATGTAATATATGAATATGAAAAAAACAATCGATAATCTTATGTAATCAAAATATAATAATTCTTATGATTTCATAAGAGATAGTGTAAAAAAATGGAGACAATAGAAATATATATATATATATATATATTCATATAACCAACTTAAAACAACATTAACCAATATGCTTTACCTATGCTACATAATCTAAATGTAAGAATGTCAAATGTATGAAATGTTAGTTATAAGACATCTATATAGTTAATTACATGTAAAATTAGTAGTTAGAAATATGGTAAAAAAAACGACAACAAAAAAAATTCATAAATTTTTGTCTCTTTAAAATAGTTAACACTATGTTGGAAGTCATAATTTATTCGTTCTATTTCAAAACTTAGCCTATATATCTGTAAAAGAAGTAACGAAAAACGTTTAAATCAACTAAATTATTTCATGGTAGTGTCAAAATTCCATGGATCAAAAAAGGTAACCTATAATTGTTGAATATTGATTATCTTTATGTTTATTACTTTGTATTAGGACAATGATAATCATTTTAGGTCAAGAAAAAAACATGCTAATTGTCATTAAATGCTTAATGTCATTCATGTTGATAATATTTTTTATTTTAAACATATCAACATAATTTTTAGTGTATAAATCATGATAATTAATTATTAATTTTCAACAATAACAATAATTAGTACATGATAATTTGTTTAAATGCATAGCCTTTTTTTTCTATAAATACCTGCTCAATACATTTTATTCCTTTTAAAGAACTCATTATATTGTAAATTTATTTATTTGCATAAATGATTTGTCATGTATAAATGTACGATATGTAATATTTAATATAATTTTAATGTACGTTTCATATGATATAACATAATGAAATATAACGTAATGTAATGAAATCACCATTCAAACTTTTTTTATAATACATAAAACATTAAACTATTTTTATATTTGTTATCTAAAAAAATTATAATCACTGTTTAAACTTTTATTCGCATGTTGAATGGACTCTTTAATGTATCTTTGTTAGGAAATGAATTAAATATTTTAATGGATAATATTTTTTAGATAATTATTTTTGCATTCTTTATTTTCAAAAATAAGAAATTTATAATATAATTCAAATTTTTATCCATACGTAGTGCAGGCTCCTAACCAGTTTTGAATAAATTTATAAGGCAATATCAAATATTTTAATTTTGTGCATAAAATTTTATTAGATGGGTATGGAGGGTATTTACATATTTGATTAAGAGATTAATTTTTTAGGTTTAGATAATCTATATAAGACACTTTTGCTTTCAAATGGAGAAGGGATATATGCTAAAATAAAAAGAAAGAGATTTCTTTAACGTAGTGATTATGTAAATGTTTGCAACAAAGATTATGATATGAAGGATTAAAAAATAATGACTTTCTATTCTTTGTTTATTTATTTATTCATTTATTTTTGGTATAATAGAGATGGAATTCACTAATTTTATATACAAATGAGTGTGAAACCTTATAATTAGCATTATTATCCTAATTATTCTATGAATGACATTATGTGTATATTTTCTTCCTTAAACTTTGATTCTTATGCTTCATGTAATTAAACTTTTGCAATTTTTTTTAAATAATATTTCAAATATTCGATGTTTTATTTTAGCACTTGCATTATGAGTATATGACTACTATTTGACTTAAGTGATCTATAATTCTCAATATAAAAATATAAAAGATTGTTTTCAATAATATTTTGCATAAATCATCTCTTTCTTTTCCTTTTAACTTCAAATACATCATGTTTATGGTTCAGTCACTTGGTAGAAAAATGATGGAGGAAATACACAATAACTGAACTTATGGAAGAATCATAAGGATCCACATCTCATTTTATGTAATACTTGTATGTCAATAATGAAATTTTTCAATAAGAGTTTTTCTACATGAGACTTGTTCCAAAAACAACTCATTCATTATGTACACTTCACCTAAATGATTGCCAGTAACTGCGTGATTATAGTGTGAGTTTTATTGTATAAATAAGGTTTGAAAAACTAATATTTTCATTGCTAACAAATCTAAAAACTCCTCTCACATATCACTTCATATATTTGGTTCCTCTTAAAATGAGTTTAGGTTTCATATGATAATAGGGAGCCTAACCATTTTTTTTTTTTTAAGAATATCCTCCAATATTGTTTATTAGAAAATATGAATCGCACTTACCAACATTCGAGTTCTGAAGCAAGTAAATGAAGGTACTGTTACATTCCTTTTATGATAAGAAGAAGCATTATTCTTGCTTATCGCCTCATATCTTATGATGACAAATGCTTATCACCAACTTGTGTAAAATGCATAAGTATTTCGTATAGATTTGGTATCCCTAACTAGTTTTATACAAATATGAGAAGAAATAGCATCATGTCTTATATTGCTTAGGGTGTTATGTTCAATTAGTTAGATTATTCAAGTGATTGTTTTGTAGTACATTTAATTTGGTTTTGGTTTCAAATTTTTTCCTAATAAATTTTTTTTTGAATTGGTTTAGAAAGTTCTTAAAACTCAACCACTCTGATCCCTCCCAAAACTTTAATATATAAGTAATATTTTGAAATTTATAGGTTTTAAAATCTTAAATTAATATTTTGTTTATCGGACCAAGTTGATACATAATACATAATAATTTGGAATTAACCATCACCATCATTCTTTCATCTTTCTTTTCACGCAATAGATACACATGTAACTAGTGTAAGAATAAAAAATTTTCTAAAAAGTAGTAAATGAAAAGATGTATGAAAAATAAATGGAAAAGATTATGATTTCAAAACTATATAGGGTAAGAGTTTCAAAAAATAGATATTATAATATGATTTAATAAAATAAAATAAAACATAGTTTCCAAACTATATATCATAGCAAGTATGATATAATATGATTTGACTAAAAAATTAATGACATTTATTTGTTCTAATTTTTTTTTTAAAAAAAGTTCCAATGTCATTAATGGGATTGATGAAAAATATGTATCAAAGTATTATAATCTTAAAACTATCTAAGAGAAGAGTTTTCAAAACAATACATTATAATATGACATGGACAAATTTTTTTTTCGATAAATAGCAAATATCATTTGACTAAACCAACAAGAAACAAAAATGGTCCACAAGTTTGAGTTTAAGAGCCCATTACAAAACCAACAATATCATGAAGTTGCATAAGCAAGTTTCTTAAACTACTATGATTATTATCTAAGTCTTTTGCTATGACATTTAACAAAAAACTTATAGAATCATGATTAAATAAAAAGTTTTCTTAAGAGTCTAGTCCATACTTTGCCAACATATCCACAACTTCCTTCCTTTCCTTACTGACTCTACAAATACATACAAATTAAAAGAGAGAGAGAATTTAAGCATGATGCAAGAGTTGGATAACAAAGGTTTGTGTCAACATTCTTTTATTCAACTAGTCTATGACTAATTGCGAGTCCACTTCAACAATAATTCTATTTACACCCATCCTATTAGCTAGGTTCAAACCTTCCTTTACTGTTATCAATTATGCTTCAAGATATGTAGCCTATTTGATGTGTTTGGAAAGACCCCTTAACACTTACCCTGAACTGTCTCTACATATAACGCCAATTTCTGATTTGGTGTCACGCCTCGAAATGGTAGAGTCGTAACAGCCCTGCCGTGTAAACCATTCTAAGATAGAAGTTGGCCTTACAACCGCTATCTTAGACCTGATCTACAGAAGGCATCCACAACTAACCCGCTTTGAAATAAACAGTTTGTAATTTAAATAAATCATTTACCTAAGAAAGTGGGAAAATATATATATATACACTATAATTCAGTTATTACATTATTCAAAAATGAAAAAATTCTAAAATAAAAGCTTAGACCTTAAAAATATATGTTTGTTCTTCAAATATTTTTCCTCACTCCTCAGGATCCAGTAGTTGCTAGCTTCAGAATAATTGTATGCCTCTTCTTAGCCAGCACCTACACGACGTCTATAGGGATATAAGCAACTACAACTCAGTAAGTTAGGATGGAGAACTTAAAACTATACCATAAACACAACAAGGTTATCAATCAACTTATTAGGTGCAATGCATGTTCAAGCAAATGCCATCGCACGATGTTGTCCAGCCCGTCGTGAGATTAGAGAAATATCGCCTGCTCTAATCCGGGTTGAGGAGTTGCCATTAATGTAACAGCTCACGACCAAACCCAAGCTTGTGCAATGGAGACCTTGCTCCTCCTACAACTACCTTCGAACCATTGACTTTACCCTTGCCGCGACCTCCTCTCTTGTCACTTAGTTCGACTAAGGATGAAGAAGGGACCATTATGCAATCCTGCACCATCTCTTTTGAAGGGGTCGGTATTTGGCCGAAGAGTCCTAAGTTCCCCTAACGGGTTGCCATGTAGGTCCGATTATGATTATAGGTCGTATATTTGATTAGGTCCAGTTTAGGGTGATCAATCATTTCATACAAATCATACAATACAAGTTAGAACAACAGACAGAATCATACCATTACTCATAATCAAGCACATGCACACAACCAACTATCTAACAAGCACAACTAAGCATAATCTCAAGTCTCCAAAATACAGCAACGTATTAATCCCAACTTACCTTGACTCCTCGCTCACTTACTCAAGGTCCAACTTGCTCAGGTCATCGCGGGTCATCCCTATAATACAAACGTGATTTCAGCTTTTCTTATAACTATTATAGGTTCGTTTTATCCTATAACGCTTATTGTGATCTTTTGTTTAAAGTTTAATATATCCAATTATCTAGGTCTTAAGTCTTTTACAATTATTCTAGGTTTGGGGTTAGGTTCGGGTTCGGGTTCGGGTTCGGTTTTCGCATCAATTTCCAAATTAGGTTCTAGTTCGATTCCTAAGTATTGTTTTATACTTGAAACCTAGAAATTCGTTTCAACTTATAATATGAAATTAATCACATTACTTCCCGATCTCCTAAATACCATCATTACCTCTATTTAGTATTTTATTCAACCCGATACACTTAAATTCTTATTAGTGTACCGAATTTCCTCCTGATGTGAGAAATTTTTACATTTTTTCTCTAATTACATAAATTCAAGTTTCCTATCAGATTTATTATACATTTTTATTATTATCATAATATCAATTTTTATTATAATATTTTCTATTTATTATATTTCTAATAATTGTGTATTATGTACTATTACTTATTATGTACATAATACACATCTAATATTTCTATTACTCTAATTGCCATCTCCTAACATCAATTATCATTTCAAAATGTCTAAATTCATCCTAAATAATATTTTATACTTAATTATCGTAATTTACAAAATTAACTTAAAATTTACTATTTTTCCCTATTACTCATTTATTACATAATTAACCTAATAATTACATCTAACTCCCTAAATGCTATAAGTATCATACTTCATCAGATTCCAACATCCTAAAATATATAATTATTCACTAAATTAGTAATTAACCATTTAATTACTTAATTAATCCTAAATTACCCATTTTATGCCTCATTTTAAGGCTTAAAAATTATCTAAAATTTTCAAAAATTAATTTTTGAAAACAGCCTTCATAGTACTGTTCTATATCATCTAATTAGTCTACACAAAAATTTTGGGTTCAAAAATACACTCCTAAGGTTATTTATCTCTAAACTGAAACATGTTCGATGTTGCACGATTTCTTAAGGATCATATATTACGGGACATATTTTTATCAAAATAATATTTTTCCTAAAAACTTCATACAAAGATATTTTAGAATAACAAAATTCATAATTTTCTAAGAATATTTACTATTTTTACAAAATTACACAAAATCGGGCTAGAAATCGAACTCACCGACTTAGGTGTCTCCGGCCACCAACGTGTGTTGGCCCACCTAGATGCTACCACCATCATGTGGTGGTAGTAGCTGTCCACTCTCAGCTACTCGTCGAGTTTGGATTCTCCTTACAAGCCCCAACTACACAGTTTTTTCTTATTTTTTTCGTAACCTTAATTTTTCTCTCAATTTCGCCTGTCCCTATTTTTCACTCTCCAAACTACCTAAATGAGCTTTTGAAAATTTTGGGATATTTATAGAGTTTTGTAGTAATTAATGTGCATTAAATTGGACAAGACATTCTCCAAATACCTTAATTTTTTGCTTTTGTGTTACTCTGATTTAATTGGCTGATTTTTTTCTTATTTTCCCCAGTTGCCACGACCCAATTCTAGATCATTCCTTATTTTTCCTGATTTTTCTTTATTTTTCCTTAATTAATTATGAATTTCTTTAATTATTTAGTATTATTTTAGCACGTTTCGCGTATTTTAAGTAATTACGCGCATTTCTACATACATGTAAATTCATATATAGTACAAATAAATATTCCTAAATATTATTTATGTCATTTTATGTAGTATACATATAATTTATCTCTAGCGATTCGTTAATTATCTAAATGTATTTTATGCATTTTCGATAAATAACAAGTTATATACTTAAAATTTGGAATTTTTATATTTTTTTATTTTATTGCTTATTTTCTTAAATTCAAACTTACGGAATCATTTTACTAATATTTCTAGCTTTACTTATAATTTAGGCTCGATCGGATCTTTTAGCCAATTGAAGTCTTGAGTGACTGGTTGTGGGGCTTACATTTGATTCCCTTACTATTACAAGCTCTATCACAATTCACTTTTACCCATCTTTGCTTAAGTTTATTCCAATGCCCTTTGAACTTCTTCACATTTTCTTTTAGCCATTATGCCCTTTGTGTTGTCTACCATTCATTTACTTCAGTTAAAATAACATTAATATAATCTCCTGCTTTTTTCCTTAGCTGGAAAATTCTTCTATTTCGTTCCCTCCATATCTCTAAGGCCAAATAAGAAGGTAGTTTCAACTAGTGCTTAGTATAATTCCACTATCTCCTCTTACAATGGGGATTTTTCCTGACTTATCTTTTCAAATTTTCAAAGTTATAATTTGAATTTTCTACATGTACATACAATGCATTCCTTAAGTTCCTACTCCAATGACAGTTGAGTAGGATATTAGGAAGGGTTTCCTCTTTTTCATTGCATAAGGGACATGTATCAACAAAGTTCATACCCATCTTACATGGATTATCCTTTGTTGCTAAGCTATTATGCAATAGTCTTAGATAAACATTTGAATTCGTGGTATAATGGGGATTCTCTAAATCTACTCCCATTTTTTCTATGTTGTATGTTCTGATTCGCTCATAAGTTAATCTTATGGATAACTCATGCGAAATGGGCCAAGTTTTACGTCTTCATTGTCCCTTAGATTGAAGTATCCCAATTTATCTTGAATGCTCTTATCAATGGGATACCCGATAATGTTTTCATTGCACTCTCCTAGGCTTATCCAAGCCTGTTACACTATTATCATCTCATCATACTTGCTAAGTCCATAAAACCACTTAAACACTTTCCCACTTACTGTCCATCAATCATACCAAAATTTTGCTACCTTACCATTCTCGATCTTAACTATGCTCTTTTCATCTATTCATTTCATCTCTCTCTAAAGTTCCTTGTAAAAATCCAGTGCCTTTTACGCACCTGCCAGCTTCAATTCTATTATTATATCTCTATCTAATCAGATTTGTCCATAGGTGATCCTTTCTTCACACCATCCATGCTAATTTGGCACGGGTAGCTATGTTCTTGAGTTTCATGTCGAACATACTAAGACCTTATCCCTTATCCGGAGCTTTTGCTTGTTTCCACCTAACCTAATTGGTCTTTTTTGTTTCATTTGTTGATCCCTAGAGAAAATTCTTGTGAATCTTTTCTAATTTATCCGTTATCACCTTATGAATCAAAATAGCTTAAGAGTAACAATTCAATATACTCTCAAGCATTAATGAAGTCAACAACTTCCTATTTGTCATGCTTAAAAGCTTAGATTTCCAATCCATAAGTTTCTATCTCATTTTCACTAGGATGAAATTTAAGTTACTTCCCTTTAAGCAACCTCCTTCCTTAATTAGGATTCATAGGTATTTTCCTAAGTTTGTGTTATGTCTTATGCTAAACAGATGACAAATTTTCACCTTTAGACTTCGGCTTGTATTTCTCGAGAGGACAATGCAGGGCTTTTGGTAGTTCACCTTTTTGTCTTGAAAGCTTTGCAAAGTTTGCCATAGCTTCCATTATTTTCATGGTATTCTCCTCCGAAGCTTCACCCAACAACAAGAGATCATTAGCAAAAAAGAGATGACAAATATGAAGTTTGTATACTAGATTTTTAAATGCTTCCAATCTCCTTCTTCAACCATGATATAAATGAATCAAATTGGCATTTCCATACCAATAATAAGGAGATAAGGGGTAAGGGGTCTCCTCGTAAAAGCCCTCTACTAGATGATGCTTACTTCATCATGGCTTCATCTAAAACAATTTGGTAATTTACCAATGCATGACAAGATCCAATAATATTTATCTAATCACTTAAGAAATTTAGACTTTGTAAATCTAGTCTTACAAAGTCCCATCCCATGCGATCGTAAGCCTTTTCTAAGTTAACCATTATGACCATCCAACTTTTTTCCCCTTTCTTTTACGTAGAACATGCATGATTTCTTAGAAGATAATGTTATTGTCTCTAACAAATCTCTAGATATGAAGGTGGCTTACTTTAGGTTAATAATCTCATTGAGATACAAATGGATTATGTTCACTAGGATTTTACTTAGAATCTTATACATCATGGTACAAAAGCTTATTGGCCTAAAATCTTTCACCTTTTTACTCCTATCATTTTTTATATGAGAACAATTAAGGTCTTATTAATTTCCTTTAACACCACTCATGTAGTTAGGATATCTTTTATTGTTTGGCATACTGTTCCTCTTATAATGTCCCATCATTTTTTAAAGAATTTTGTGTGATATTCACATACTCCAGATGACTTATTATTACCCATGCTCTATAGGGCTTGCTTATTATCTTTGTCTATCTACGGTTTCCTTAAGTTCTCCCTTTCTTCCATTGATAGTGTTCTCTACTCTCCTGCTTGTGTTAGAGTATGTTGGTTGACAAAGATACACTCAGTTGTGAATAGATTTTTAAGAAACTCTTAGAAGAAATGTCCTTTGTCCAATTTCCTATGGAATAAAATAGGTCAATCACTTTAGACTTTAATGTGTCCATATTTTCAAAAGATAAAATAAACCTAACATTTCTTTTTAAAAGCAATTAGTTGATTTAGTCAATCATTCAAGCAACATTGTTGAATAAAGTCCATTGATGTTAATTTTTAATCGATTTTTTTTTCCTTTAAATGGTTCTGTAATCATTATTATTATGAATGAATTTTTATAGAAGTATTATACAAAACATTCTTTATGTAAACAAAACATTCATTTTGTAATTAATCACATTGCAGAGATATTTAAGGGAATAATTGTATCATTTAAGAAAATGAAAATGACAAACATTGTAATTAGCACGAGATTATAAAATGATAGGAATTAAGCCTTTGGACTAATCACTCATAGCCAAGTTAGAGGACTCTAAGGACTCGCATGGAGAATACTAACTTAAAACTAAAGCCAAGATAGGGATCCTTATGCCGAATTGATCTCCTATTGACTTGACCGTCAAATCCATACATGTGTTGGACATGCTCTTACCTAGTAGCGAAGTCTTATTCCAAAAGATAACCTAGGACTAGCCGAGCAGAGCTTCTTAACCAACCATAAGCATCTGACTTTAATTAAACTAACTTCTTTATTGGATTGATTGGCCCTCGATCCGATCTAGAATAGGTTGACCCCTAACTACAAACGTTATTCTACTTCCACCTATCTTGTATTATATTTGTCTCATCCAACCATCAAGCGACACATGTCTTTTAACACAATATTCCAAAATGATTCTTTTTTTTCGTATTGAATATTCTCTGTCTCTTTTAGCCCTTTTAGTATGTTTTATGTAACCTAATTATAGAATACTCTTTAGTCTTTTCGTACATATAAAGTAACCATAGTTGATAGGTATATAAACCCTTACTTTCTTGTATATAGCAATCAACTAATCAATATAGAATTATTCACTTAAGTAACCTTAGTGTTCTTGTTATCATTTAACACTTATCTATTCCCTTTAGCAAGAAATAGTGGTAAGTGACTCTTCAATTTGAACCGATGTGTCATATCTAGTGGACTATAGGTCAAGTAGGATTGAGTGGTGTGTTATATCAATTCGGTAGCTATCCAAACTTTGCTAACTTTTTTGCTGTTTGTTTTTTATCTACGTCGTGTGTTCTACCCTAGAGACGCATCACAAAATTTATGAAAATTTAAATAAAAATTTTACAAGATTATATAATTCAATTACTATGGATGTAACGATAATATGTGATCAAACAATTAATCATGAGAAAATGAAAACATAACACGAAAAAGGGAATAAAACATAAATTCAAAATAAAATATTTTCTTCTTCAAGGTACATGTATCAATAAAATAATCTTTCTATAATCTAAGAAAATTAGATTTCACTTTACTAATAATATCAAGTTTTTTGTCAAACATAAAACAAAAAAACCATTCCGCTATAGGAAACAAGTAATAGGCATACCTTGTGGCTTGTAAGGGTACTAGATATAGAAACTAAAAACTCAAATTCTTTAATTTGAACTTTACTAGATGATAGATTTAGCAAAGAAAGAATGAGTAGAAAGAAGACGACAATTAAGTAAAAACTAAAGACGAAAAATGAATTGAAGGGACCAACAAGCGTTTAGTTTAGCATTTTTTATTAACTACATTTTGCTTTATTTTAATGAGATGGTATTATTTATTTATTAATTTTATTTAATTATTATTACAGGATAGGGATCTTGGAACTCGTACTATCTATGCTTCGAACTACAAGTTTAAGAGTAGGTATAGGGTACCTTACCTTCTTACCTATACCATACATTGTGAGAAAATGTTTCAAGAAATTACTACCCAAAACTTACCATATCGCCTTAATTACCTATTTAGAACCTAGTTGATTGAATAGGGTCTGGGTGGATATCCTATACAATAAGGTTACTTGCTCACCCCTAATATGTGAGAGTATATGTATATGTATGTGTATGCTGTTACATATATTATTTTAGCATTTTTTAGTATTTTCTTTTATTTTTTATTAAACTTTCCCTTTTTTTACCATTTTCTACATTTTTTCTTACTTAATCTAATTTTTTAGTATTTTATTATGTTATTTACTTAATCATAATACATGGACCAATAGAAAAGTGATACATGTAACTGTATAATTTAAAATCTAACGCTATAAGTGAAAAAAAAGAGACTATTTTGTAAATTTTTGCAAACATTGGGATTTAAATAAAAATTTTGAAACATTAAGAATCGAAAAAAAAAATACGACGAATATTGAGGATTTTTTTTTTATACTTTTTTTTAATAAATACATTTTGTTAGGTTATATAGCCAAAATTGAATATTCTACTTCATTTATGTAGTATATAGTTGTTGAAAATCATTATTTATAAAATAAAGATAGGTCATAAAGTTAGCAGAGATAGTTCCTTTTCAACAAATTTTTTTTTGTTAGAAAACAAAAATAACGGTTCTACCCATAGAGAAAATTGAATAATCAAACTTCATGTTCATTATCAAATGTAACTTATAAATCCTTTTTATTCTTTGCATATACATCGTGTATTTATATAGTCTATATTATTAAATCAAAAGTTCATTTAACTCCATATATTATATGATTTTTTATAGCAAAAAAAAAAAAAATCATGGAAAGCATAAATGGATGGATAAATAGAGAATAGTACCATTGTTATATGACAATATCTTTCCATAAAATTAATATAAAAACACATCTTATATATAATTACTCAAATGAAAAGAGAACATGCAAAGGCTAAAATTATATTTGTTGAAATTATATTTCCAGTGTACTTATTTAAAGGCATGCATAAGAGAATTGAAGTTACATGCTTCTTCTATTGCATCATTAGAATAGAAACAAAGTAAATATGTAGACTAGCAACCAAAAAAAAAGAAAATAAACAAATAAAAAGAAGCTCGATCCCATTTTAGTATTGTCAATAACAAAAGTTAGTGATAAAAGGCAGAAAGACTGTACCTTAAACTCATTGAATCTTTATGAATGAGTCATGTTTAGTATCAGAGCCAAATAATTTCTTTTCTTTAGGAGAGGGAGAGAGTAGTTTATTGATAATAGAAAGCTCAAGCTCAAATACACCTACTATGATCATACCTACTTCTATTACTCTAGTCACTACTACTTTTTACCATAGACATAACCGCCTTCAATAAAAGCTACTTAAACAAGATAGATTACTTCTATGAGGTGTCTTACATTAATGATCAAGAAAAAATAGACAGAATATCTTTACCCTTGGTTAATCCATACTTAACTTTCGCTAGACTACAGAGATCTTTGTTGAGATTACTCATCAATCAAAACTCAAAACAAGTTAAAGAATACATCCAATCCTCCAAATTTAACTAATGTCTTGTTAGAACTTCCTAAGAAGAGCAATTTGTAACCTTGTAAATACCACCAAAACTACCTAAGTTATGGTTATCTTAAGGTTACATGCATATACATTATGAAGTAATCAAACTTGCTCTAACACTTCATGGGAGAAAAGGTTGGCCAGTAGTAGCCAAATTAGCATTCCCAGACACAAGTTTATTGGAATATCAACGGGCTTGTGTTAGTACCATTAAAACAACCTTAAATGCTAGAACAATGCTTGTAACATTGTATCCAAACTACAATATAACTTTGGCTGCTCCAAAGCTTTTAGAAGCATTTAAGTGTAAGTTTAAATCAATGGAGCTCCTTTGATCCTAAGGCAATTGTTGTAACTTTGCATTACCAAATGATATACAGGTGCAAAATCATTCCTTGGATTTATCTTTGCTAGGGAAAGGAAGTGAAGCTCCTATCATTTCCATGGATCTAATAGAACTTCTACAATAGTTCATACTCTAAGACAAATGTCCAAAACAGATTTTTTAAAGATCTTATCAACAACATGGGTAACGAGCTATGAAAAGCGTCATCACCCACAACACTGTCCCTATACAGTCAATTGACCCTGTGTTTGTAAGGAAATAGGATGGTTTTACAGTCGTCTAGTTTCAAAAGCCACAAGATGAACAGAGGACTAGCTCCTCTACCTTCCTAACCATAATGATGATTTGACCATCAGAAGTTTATAAAGCTTCTAAACTTAATAAGTGACTGCAACAAATTGTTAAATACTTTGACAATCAAGGAAGGCTAATTTATTTCTTCAAAGACCCATCTAATGGCTATTGTTATTTTGATGAAGATTGCCAATGTAATTTATCATGTTAAGAGAAATTTTCTTGATAACCTTCCAAGATCAAGCAAAAGAAGATCATCCTCTTACTAGAAGACGTACCAAGATGTTGATCTTACTATCGAACCATTTGGAGAAAATTATGGGAAGTGGCAGTATATGGTTCACTATAGACCTTCACCTCAACTAAAAGAAATACTAGAAGTATGGCAATCTCATTTAAGATCTAAAGAGCAAGAGTCTCTAAGGTCAAGCCAAATAGGACAATCCTCATATGGTATACCTCTAATGGATCTAAATCCTAAGTCTCTATACAACATGTACAAAAGACTTAATAGAATAGAGATTAGGCTTGATCCCATGAGAGGATAATCAAATTTCACTCTAAAACCACTTAGTTGGAGAATGCATAGAAGACAATCGACTCAAGTATCTCAAAGGTAGATTCTAAAGGAACAACTTCGACCTAAGAAGAGGAGAGATGAAGCAGAATTATCTTCACAAGTGAAGATTAGCATTAAAGAATCCGATACCTCATCGAATTCTGATCAAACGATCTTTGATAAGGATCTTGTGAAGGATTTAACTGATTATGATAATCCAACAACCAACGATGATCATGAGTTCCCATCAAAAGAACAAATTGAGGCAAGCAAAGTTTTATTTTATCTATCTTTCATGATGAAGCCCAAGAAGGATGAAAGTGAATTTCCACCTTGTGAAGAATATACTATGGAAAATTATTGTCACTCTCCAAAAATTATGAATCCTACAAAATGTGATGCCTTAGGAAACCAAAAGAAGAGTAGTATAACAAAAGCTATACTCAACTAGCATACTGACAATGCTATTGCACAAGATAAAGTGATGAGAAGGATAGACTCTAATGTAGAGAATATCCAATAGAGGTTATCTAATGTTGAAAGAAAGTGGATGACCACTCAAAACTAATTTCTCTCCTTCAAAAGAGATTTAAAGATGTGAGAAAATCAATACCACAACCAGGAGTGAATCTTCAAGACTATATGGAGTAAAAGGAGTTAGAAATTAGAAAGTTGAAAAATCAAATTGCCATGCTTGAAGCCAAACAAATGGAAACTCCTTATGTTCCACCTATTACAGAGGAAAATATCTTTTTTGACACTCTTAGACCTAGAAAAACATCAATGTTCTTCTCTGAGCCTCAACAGCAACCTAAGAAAACTTAATTTGAATTAAGAGAGCAAGTCAAACAAATTGAGGCTTCTAGAAAAAAGAAGGGAAAGATAAAAGAGACTTCAACAAGTTCTATAGAAGATTTCTACAAAACTCAAAATTTGGGAGATAATGATGAACCTGAAGAAGATATTTCCAAATCGAGAGTATGCATGGTAAAAACTCATGATGATAATCCTGTCAAGGCTTTCTTACAAGCCTATCACTATCAGACATTTCCAAAAATTGCCAAGGTTGAAGAATCCAAAGAGGAGATATCTAGCTCTTCCGAAGACGCATCAACAGAAGAAGAAAATGCCATAAGCAACTCTGATGGAGAAGAATTAGTTGATTCAGACTTGAACTAAGTGACAAATACATCTGAAGACTATCTGGATGAGTCTGATGATTCTAGCTAAGAAAGTGTTACTTCTAAACTACCATAAAAACCAATCCTAATGGTTTGAAGTAGTAATTATGATGAGTCAGATTTTGATTTGACTATAGGAGCTTCCTCTTCTTCGTAAAGAGCATCTAAGTCTAGTGGCTCCTTTACATTAGATGATGTCCCATATGATAGATGGTTGGACAAGCTCCAAGAATTTTATTCATGGATGTCAACAAAGTTCTTAACATATCCTTCTCATGGAGAAATTTTAACATAATTTATCAGCAGATTCATTGGAATACTTAAGGATTAGTTAAAATCTACATCTAAACAAGACCAAATATATTTCTTAAGCCTGACAAATTTTGATGAAGCCATCAACATTATTCATCTATTCCTCATAGGGAATCCAGAAGATTCAAAGGAGATAAAGAAGAAGGAATTCCACAAGAGAAAATGTTGTTCATATAAGAAGAAAGATTTGGATAGACATTTCAAGAAGATGGTCCAACGCTTTTATCAACTTGGTGCTAACATTGACCTAAAACAAGCATTTCTCTCTTCCATTCCTCTATCATTATCAAGAGGAATTGAGCGATATTTTTCAATTAAAAAATCAAAAAGTAATCTATGTCTCAGTTGGAGAAATCTATAAAATACTTCACATGGTTATTGAAGATATATATAACAAAAGGAGAGTCATCGAAGACTACATTCAAGGTAGCAATGTCTTTGATGAGATGTGTTGCAAGCTAGATTTTTATATCAAATGTAGAAATCCTGAAAAGGAGTGTGCTTGCAGTCTAAGAAAGAAAAAGAAACATTTCAAAGTCAGAAGTAGAAAATCCTTCCCAAAGGAAAGAAGAAGATTCCTAGCTTAAAAATGAGAATATTATAAGAAGAAAGGAAGGAAAGGGAAGAAATGTAACCACTGTTTCATATACAATAAATCTGGACATTATGCTAAACAATGACTCCAAAAAGGATCCCAAAGAATGATCCGGGCAATTGTTGAAAATGTTAGAGTTGAAATACAAGAAGATGAAGACCTTAAATAATTGTTCTCAGAAGAAAACCAACCATCAGACAAAACTTTGTTTTCTTTATAAACATACACTGAAGAATCCGATTGGGAAGACTCAAGAGATGAATTATACTCAATACAACAAACACAACTAACCATTGCTAATGAACTCATGAGTATTAGTACTCTTCATGTTCCAATTTACATTCTCATTAGCAAATATGCCAAACCAATTCCTATGATTGCCTTCATTGATACCGAAGCTACTAAAATTATCTTGGATCTTCAAGTACTTCCCAAAGATCTTTAGATTCCACACTCAAAGACTTTTGTAATTGCATCCAGTAAAGAATTATGTATACACCTCAGGAGCAAGTCAATAAAAATCCAAATTTTTCCATGATATAGCATCATAACTCTAGTTCTTAGATTTCTATTGCCCAATAAGGACATTGTTGTTGGTTGAGATATACTATCTAAAATGCCTCATATGAAGATCTATCCAGAAGGCATAAGATTCAAAAAATATCATAAGTCATATATTAAACTTCTTAGATGACACTCTATTGGAGAGATCGGTATACTAGGACCCGTCACAAGGATCAGATGCATGTACTGAGAACTACATTGAGTTCTGGAAAAAATGTAGCTTTCCTTCATGGCAAAACCAAGAATTTTTTGTGAAGATTCCTATTAAGAAAAATGAAGATATCAATCCAATGAAAGCTAGTCATTCAGGAATGAATCCTAAACATGCTAAATTAGCAGAAGAATAATGCAACACACTGTTAAGCTAAGGATTGATAGAATCTTTAGATTCACAATAGGCTTGTCAAGCGTTTTATGTAAACAAGAGAGCTCAACAAGCTAGAGGAAAGCTAAGGCTTGTTATCAATTACCGGCTTCTTAATCACTTTATCTCAAATGACGAATTCCTAATCCTTAATAGGAATGCATTATTCTAAGACATTACCCAAGCTAAGATCGTTTCCAAATTTAATCTTAAAACAGGCTTTTGGTAATTAGGAATTCATTTAGATGATGAACACAAAATAGGATTTTGCATCCCAAATCACCATGACCAGTGGAAAGTCCTACCATTTAGGCTAAAGACCACTTCATCACTATTTTAGAAAGCCATGATCAACATTTTCTAGCTCATTCTAGACGGTGTCATCATCTATATAGATGATATCCTTCTTTTTAGCTCAAATGAAACATCTTACTCTAAACTGCTCCAATAATTTTATGAATTAGTAGTATCATATTGAGTTATGCTTTCAAAAAAGAAGACAAAGATAGCCCAAACAGAAATGGAGTTTTTAAGGATGAAAATTAAAGATGGTTGTTATAAACCAGAATCCAATATTGCTACGGAACTATTAAAATTTCCTGATGAAGATCTCAACACCAAGCAAATACAATAATTTTTGGGAATTGTTAACTATCTTAGAGATTTTGTTCCTTAAATCTCTAAGTACACTTTTGCTCTATCTCAAATGCCTAAGAAGAAACATCCCCTATAAGGAAATAAACAGACAAGAGCAATAAAGTTCCTGAAAGAAGAATTGTAGAAACTTTTACCTCTGAAGATCCCTTTAGGAGGATAACTCATTCTGTAAACCGATGCTAGTGACAAGTATTAGGGAGCAATTCTTCTAAAACAAGGATAAAAAGGAAGACATATATGTGGATACAAAAGTGAGAAGTTTAAAGACTAAAAAATCCATTACCGTTCAACATTCAAAGAGATCCTTGATATAAAATATGGTATTAAAAAATTTGAATATCTTCTTATGGGATCGCATTTCAAAATTGAAATGGATATGAGTTCATTTCCTAAAATGCTTAAGTTTAAGCAAAAGACAATGCTACATCCTTAACTGTTAAGGTGGTAAGCATGGTTTTCAAAGTACTCTCATGAAATCAAACATATATTTGGAAAACGAAATCATGTTGCTAACTTCTTATCCAAACCTCAGAACGAGATTGAAGAAGCTAAGATTAGAATTCTAACATCACCTCTTTTAGGTAATATTTGTGCATCCAAGAGTATTATCGTGATATGAAGTCCAAATCAGTTACCTCCAGACTTATACGATTTAGAATCATTTATTATCCATGGTCCACATGAGTTAAGGTAGATAGTTACAAGAGGCAATTTTGAAGAAGAAAGCAAAACTCCGATATGGGAATATTAGATCCAAATTTTCAAAAAGTATGAAGGATTAAATATAAATTCTTTTGGATTATATCCTCGATACCCTTTCATCCATCCCCATATTTAGAGATTTTATGAAGCCAAGTTTCTGGTAGAATTAAAATGGTTTTACTGGTATCTTATGCATCATTACAGCATTGTTGTTTAAATTCTAACCTATGAGACATTGCAATATCTAAGAATCATCAAGGTAAATCCAAGCTTAAATCATCTGATTAATTTGACCCAATTAATGGAATGGTTCAGATCTCTACCAGTATGGGAACAAACATCAAATCATTGATCAATCATTTAAATCAAAGATTGCCAAGAGGAAATCCATTATAATTCAAATTGATTGTAGAACTTAGACAACAGTAGATGGAATACCGGTTAGGAAAGTATTATCTATTAAGAATTTTCAACTTCACTGATGGATTTAAAGGAGACATTCGAGAAGATAATAGGAGATACTAAGAAATCTAGAAGAAGTTATGCTCGATAAACTATACCATTCCACAAGAAATATGGCTAGGTCCATTTGAAATAGAGGTACCGTGGGCTCATAGTAATGATTATTAGTCTATAGTACCCTCAATCAAGCAGGCTTTGAAGGAACGAAATGAAGAGATTGATCGAATGGAGGAAGGAGCCTTCTTAATAGGATATAGCCAAGAACTTAAGTACCTTGATGACATCAATATATCACCTTTACACAAACTAGTGACGGGAAGTATTGATTGATCTGCAAATCTTATCGAGATAATTATAAAAGCGTGTTAGTCATTAAGTCTTAGAGATAAGACAATTATTTAAATATGTCTAATGAATTATTTAACAGTGTTTGTCATTTGTAATACGTGTTATCAATTATTGTATTTAGTTACCGTAGTTCATAATAAAAATTGTCAGTTACAGGTGATAACCTATTTAAATGTTTGTATTCTAAAATGCCTACATAAGGCATTAGCTTATATTGTGAATGGCATAACATAGGCATATGAAATATATTAACAATTGCTAAAAATTTCTTATGACTTTCTAAAATCTTTCTCTTTCTCTCCCAAACCTTTAGAAAGAAATTGCTTGACATTCCGGTTTACTTTCCAAGATTCAAAGCATGCTATGTACTTGTCTTTTATGAAGAACCTGGATATTAGAAATTAATCTTGCGGATACATAAAGAGCATGGATAGTATTTTAAATTATTTTAAGCCAAAAGACTCTTTCTTGTAAGTTGCAGTCCAAGCTTAGGAGAAGCAATCAGGTACAGATTGAACATTGGTGAGGGTTAAAGTAATTTGGATACTATCTATTGTTCTTCTTATTCATGTGATAAGGTATATAAGCCGGAAATCAAATGATAAGCTGTATTGCGGTAAAAGTGATATTAATGTGTAAGAATGCATTATACCTTAAACTCATCGAATCTTGATGAATGCCGAAATTTTAAAGACAACTAGTACTGGTTGAGAGAAAACGGAAAAGGAGGACAGATGCTTTGAATTTGTCCAGTGAAAGAACTCTTCCTTCTCAATTCGTTATTGTTATATCAAGTGAAAGAACGAAGTTATGTTTTCATACATTAATATTTGCAAATTATTTATATATATTTTATTATGCAACTATCATTTTATGTAAACACAACATGCGTATGCATCTACCATTTGAGAGAGAAGCCATTAATCTGTTTCATTCAAATTCCTCCGTATAATCTATTATCATTAAGAGAACAATTTTTATTTGACTTTCTTTAATATCATCTTATCGTATATCTCCCGCATTTACTGTACCCTATATTTCTACAAGTTCATGGAGGCCAACTGCTTAAAACCGTAATCCATGCACACTTCTGCCACAAAACCATGCCACTACTTTTTCAATAACTCCAACCCAATGCAATTTAAATTGGAAGTCCATTACCCATGTTCATTCAACTCTTATTATTATATTGCAAAATGGCTTCAAATTAATGTTATTTTTAATGCAAATAACTGCTTAAAACCACCCAAATGCTTCTTTTTATAAGTTATTATACACTTCATGCTGAACATTCATTGATAGCGTTATATGCTATGGCAATAATCTATTTCTTCACCATCCACATATTAATCTCTCTATTCACAGAAACTCTCTCTCTTTTAGCTTTTTTAATTTGGATTTATTTTAAGTTTGAACTAAACTTTTATACGATGCATTTAATTATAGGTAAGGCATCATGTTTTTCTCAATATACGAGTTCGTTTTACCGTGAATTTTTATAGTCATTTTTTCCTTTTTTTTCTTCATAAATTTCATGTGTCTATTAAGTCTCACATACCTTTCAAGCATGTTTGTGTTATTTTTCAACACTATCATTTCCTTAAAGTTGCAAACTAAGGTCAAAATGAAATCAGACTTTTAAATTTGTAATTTCCATATATCTTTTATGGTATTGATGGTACATTAATTTTAAATTGCCTTTCAAACATGTTTCCTTTTATTTCATTGCATTGTGTATTATATTTCAATTCCCCATTCTCTTGCACTGCCACATCATTTCCTCTATACTACCAAGTAAGCTAAATCTTAAATTTTCTTTTGCTTTCTACAGTATTAATCTTTTGTGATATTAAAGTCTTTGGCTCTCTTTTGGTATAGGCTCCTTCTATATTTGACGATTCTAAATTCTATGAAAGTTAGCAATAAATACTTATAGACCTAATGATAAAATAAGTTTAGTAGGGATATCGTTTGGAATTTTCTAAAGAAAAAGTTTTTCTATGTTTATTATTTTTTATAGTGCTCACTTCCATCACACGTGATGGGAACAAATGATTTTTTTTTTTTTTTCCACCTTTAAAAATTGTCATCTAGCCATCATCTATATATTAATTATTTGCTTATACGCTTTGAACTTCTTGCAATCCCTATGGCATCATCATCATCAATTCGACAAAAGAAAATGAAGCGTAAAAGATCAAACTACAAGAAATTACTCTTTTCCATTAAAAAAAAAAGGAGGGAAAAAATGTATTCCCACCAAATTTTTCTGGTTTGTCTCATGAAAGAAAAGCAATTTCCCAGAGTCCCATAGTCGATTATGCTACTTATGGATAGGAAGTGGGAAATTAAATATGTACATTAGTGATTTATTTTAAGTTTGAACTTATTATTTATAAGCGCATTTAATCATAGGTAAGATATTATGTTTTTCTCTATATAAGACTCCTTTTTATTACGAATTGTCAGTCATATTCTTCTTTTTTAGAAATTTCGAGTGTCTAGTAATTTTTACGGGCCTTAGAAGCAAGTTTGCATTATTTTTCAACACTTCATTCTTTTAAGTTGCCAATTGAGGTAAATATGAAATCCAATTTTTAAATTTGTAATTTCCATGTATCTTTTTATGGTATTAATGGTACATCAATTTTAAATTGCCTTTCAAATAGGTTTCCTTTAGTGTCACTGCATTTGGTATTGTACTCTATTTCTTGAGTACGTCTCACTATGAATATAATTAGTATTGCTTTTTTTATCTATAGTTGTGCTGTTGATTTTTATATTTTTCCTTTATTTTGTCGCTGAAGTGCAAAGCATTTGTCAAGGTTACTTATGCAGTTACTATGGTATTATGTCTACGATTATGTAATCATTATGGTATCATTTGGACCACGTTATTTGATAAAATTAAATACTAAAATTTGTGAGAATATGTGATACATCAAAAGTTAGTTCCCCTACCTTAAGATTATCGATGTCAATTAGCTAATATTAAAACAAAATTTTTAAATTTTGAAATGGAAAATGCGTTTTCTTGTTCTTCATAACTCAACCAAATCTTTTTTTTCTTTTACATGGTCAATTGAAGTTTGTAGATAACAATTTATTACGAGATTGGCAGAAATGGATATGATTATTAAGGTATGATTTGTAAATATAAAAATCTAAATAATAACAATAATATGTATATAACACTAAATGATAACATTCTTTCACAGTCTTATTTAAATTTGATCGTTTTTCTTTTAACTTAGATTGTTTTGCTAGATCATTATTTTAAAATTAAAATGTTAATGTCTTTAGTAATATTTCTTTATCCTTCTTATGCAAAAGTTCAAATAGTTGTTGATTTCTTTCAGGATTTTTCAATTCTGCAGGTTGAAATTATGTTTCATACGACTCGATTTCTATAACATGCTTTATTTATTTTGAAACACACGCATCACGTGAGCGTTATTGGCTAGTATAATTAACATACCTAACTGAATTAGAGTTGTTAGAAGAAATAAAAATGTTTCCAACATTAAAATAAAATAAAGGGAAAAATGTGAATAGCTCCATAAACATTTACTTAGGTATGGACTAATATTCTAAATTTATAATGTACAAACACCTTATTATAGAATTAGGTTTAAGACTTTGCTAAACATTGATCATTATATATCTTTTTTTAACTAAAAAAGGAAGTGCTTTTTATGTGATTAATTTATCAAAATTTAGAATCTTAATCAAAATTTAAAGAATTATTTGCAAACGTCCGTATTAGTTCTTTGGGTTTTCGGTTCGGTTCGGTTGGACGGGGAGGAACCAAGTTTTGGCGGGCATCATGTTTTTCTTCTCTCTCTCTGAACTCCGATTGCGGCTGCGAGGGAACGAAATGATTTGAACTGAATCAGAATAGAATTCTAAACACCGAAGGTATGCCCAGAAGACGCCTGAGACTTAACCCTTCTTCTTCCGATGAAGAAAATGAAACAGATATCCAACCTCCTCCACCTCCTCCTCCTCCTCCAAGGCCAAACCCTAGTAATACCGATGAGGACAACCGGGTGGTTATCGACGTACCCGACAACCTTACTCCCGAGGACGGCCTGGATCCTCCGTCACCAGTTGCTCAATATCTCCATAAAATGGGCTTACGACTGAACACACGGTGGCTTATGGATTGCCTCACTAGACTGCAGTCCTCATTTCAGGGTTTCCAAACCCTCGATGTTCCCGCAACTTCCAAGCTTTGCTTCCACCAGTTCTTGTGCTCCGACATGAATTTCTCAGCTGCTGGCGCCGGCATCCTTCCTCCAAATCTTAATTCCATGCATCTTGCCCTTCTTCCAGGTCCCTTCGTCTTGCAGGTCTCTCTCTTCTCTCCCTCCCTCTCTCTCTGTGTCCCTGTCTAGCATATGCACATTGTAATGTACAACATTCGTTCATCTTAATCCAGTGTCTTCGATTAATGCGGAAATATGTAATCAGATTACAAGCACAATAGATAATTGAAAAAAAAAATAATAATATAGAATATTAGCTAAATATCCTATGACTGAAATAATGTTATATTTTCTTTCTATTCTTTTGGTGAGTTTAGTACGAGTGTTATTCTAAAGCAAAAATTTGTAGGTGGATGAGATCATAAATATAAGCTGCCCTCTTAAGGGCAGGTACCAGCCCGCTTCTGCTGGCCACAAGAGGTGCCTCAAGCTCTCCTTAACTGATGGTGTCCAACGCGTTTTCGGAATGGAGTATAGGCCTATTAAAGATCTTGATCCTTTGGCTCCTGCAGGTCTCAAGGTTTACTCATATTCTGCTCCATTCTTTTCCTTCTGTTCAGTAAACATTAGATCGTAATCTTGCTGGTCCTACTATGCAATCGGATTATCACTACATCTTGTAGGTTGTTGTTTGCAATGTACATGTTCGCCATGGGCTCCTTATGCTTGTCCCTGAATCCCTAGATGTTCTAGGGGGAGTGGTTGACGAACTTGAAGCAGCACGCCAACGCCTTGTCAATGAAGTAAATAAGCCTCCAAGGGGAAAAAGGTACTTCTTTTATTGTTAGGGTATGCATATCTCTGCATTCTGCTCATGTAGCAGTCTCACATTACCACCTCACTTTTGTCTGCACTTGCATTTTTGAGGAAACATGCGTAATAACTTGCTAGAGAGGTTTAATGTCACAAAAATCTTTTTCAGAAGGATTCTTGATCATTATATTCATTTACAATAATTGCATATTGATATTCTTGATCTTTCTTAGAACTCTCCATTCTTTCGAATGTATTCATGGTTTTCATCTTGTTAATGATACATAGCACATTAGCAATGTTTCACGTCCTTCTTAAATGTGCTCTGGATCCTCATGCAGAACAAGGTCTGGAGTTGTTCCTTCTCTAGCAACTAGAGCAACTCTTGCTGCATGGCCTCCTAATGGTGTTAACACAACACATAATGATCCTTCTCCAATGGAAGTTGCTACATTTCAACAGACAGAGAATTTAGGTAAGTTCTTCTTGGTGTTTTCCATTAAAACACACCTTCGGTTTCCTTCCTACCCCATTTAAATTATGTCAACCTGTATTTTTGTATCCATAATCACTTTTAGGAGAGCCGTTGAATAGTTAATTTGGGAAGCATATTGTAAAATGTGAAAAGGTTACCCACATCCATCCCTTGTGCTCTATTGGAGAGCAGCTGTCTTGCCTCTTGTCTGTATTGTTTATATTCTTGATTATTCGTGTTACTTTCTACCTTATTATAGATAACCAGTTCTAAAAGGAAACCATTGCAAAAATCTGTGCGTTCACTTGACAATAAAGAAGCAAACATCCTCATGTGACATGAGAGTGTAGCTCGTAGCTTCGCATTATTATAATGCAAGTTGTACAACTCATATTACTCTATCCAAACTTAACACGGTGATGTCACATGAGAGAAAAGGCAACAGCAATGTTGCTTTAAAAACTGAAGAGCACTATGATAACCAGTACAGGAGTCTATTCATTGATTAGTGGACAATATGGATCCAGAAAAGAAAGAAAATTAGAGAGTCACCTTTGAGGTGGTTCTCTGGGCTGAAATTTTGGTTTGGGCTGCTTTTCTCTTCTCCCTATCCTTATCCTAATTCTAATGCCATCAAACTATAACTATTATTTGGTTATTCTTCTTCCAAACAGTTAGCTGTCAGCTTTCCTTTTATTGTTCGGCTTAGATAATGAAATGGCTTTTCATGGGAAATGGTTAAACCTGCTGTCTTCCGTTCCGTTCTTCCTGCATTAATTCTTGGAAGCTTGCTGTGGTTTTATAATATATGCCCTTATGTGGCAATTTGGCATCCGGGGCTTGATAAATTGACAAGGGGCGGGCAGAAGTTACTGATAGAGGTCACTGATGAATTTTCTACTTTCCAGGTATTCCGTCGACTCCAGCTGTTGTAAATACCGGTCATAGGAGTGCAGCAGATTCCAATGTTCCTTCTGGTAGGGGAAACATGGTGTGTCAGCCATCATCAATCTTCAACACAGATTTGGAAGAGATGCAAGTTGATGCAGTTCCTGTGAGAACAGCAGATGCGACGTCCAATGCACCAGTGAATATTGTTGCAAATTTTGAGGAGATGCACATGTATTCGAGATCATCCATCAGGAGGCCATCTGTAGCGTCTAACTCGAAGTATAACTCAGTTACAGCTGCGGAAGACAGGCAAGCTGGTGCTGATACCGTGGAAAGAGAAAATGCTTCTGATGACCCTTACTTGGATGCTGTGTCAGATATGGACGATGTACAAATAATCAATGGCTCTGAGCGTCCGCTCCTACTATCTGGGGATCGAGAAATCCCCTTCACATACTTGGCTAGTTTGTCAGCCAAATGGGCTGCTATGAAAGAGGAAGTGTCCTCTGTTCAAGGAAAGATCAAGGTATATCTATGCCATGACAAATTGTATTGTGATATGATGATCAACTTTTGTGTTGATTTTTGCAAAGGCTAAATACTATAATCAAATTTTTCTTTTAAAAAAAAAAATTCTCCATTCATCATCGAGTCTATGTCTTTAAATTCTTGTTAATTAGAGTTTGACACGTGCTTTTGCTGCCACTTTCTAGTGTTATTTCCAAAATATTTTTTAAACCGACAGTAGGAGATTCCTCCTCTTTCTAGTTATATTTTTATACCTAAATTTTCCTTTCAATTATAGCGTGAAGGAAGTCATGTGATCTTTATGCTCGTGGTTTTACTTTGATATATACTGAAAGAGTAGTAAAATTCTTTAACGTGTCTTTCTTCTTAATCTATTACATACGTATGCATATATATGTATATGTATATGTATATTTATTCCTTGATACGGAGAAACTGTAAAGATAAATGGCCTCCTTTTTTCAATAGACCGATAAGTTCTTAAAACCGCTTACAGTACTTATTCCGAACAAAGTGTCATTATTAAGATAAATGGTTAAATTCTCCAATTAGATGGACCATCTGGAATCCCAGATTCAGAAATGCCATTTTCTCCTTACAGTTAAAAATAGTGTAACCGGTTTTCTTTTTAATTTCCCTTGTTAAAAAAATTTCTCCGGTATGTTGTACTCAGAACAAGCAAAGCAGCTCTCCAAGCGCTGGAAATATCAGCTTCTTAGGCTATTTCTTCTTGTTAGAATAGATTTCATCCATTATGAAACCTCCATTAAATATTTTTCTCAACTGTGGTGTCCGACTCTTCTTTGTTGATCTGTTGTCTCATCCATTAATAATTGTTGTCAACTTTGGTGAATGCAGTGCTTCTTAACAGGCGTAAAGGGATTCCAGTACAAGAAAAGGACGATGTATGAGCTACGTGTCTATGTTGATGATGGCAGCCTCATATCTGAGATCTTGATAGATCATAATGTGAGTATTGGTTGCATTTTTCCCACAGAATCTTACATAATTGTCGTAGAGAAACTTATTGGTAGCGTGCCCTTTTAGGTTGTGCAGAAAGGAATAGGTCATCCTCCGGATGAGGTCACCGCCGCTCTTTCTTCACCAGACAAAAAAGTCGTTGGCCGTGTGAAGGAGGCATTAAAGCAGTTTCAGTATTTTTTAGCGAATTTTGAGGTAATCCATTTATGCAAGGCCAACCCATTCGAATTTTACAACCTTTTGAGCACTTCTTTGTCGCAATGGCCGTGTTAACATCGGCCTTCGTTGATCATGCTTCCTGAAGCCCTCTCGTTTTTCAGGGTACTATGGTTATAGAGATGAATGCATCTTCCCCTCTTCCCATTGCTCTTGAGATGGACGAGGGGTGCTCTGCATCTGACCCATGGCTTCTCTTGAGGAGATTGAAATCTTTTACCTCAGAACGAACAGCACCTGTTTCTTCCGTTCAACCGGTAGACTTATCACCTTGAATCGAATGGGTTAACAATGTTCAGAAGGTATTCGACCTGGCCAGCGATGATGCTCGTTTAGCACATGGGAGTGGCGTGATCTTGTTTTGTCACGGAGCTAGTTGTTCTGGAGGCTGGTATTCTATACGGTAGTTGCTGGACAGATGGAAAGTCGTCGATCGTGGTGGATGAGATGAAAACAGTGGCCAAAGTTCTTTCCTTGCTCTTTTGAGGATGAAGGTGGCGCCTCCTAAACATCGCCAAGAATCAAAGAGGAGGTTAAAATGCATCTCCTATCATATCTCATCTACCCTCTCTGTCAACGGGTGAGAACTTGCAATGCCGATTTCCCATCAACTGTCCTTACGGAGTAACTGAGGGTGAGGAAGCTGGGGCCTTACCAGTGGTGAAAGGGATTGAGGAAAGGTTGTAAAGATTATCCGAAGAGAAACCAGATTTAAGAGAAAAGTAGAATCCAGAAATTTCGAGAAGCAAGAATTTGGAAAGGATTAATACACTTTATCTGTGTGATAATTATAGGAATACAAATAGCTATAGCTAAATGCTGGTAGTAATTAGATATATTACAAATACAAAAATATACTATTTTAGATTCCCTTATCGACAAGGGCATATCTGGAAAATGCATCGTATTCGTATTTCACCAATGGTAGTGGTGTAATGTAAAATCATGTAAATAGTGTATTTAGAAACAAGAATGCGATGGTCATGTGTCACGGTATTATGCTGCTATCTGGTGTAAAACATCAGGATACAACCAGAAATGGCCCGCTGTCACAAATCATTAAAGCTTGAAACAAGACATAAAAGCTACTCGATGATATTTACTAATATATACTATTCTGCCTAGTTGAGTTCTCTTCTAGGAATTGTGAACCTTCTTCCTTGTCACTAAACCCAAACCATTACCTGTTCCTAATTAAGGGCTTTGGACCGTGTTCTCTTTATGGATTATCATGGAAGGTTTGTCTCCCATCATAAATCAAATCAGTGATCTATTGTATGGACTCGGTCCTGGTGATGCATTTCATTTCCTTGGTACATCCATTTGTTGTAACTATTGTAGCCAAGATTCCCATTGATCAAACAGGTTGATGCGGCAACTAGTCAGTGGCGAAATGGATCTATCCTTTAGCGCTTGTTGTCCAGAGCTCTTTTGGTCACTTGAAGATCACCTCTGTGAATTGCTACCCTCCATTCTTCACAGATGTGTTCACCAAACTTAAACATGGTATGGCTTTTGCCCTTCTGTCACAATTGAAGACTACAAAGAAAAATGTGTTTTTAGAATTTACCATGCCATTGGGGGTAAAATCAGCTAATTATTGAAGTGGATATCGCTTGACATTTTGGTCTCTGCTATTTGTAGCGCTCGAATAGAGTTTAAGTGAGGCCGAAAATTTTTAAGAGAAGATGAAGTTCCAACTTTTGATTATTGGCTAATAGCATAGTGTTTACAGCGTAGACACAACCTACGCATGTCACACTAGTCTATATATTTTATACATCAGACGCTGTACATACATACATACATATCTACCGCATTGGGTGTCTTTCTTCAAACTAATAACAATATAGCAAGCATACATTAATCTGTCTTCACCTCCCCTGTTTGGATTGAGGTGGGATAGAAAATCTTCTTGGCTCCAGTGAGGTCTACCACCTTCTTGCTTAGTGCTTCGCTTGCTGGTTCTCCAGGGCTCGAGAGAAACATCAAACGGTATAACCATTCTATCAACTCCGGGCAGAAAACCTTCCATAGAAAGGTCATTTTGAACCATGATGGCTCGGTCAAGTACCTATCCCCTCGGCACGCACTTTTCACTATTGCTTTTGCACAGCTTTCTACCGATTCCACAGGTATGGCACCTACTTGGACCTGCACCCCATCCATACACCCTCAATATCTAGTTCAAAATTGACAGTTGAGAGAAAATATTCTAAAGCAGATGCAGATTCAAGTTTACATACATCCCTCAAGTCTCGATCCACTTCCATCCTGCCTTCTCTGCTGAGATGCTTGCCTTGTGTCAACTCCGACTCTATGAATCCAGGTGTTACGATGGTTATACCAATGTCGGGTCCCAGTTCCACCCTTAGTGTCTCGAACATGGTCAGCAATGCAGCCTTGCTTGCCTGAAGTGGAAATTCACTTGCATACTTAAACCAATCTGTCTAATCATAATCGCCAGAACGATATCTCTGGAGTTGGAAGAGCTAACTTACATTGTAAAAGCTCATCCGCGGTTGAGGCAACCATGAAGCAGACGAAGAAAGGACTACGATCTTGCCATTGCTATTTCTGAGGTATGGTACTGCGAACTGTGTGGTATAAACCGAACCCCAGTAATTTGTGTCCTGCATGTATAGGAAAAATGGCATAACAAACATACAAGGACAATGGTTGACCAGCCAAAAAGAAAAAATCCGCTAAATGTTTTTGATAAGGACAATTACCATGACGGCTCTGAAATCTGTGATATCCTTGGCATCTTCGAATTTGCAGATGGTAGTGATCCCAGCGTTATTCACCAAATGATCCACTGTCACACGACATACCACTCACGATTCAGTGAATGAAGCAAAAATTTCAGAGCTTTTTGAAAGCATGCGATGTGGGGTTGTGTGTCTTACATCTTCCGAAACGGTTCATGGTTTCATTAACAAGTCGTTTACAGTCATCCACTTTGGAAACATCAGCTGGAATAATTATAACGTCAGGAGAACCCAAATAGAGTGCCCCGTCAGCAACTTCTCGAAGGGAACCTTCGCGGCGTGCTACCAGTGCTAAGCATGCTCCTCTTTTTGCATACTCATATGCGAGACTCTGGGGATTTATGGGCGGTAATAAAAAGGATAATATATAGTAGTTGTTGGTGATTATAGTTATGGTGGAGTAAATCCTAGTATATATATGTTGCATGGACATTGAAAGGAATGTGAATAGACAAACAACGTACCTCGCCAATCCCGGATGAAGCCCCAACGATTAGAACAACCTTACCAGCCACATCTTCGCTGAAGATACAACTCAAGACGGAGAAGAAGAGCTTGAAAGCGTAGTATGGAGGCAATAAGAGGCAAAGTGAGAAGAAGGTGAAGGGAGGAGCAGCTAGGTTCAAGAATTTGTGAATCACATCCATCATTACTAGTGTAGAGGAGAGCAATGATAATCTATTATACAAATGCCAGGAAGAAAGAAAGAGAGAGAGAGAGAGAGAGACCGAGACTTTGATCCTGTTATATACGTGATAGATATTACATATATACATATACATCAGAGATGTAACTTTAGGGAAGGAAGGAAAAGAGAAGAAGGTGGTTCCTGTGGTGGGGGGGGGGGGGGGGGGGTGGGGGGTGTTGGCGTGGCACTTTTGCATGGGAGTTATAGGACACGTAATTAGATCAGGTACAGGTTGCTGCATGAGCTAAGCCTCCAACATATGTCGCTTCCTTTCCAGCATATGCATAGCCTCTCGAACCTCCATCTCCATCAATTTAATTCATATTCACGCACGCTCACACTCTCTTTCTCTCGCATTTTCAGCGGCTTTCAAGATGTTGACCCATATTGATCTAACCTGAATAGATTTTGGGATAACATCGGTTCCGAATCATGAACCATATGTCGGTTTATAGAATCGAATTGGACCACATAAAGCCAAGTTTAAACTATCAAACGATCTACTGATCTTAAGGAGATAAGGTGATTCGAACTTGCAGAAGTATTGAATTAATGAGTCTTAAATTCGATGAGTTGACCCGCCAATTCGATCTACATATTTAAAAAATAAAAAAAAAAAGAAAAAGCTAACAAAAATATATATATAGATTTTCAAAATATATACATGTACATGTTAGGTTTTTTAATTAATTAACTTTCTTTATGTATTTATCCATTTTTATAACTAAGTTTGAGAATTTGATGTATATATCATATACATATGCAAGATATATATGTGTATATCAATTGTATATTTATCTAAGAGGTTAAACCATGTCAAAATATATATATATATATATATACATAAAAGATTTATATATTAAAAAAAATATAGATATCTATAATCAAGAAAATAATTTTAAAAAAATTTTGAAATACCGATTCATAGGCTATTAAACCAACCTGTAAATTAGCGGTTCAAATGAACCGGCCTCTCAAAACCAATAAAAATTCACTACTTTAATGACTTGTGAATAGTGGGCTTAGAAAGATTTAACTCACGTCTCAGATCTCAGTATGAGTATACTTAATTTTGAAGTCTCAACATACTCTAAATTGCTATATTAAAAGGCATCTCAATTATTAAAGTTTTATTATCTAGTATTTAAGAGATATTATTATCTATTCCCCTTATAAAACTGATATCCTCATTAGTTTCATTATATATGTCTAAAACTCCTCTTATTGAGATATTATCCGCTTTAGGATAAAACACTATATGGTTTTATCCCTTAATATAATAGCTTTTTAGAAAGTCAGTCATCATAGGATTAATCTAGTTTAAGCACGTTTAATTTTTAAGTTCACGTATTTTAAGTTGCTATACCAAAAAGTATTTTAATTATCAAAGTTATATTATCTAGTATTTAAAAAGTATTACAAAGGAGGAGTATTTTTAACTTAAGAAGAAAAAATAGAAAAGTGAAGTGTGCACAAGTAAGTAGTATGCTGACAGGCAATGGTAAGAAGTGAGAGGGTGATTTGGGTGATGTCCTCACTCTTTCACAAGCAAACTCCCTAAATTGGAAACGGGGTCAACTCGTCTTTCTAAGCCTTCATGGATCATTGTGAGTTTAACTGCTTGAGGTAAATGATGAGTTGGGTCTGGTCTCCTTACCTTGGAATTGCTCACTAACTAGCTAGTCGAAAGAGGACTAAGATGGATTTGCTTTACTTTGATGTAACTAGCTTAACCCTTTAGTTTTAAGTATTAGAAATTCAAATGTATGGATGCAAGCATAAAGCATGGCTGGCACTAATTGTAGGGCTCTAGAGCTAACTTTCATTCAGTCGATTTAATTAGGGACATTGATTAATTTATGGTAATTAATTGACGTAATTTAGTATTGTACTTTATTTCTTTAACATCAAATTGCACAGATTAGGAAAATTTTACGATTTCTGGTCAAATTGGAGTTTTAACCTAGTTTGGGGTTTCAATTTAGGGTTTTAATGTTCACTTTGTGATAACAAGTTCAAATTTTATTGATTCCAATTAATGTTAACCTTGTCAATTTTAGGGAATATCATTCATGCTCAATTTCAGACAAGAGAAAGACAAATGTCGTTTTGGAACTTAGAAAGGTTCTATTCTCATTCATGCTTTTGAATGTGGCTTTGAAAAGTCAAATCGAAATTTCTTGGAAGCTATGATTCCACTTTTGTGCAAGACTTTGATTTTTAGAGATAAGAGAGGTAATTGCAATTCCATTCCAACTTAAAAAAAGGATTACATTTTCAACCATATTCTTGTGATTATATATTCACCATGTTCTTAAGATTAAACTCAAACTATATATTTATACATGCTAAATTGAATAAATTATCAAAATGAAATTGTGATCTCGTGGTTGTTTATCATTCCTTCATTAGCTCGGTTTCTTTCCATTTTCCATTCCAAACCTTTGTAAACATAAAAAACGAAATCATTTTCAATCTTGGTTAAGCTTCCCTTAAGACTCTTTGTATACATTCCACGCAAATTTAATTAGTTCTGTAAATATTGTTCATGCTCTTATTCTTTTATGGAGTATTACAATAATTACTCGTGATTTTCGATTTTAAAAAATCAAGACATAGTCTATTCTTTATTTTTTTTATTTTTTATTTCTTTTGTTCATGTGTAACCCTTTTATCGATTTATCCAATTTATTTGTCTGCACCAAAGGAACAACTGGATCGTATCAAGTGATTTAGCAAATGCTATCCTCTCTTTCTCTGTCCTTCTCCCTTCTCTCCCCCCAACTCATTTGGGAATTTTCTTAATACAAATTAGAGGTGATGACTCTGTGTGTGTATGAGAGAGAGAGAGAGAGAGAGAGGAGGAGAAAAAGAAGAAGCAAGTAATCATCAATGAGTTATGCTCTTCCTACCTGAGTTGACGCTAGAGGTGATAAAAGTTAGAATCTGCTTAGCACCATAATATTAATATATAAGTTTATAGCTATATACCGGAGGTTTTTTGGGTGCCTTCCATTTTTTGAGGACATTAACGAGATTTGAATTTAAGTTTCTTTTAGTTATCTATTATTTTATTGCATAAAAATGATTCAGTATTAAAATTAATTTTTAGCGAAAATTTTGATAAACTTTGGAAATAGCTCGACAATAACATAATAGCTCCTAAATTGTTCTTCCATCTTAAAAATTCAACTATATCGAATATATTAATATATGATATACACATTTGTAAAACTTTTTAATAACATGTAGACATAATCACGTGTTGATAAAACATTATATGCAGAATTTTATAAATAGTATATGATTAACTTGATATATGAGAAAAGGAGGGCAATATGCATATCGAACAAAAATAATATGTTAATTATATGATGAATCTCTTATTCGTGAAGGGAATGCATATATCTAAACCATCTGTGTGCAGTGTGTGGGTACTCGTGAAATTATAAATTATAGTTATTGCTTCTACAAAGACAAATAAATAAGAAGCATGTATTATGCCTATGAATTGACAGCAAAATGATGCTTATATACATTAAATCGTATATTGTTTGCTATTTTTATAAACAAATTATTCAATTATAATTCAAATTGTTGTATGTGCATTATAGATATAGCCATGTGACTATATAATTACAACTTCATAATCTTACAAATACACTTATAATCAAGAATATTTTAATCTGGTCATATACTCATATTTATGTTATTATAATTATATAACTTATCATAGCTATCATTGTTTAAACGTAGTTGTACGTAATAAGAATATATTCATACAACATTTATTATAGTTCTATGAGTATACTTATAATATTTATAATATTATAAATACAATAACATGCTTGCATAATTATGCTATAATACTATATAATTATATGGCAATACTATATGGTTATTATAATAGCATAATTTTAGTAAGGATATGTTGGAAATTAATTATAAAATATTTTTCAAGAAGAATGGCTTGTACCTTGAGATTGATTTTCAACCGTAGAAAGTAAGAGGCTAAAAGGCCTTTCATTCATAAAAGAAATAGTCAAATCCAACTCGCAAGAGAACATGCTATTTTTTTTGCCAAACTAAATGGAAAAGAGAAAGAAAACATGCTGTTAAGACAAAGCCATAAAATTCGAGAGAAGGGGAAAGAGGCTAACATATGCCAAATGGAACCCAAACCATAAATCAAGTTCCACCATCGATTTAAAAAAAAAAAAAGAAAAAAGAAAAAAAAAAGGATCTAATTAATGTATATAACAATTTTGAGCTTATATGTTCATGCGTAATGGAAAAACGGAATTATCCTAATGAAATTCCTTGAATATCAGTAAAGTATATATCTAATTTAATTGTGTTCAGCATAGATAAATAATTACAAGATTATCTATGCTTTTATTAATTTTACAACTGTATCTGTTGGCAAATCCTCGTAATTATGTTGGGGAAAAAAAAAACAAAACAAAACAAAACAAAAGATGAAAGGGTTATATAATTTAATCATAGCTATATTCAGCAATGTCTGTATCACAAATGGAGTTGCATAATAATCGAGACTTACAGGCTGCCAGGTCGATTTGCATTCTTACTTGAATGGCCAGCTACTTCACTACTGGTGTGTGTGAAGACAACACAATCCAGATGCCACTTCTAGAACCTGCGAGGACATACAGATTCTGATCTAAAATGGATCTCACATCTTCATTATCGTATTTTAATCCTTATTTAGTCTTTCGTTCTTAAATACTTGAGTGGTGTATTTCCCTCCGATTTCGATGATATTAGTGTATAGGAAGAATGAAGTGGAGACTTTCGATTTCTTTTTTCTTTTTTCTTTTTTCTTTTTTCTTTTTTTGCAACGCTGCGTATATGCGCATTTAATGTAAACCTCTTATCTTGAATAAATTTAGTAGTTGTAGTTTAAATGAAAGAGTTCTTTTTCACTTTTTTCTTTTTAGTTATACTCGTTGAATTAAGTTTCCCTTTAATTACTTTGTGTTTTATCTTATAGATCTTCTTTATAGTATTTTTTAATAGGGAAATTTTATGTAGTGGGTTAAATTTGTATTTGACATTTAAGTCTATTAATTAATTGGATTTAACTCTTCGAATTAAGGTAATTGAATCGAAAGGGTCAAGTCCTTATAATTGAAATGATCAAGAGAGTTTTGGTATTATGTTTTTAGAATAGGGCCCGTTGAATCAACCCGTTCTATTCAACTTTTCTCGATATTGACTTATACTAAGAATAAGGTATAGAGCCTAAGCTCATAAAAAAGAACTCGCTTAAGGTCCATTAAATGAATGAATTGATCTTAACCATTGATTAATATCACAATTCAATAAATAAGATCAATGGTCCACTTTTATGAATATTGCATTCCTTCTTTCATTTGGACAAAAGAAATCTTGATATAAACGTCATTATTTTATTGAAATCTTATCTCGAAAAATTAAATACTTAATATTTTAATAACATTATCTCATTATCCATCAACTTTAAAGTTTAATATTTCTTAATTCCTCGACCTATCACCATAAGTATTAGAGTCTTATTAAAATCGCCGATTCCTCCTATTTACCTTATCTTATTTGATCGTCCCATATATAAGATTCGAGTGAACTTGACACCTGGTATCTACATAATCACTATACTCGTATCTTTACACATACATCATTCAAAAGTGACACTAAATTAAGGTATATGAAATATTTAAAATGATGATGACTTTTTCTCTATTTGAAAATAAAAGAGAACAATTATCTAATCCATCGATCTTATTCAAAACATCCCATATTCTACAAAACCAAATTTCCTGATAAACTCCACTAGCAAATCAATTTCTTGCGTGCACGGTGCACATAACCCATTGAGATATGCAGAATATGCCTTTGGCGTTTTTGCGGAATGGGCACGTGATTGGCTTGTGGACTCTAAATGTGTATTTGTATTTAGCTTTTATTTAATTAATTAATTATTTATATAGAATTGGTTGATCCACCGTGGAGTTTCATTGGATTATGTGTTGGGCTTGTGAAATTTCAGGGATTGACTTGGTCTTGGTCTTGGTCTTGGTCTTGGTCTTGTTCTTGGACTGGCGGGGGGTGTTGATTGAAAATTGGGCTACAACTGGGCCGTCAATAACGTATATAGGCTGGACGCTGCTCGCATAAGGGCTTCCATTATTTAGCAGAGTTGTAGTCTTCTAATTCAATATTTTGTCACTGTTTTCACATCATTCTTGCACTTGCGAATGTTGAATCATCGACTTTTATGTGTATCCTTCGATTCGGAAATCCACGCAAATTCTTATCATAAATATAATAAATGACGCATAAGTTTGGTATAAAGTTGAGTAAACGTATATAAATTCATAATTTAGCGCATAAGTTTTATTACTGTATTTTCAAACTTATGGCTCTAATTATAAAATGGTATTTTTCAAAACAAAAAAAAAAAAAAGGAAGACATTAGGAGTGGTATTTCCCTCTCTAATCCTGTAAATTTATCCGTTTGTCTATAAATATATGTATTGTCTTGAGCAATCGTACACTTTTCTTATAAGAAGGCTTTTTCTTTTATTTAATAATTCAAGAGATTGAAAGGAAAATTTCTTTTATCGCAATCACCATATTACTATTGAATTAGATACATTCACATTTGAGCCACTACTAGTGATGATTGTTTTTCGTATTTTAAACCGAATGTGCTATTGCATAAAGGTACTTTAATATTACTCAATACGTTATAAATATCATAATATTTTCTTGTTATTTATTATTATTTTTTATGATTTCATAGTTCATTGGATATTATTTATGGTCTAATGCAAATTATTCGAATAATTGTAATCCAACTTTTTAACTATATTATAAATAAGCATACATATATATTTCTATTTCTAAACATAATTTCATAAATTAAAATAATTCTATTATATATTATTATTTTAGTTCATTTTTACTCCGTTTGTGGTAGAACTACAAGATTGACACAGTGAACAATAAGGATAATAGGAAATTTTTCTTATAACAAACATATCAATTTTCGAGTTTCACATAACATGACTTTTCTTTACTTTAACAGTATGTATGTTGTGTTGATTTGCAGAATACAACATTGAACATAAAATCGCTACACTATGAAAAGATAAATTGATCATGGAGGGCAAGCATTTCTCATTTAAATCAGGACCATGTACTCCAAAAATCACTCAAAGAAGGACTTCCTACTTTTTTATTTTTGTATTGATCAAGCTAGTTGAAATAATGAATGAGTAGTTATTCATAACATCCATGATGTAATTAGCACGCACACGCATGTGCACAAACACATGCATACACACATACACATATTCATACATGCACACATGCATGCACATATATACACATTTGCAACCTTGTGCACACACTGTAATACCAAAAACTCGAAACAGCATAATCAACCATGTGTCCCTAATATCTAAAAATACATTTAGGCTTTAACTATGTTTATATAATCTCCAAAAGCACCTATATAACTACCAATAATAATAATAAACAAGTCTCTATAGTCAAATTTAAACAAAACAACCTCCAAACTATTCATTACAATATAATAAGTTAAACTATCATAACCTAAGTAAAATCCTTCCTCTTGTTACATTAGTAACACACCTAATTCCAAACTCTAAGGTCTTCAGCGTTTAAAAATTTCTTAAGTACGTGAAAAATAAAGTCGAGTGAGCTAAAAGCCTAATACATAATATTGCATACACAGGTACATACCAGATGATATGCTAAACACATGCAAAACATTTATCACAAACAATTATATTTAATAATCTCTCCATTTAGTTCACCAAACACCATTAGGATACTCATGACCTCACTCCTACTTGATAGTATAAATATATAAATATACACATGGGAACCATCGACCGTAAGATTCCTCGGTTGGGAACTACTATTGTAGACCTCATCTAAATGATATCGAGGACTGCCACCTCTAGCCTCAATATCCCTAAATCTACCCTTAATCCTTTCAATACATAATTTCATTAAGGAAAACGTTACATATCGTTCATCAGGATACCTCTTTAGGATTCTATCACTTTTGGCTTGTAGGCCGCCCATACATAAATAGCAAACAATTTAGTAGTTAATTATTTAGTTAATTTGTTTTATTTTCTATCTTAACAAGTGTCCACAATAATCATGTCATGTAACTGGATCAAGCTTTTCAATAAATAATTGGTACTCCACAATATTAAATCTTGGGAATCAACATAATACATGTTAATGAGTATGTTAATGAGTATCTACTGGAAGCTAAACTTAACTCTTTATTACGTTTTCTAAACACTTATAGAGTTTTTGTGTATCCTTAAATTTAATTCTTCACTAACTTTCAAAAAGATGCATATATTTCAATAAGATATTATGTACATATCAAGTCGTTTTTAATCATAATATTAGTTATACTTTTAAATTTTAAGTACATAATAGTACAAGACTATTACTTAAACCTGTTTTATAAGGTATATAAATTATCTGAGTACGAGTGATATGAAATTCTTTTGGAGACTTATATATAGGTATGTATGTATATTTCTAATTTTCTAGATTCTTTTAGAACTAGAGAATCATAATGGGATCATTAAAGATAACATATCTTCATTTATCATATGTTGTTTTGTATCGAATTATGGATTTTAGAATTGTTTGCAAGTAAATCGGTACAGCATATGATTACGGAAGCTATCGGAACCGATTTATACGAATCCATCTAAAGTTAATCTACTCTTGTATTTTAGTCACATTGCAAGTAACCGTAATTTATGTAGAACTCCAAAAATGGAGATAGACCTTATGAATTTGTCGAACTGATGGAACCCTTAAACCCACAATGAAGAACGCCTATTTTATTATTATATTGCTGTTGTTGTTATTATTATTTATAATCTGGCAGCAATATTATAAGGTCATTCGCAATCACATTCCATAATTGATCAGCTACCATCTATTTTGCTCAAGCCAATACCCACCTCATATTCATCAACCATGTCATAATAATTCCATCGTTCGCTCCAATGTAGTATTAGCCAAATGCTTTATTTTACAATCCACCAAAAGTCAAGGCAAAACAGCTATTTATTATAGCGGCTGATTCATTTCCCCCTGGGCCAACTGCAACGGACTTGCTGTTCTCAACCGAACCGACTTTCGTTTAGAGTTTACTTAGATAAATCTTAAACACCTTTAAGATATTTATAAGCTTTTGGTTACCTCCATTGGTACCGATATTTGACCATTTTTTTTTTAATTTCTTCCCCTTCCTCTATCTGACAATGGTAGACTATGCAGTGCATTGGGGCTTTTTGTTGTGCATCACACTTTACATCGTTGCCGCTCTTCTTTTTTTTTTTTTGTTTTTCTTAAAAGAATTTCCATTAGTAATTCTTTACAGTAATAATAAATAAAATATCACTATTATAATATATGATGATAATAAATTAAATATTTACATATTTTATTATTAGTTTGAAATATAATGATATATTCGCAAAAAAAATTTAAAAATTGGTAATTAACTTTGTTTATAATGATAAAATAATTATTTACATTAATTTTAAATAACCTTTTTATGTATTAATTTTTTTAAAAAAATAGTAATAATATGAGATTCACAAAAACTTTAAAAATACGATTAAGAAACTTTAATTAAATATCCCCTTATAAAATGAGAAGGTGCTTAAAAAAAAAAAAAAAAAAAGATACCTAAAATACTGATAAAGCATCATAAGTATCTCTTGAAGCACCCTCGTTATAAACTTACTCTTATGGATAACAATAGCTTCATTAGATTTTCCTCAACCCAGCCATAACTTATAAACGTCATGGTCTCACCAATTCAATACTTCCATTAATTCGTAACTACCCAAAATTTTATGTATCTCTTTCCTATCTCATACTTTTTAGATTTTCTACGATTAAGAATATAGACGGAATAAAAAAAAATTTTACTTGATTTTCTCGTAGCGAATCATTCTCATTTATCACTACTATTATCTTGAAATATCGTATATGCCTTCAATTTAAAAAAAGAATTTTCCCCTATATATATATATATATATATATATATATCATGACTTACGAAATCCTCTACTTATCATCATCTCATTCAAGACTATACAAAAAGAAATCCTTTTTTGAAGAAAGCATAACCGAGCGATGCAGCGGATCGACGCACTGCTGACGGCTATTGCCTTTGCCTTGAGCAGTGGCAAGTTTATTATAATGTCGGCAACGATGCAGCATGCCTACAGCACCGGCGTCGTCATATCAAATAATATATGCTTTGGGACATCGATCGCTGCTATTTTCTTAATCATAAGCGGGTTTGGTACGAGGCATGTGTCGCTGTTCATGGTACTCCCTCTTTTTTTTATGACGATGTCGTTTCATCTATTACTTCCGGACCTGCGGTCATCTCTAGGGCTCCCCTCTGATTATTGGAGCACTACGGTTGCAATTGCTTATTGTAATTGCTTTATGTGTGGGTTGGCTCATTATTTATTCGATGTGTGAACAGTGAGTGAAGCGTCTTAGGTTAATTCGCAGTTGATACATAATAAATTAGGTTTGATGCTGCTTCTCTTAATTTATTTGAATCCTCATCGGTTGTGTATTTGGTTTTTAAATAAAATCCTTTCTGCATTGCCTTCGTTAATCGCTTTGTTTATGTCTTTTTTAAACACCGGAACGAGACTTTGACATTGACATCCTTCGTTTAAATCATCGATATAAATTATTTTTTGGGATAAGAAGGAAAATAAATAAATAAATAAAAGGAAATCGATGATGTGTGAGCTATGTTTGTTTTACTATGATATATTTTAGATAAATCAAACAGGATTCTGCTATTAGAATCCATACAATTGTTATGTTATACATATATAATTTGTAATAATAAGGTGTTAGAATTGCAAAAAAGACTATTCTGCTTTTCGCTAATCCCTGCCGATGCACTGGGTGCCTTAGAGCATTTTAGTGGGAGTGCATCGAGCTGCTCGATACGTAAATGCCGTTTCTTCTCCCAATTCAGAAAAGAATATTAAACTGGTGGATTTTTTAACAATATTAGGATTAAAGAGAGAAAAAAACCTTTAAATATTGGAAGTGATTATCAGTAAACTTTTGTAAGATTCAATTACCAATAAAGATTATCTAATGATTTATATCCTTTTTTTTTAAAAAAAAAAAAAAAAAAAAAAGAAAGAAAAGGAAAATCGTGTTAAATTGTTGTGGAAAACATAAAAGCACATTGGTCATCGATTTTGATTATGAAAAAGCCATCATTTTACTAGAAAAACAGTTTCTCTCCATCCCTTCCCATCTCTAGAAAAACCGCCTCCGACTAAACAGCAGTTTCTTTCATAGCCGATTTCTTTCTTAGGCTTTTGTTTTTAGTTCAATTAAAACTGTAAGGTCTTCAGGATTTTTTATTTTTTTATTTTTTTACTTACCGCAGCGATGAACTTTGGTAAGCTAGAAAGGTTCATGCCATTCTATTTAGATTTGACGAATTTTTATTTTCAAATATTTCATTGATTTGGAAAATGGTGCTTTTTTTGTAGTTCAAGTAGCAAGGGGCGCTTCCATTGGCTAAGTTGTTGTTCTAGATAATTGAGAAATGAAACCTTCAAAAGTTACATGCATGTAATAGTTTTGCCTTCCTTTACATGATGCCAAATGGTAGCATCCTTTTTATTTCGCAAATATCATCGATACTATTAATAAGATATTTTGGACATGTGCTCTTTAGGCTTATACTAATCTGATTGGGCCTATGACTAGCCTAATTCACTAGTGCTCGACCTAGTGATCCTACTAATCGACCTCGGCATGAGCAATTCGAGTGGTCATAACAATTATTAGACCAGTAGATAAGGCTTGATTTGGTCAAATACTGCGACCTTACAAATCTGAAACACATCGATCTCTACACTCTCACTATTTAGAATAATATGGACATATCAACATATTACTCATGCTTCCTTAACTCTTAGTAGCTTTATTTTATAAATAACCTCAAGCATCCCAACAGTAAAGCACTTTGACCCTTTGTATACATATACTCTCTTTATGAGCCCTTTACGTTCTTGCATATCCCTACTTTATATAATTCATATCAAAGTGGTCACGCCAAACAATATCTTGATACTCCTCACAGTGTTCTATTTCGCATGCTCACTACTCAAGTGCAAAGCCCAAACCAGTCCAGTTTACTCTACTAGCTAAATCCTACTGACGATAGGTGCATTTAAATCTAAAGCAATCTTAATATCTTGATAAGAGATAACTTACAAGGCATACATGACAGAACATGAAGGGATTTCTTTTCTATTAATTTTTTAAATGTACTATTTATATGTATTGAATGGTGAAAAAATGCAGCAATTGAACAATGGTAATAATTGGTAGTTGTGCTTATATACTATGTGTCACGCCCCGAAACGGCAGAGTCGTAACAGCCCCGCCATGTAAACCATCCTAAGATAGAAGTTGGCCTTACAACCGTTATCTTAGACCTGATCTACACAAAGCGTCCACAACTAACCTGCTTTGAAGTAAACAGTTTGTAATTTAAATAAATCATTTACCTATAAAAGTGGAGAATTATATATATGTTATAATTCAGTTATTGCAGTTAAAGTTTACAATATTTTTCTATAGTACTTTTCTATATCATTACATCATTCGGAAATGAAAAATAATAAAAACTTAGACCTTAAAAATATGTGTTTATTCTTCAATATTTTTCCTCACTCCTCAGGATCCAGCAGTTGCTAGCTTCAGAGTAGTTGTTGTCACTTCTTAGCCAGCACCTGCACGACGTCTATAGGGATGTGAGCAACCACAGCTCAGTAAGTTAGGACGGAGGACTTAAAACTATACCATATACACAACAAGGTTTTCAATCACTTATTAGGTGCAATGCATGTGCAAGCAAATGCCATCGCACGACGTTGTCCGGCCCGTCGTGAAATTAGAGAAATTACGCCCGCTCTAATCCGAATTGAGGAGTTGCCATTAATGCAACAGCTCACGACCAAACCCAGGCTTGTGTAATGGAGACCTTGCTCCTCCCGTGACTACCTTCGAACCACTGTCTTCACCCTCGCCGTGACCTCCTCTCCTGTCACTTAGTTCGACTGAGGATGAAGAAAGGACCATTTTGCAATCCTGCGCTATCCCTTCCGAAGGGGTCGATATTTGGCCGGAGAGTCCTAAGTTCCCTTAACGGATTGCCATGCATGTCCGATTATGATTACTGGTCGGATATTTAATTAAGTCCAGTTTAGGGAGATCAATCCTTTCATACAAGTCATACAATATGTACCAGAGCAACAAACAAAATCATAGCATCACCCATAATCAAGCACATGCACACATTCTCTATCTAATAAGCACAACCAAGCATAATCTTAAGCCTCCAAAATATAGCATCGTATTAATCCTAACTTACCTCGACTCCTCGCTCACTCACTCGAGGTCCGATTTGCTCAGGCTATCGCCGATCTTCCTTATAACACGAACGTGGTTTCAGTATTTCATATAATATTATAAGTCCATCTTATCTTATAACGCTTATTGTTAGGTTTTTTTTAAGGTTTAATATGCCTAATTATCTAGGTATTAAGTCTTTTATAATTATTTTAGGTTCGGGTTCCGCATCGATTTCTAAATTAGAGTCTAGTTCGATTTCTAGGTACTGTTTTGTACCCGGATCCTAGAAATTTGTTTCAACTCATAATGTGAAACTAACCACATTATTTCCAGATACCCTAAATACGATTACTACCCCTAGTCAGCATTTTATTCCATCCGGTACACTTAAATCCGTATTAGTGTACCGAATTTACTCATGTTGTGAGAAATTTTTACATTTTTCATATAATTACCTAAAATTGAATTTTGTTTCAGATTTGTTATGTTCTGATTTTCATTATTTTATTATCTAATTAAACCTAATTTTTCCATATTTATTAATTTTTAATTTTACATATTCCTAATTTTCTACATTTACCACATAACACCTTCATTACTTATCCTTAACACTCCATACACTAGGATCAGGTTTCCACATCAGAGATTAACATCCCTAAACATCTAATTACTATCTAAATCAGTAATTAATATCCTAATCACCTAATTTAACTCCAAATTACTCAAATTTTCCATCATTTTAGGGCTAAAAATTAACTTAAAAATTTCAAAAATTAAATTTTAAAAAAATGGCTTCATAGCACTGTTCTATATCACATGAGCATCCTACAGAAAAAAATTGAGCTCCAAACTACGCTCCTAAGGTCATTTATTTCTAAACTGAAATGTGCTTGGTTTTGCATGATTTTTTAAGGACCCTATATTACGGGACATGTTTTCATCTAAATAATATTTTTCCTACAAACTACATACAAAAATATCCCAGAATAACAAAATTCATAATTTTCTAATTATATTTACTATTTTTACAAAATTTCACAAGAATTTGACTGGAATTTGGACTCACCGGTTTGGGTGGATCCGGCCATCGCGGGCCACCGTGGCCTTATCGGCCGGCCTGGGTGCTTCCACCACCGTGTGGTGGTGGTGTTCGTCCACTCCCAGCTGCTCGTCTGGTGTGGATTCTCTTTAAAATCCCTAACTGCAAAGTTTTTCTTTTTTTTTTTTATTTTTCTGGATTTTCTCTCGAATTTTCAACTCTCTCTAATTTTTTCTGATTTGTATCTATCCAAATGAGCTTCTGAATTTTTCTTGCTATTTATAGATGATTTTTGTAATTATTATGCATTAATTTGACAAGACTTTGTTCAATTTCCTTGATTTTTGGCTTTTAAGTTGTTCAATTTTTATTGGCCAATTTTTCTTTTTCTGACCACGACTTGATCTTGCATCAGCTTATTATCCTCTTCTGATTTTTTTCTAATTTTTCCATAATTATTTTATATTTTTCTTTAATTATTTGCTTAGTTTTCGGTCAATTTAGGTAATTACGCGTATTTTTATCTACATGTAAATGCATGTGGGGTACACCTGAACATTCCTAAATATTATTTTGGTCATTCTAAAATTTTTAGTATACATATAATCTATCTCTTGTAGTTTATTAGTTATTATATTACACTTTTTGCCTTTTCAGTAATTAGTAATTATTATGCTTAAAATTTGAAAATTTTATGGTCTCCTATTTTACTATTTATTTTCTTAAATTTAAGTTTACGGGGTCATTTTTACTAATATTTCTCTCAATAGTTTATAATTTGGGTGTGATCGGATCCTTTAGCCGATCGCCTTCAATCTTGAGTTCTAAGTTCAATCCTACGGTTACTTAGCTAAACTTTAGGGCTTATACTATGTGGTGACAGTTTACATCATAAGTGTGGTCCAAGTTGCACTCCTAAAGGTCTAGTAGCCATAGGAGGCAAAAGACCTGAAAAAAACCTCTCTATGGTTGAGAGGATAAGTTAAGGGGTTGAGAGGATTAGATCCTTCTACTTAAGATTGTATATTCTATTTATATGAAAGAAGGTTGACTTGCTATAAGTTAAGAGGTTGAGAGGATTAGATCCTTTTACTTAAGATTGTATATTCTATTTATATGAAAGGAGGTTGACTTACTTGGCTACATAGCGTGTGGGGATTAGTCTGTATGCAATATGAGGTATAGGGCATCATCAATACGAGAAAGGATAAATGTCATTATGTTAATTGGTAGTTCTTGAGGAAAGAGCTTATCACATTGAAAAAGCCAATCATCATAGCTTAGATAACTAGGTCCTTAGGCCGTATATCAAGATGTCACATAGTATTTAATGAAGAGAGAGAATAGTGGAACTTGATTCCATCGAGCAATGTATCCTCTAAATGGTGACATGGATAAGAGGTGCGACCCATCCTAAAGGTGGATAAGGACCTTCAGGTTGCAAACTTCATCACGATAGGCTATTAAGGTGCTTGGAGCTTAGGCATAAAGCATTAGGATGCTTGTGGTGTAAAGGGTGTCTAACCTCCTTCTACATATGAGATTGGGAAAGAGCTTAAGGCTCATCATGTGCCCAAAGGGTATTCGGCCTCGCAGGGAATACAAACTTAAGTATGTATAGAACTTTAGTGTTGTAGGTCCTTGTAAGGCTATTCTTACTCCACTTCCCCCTACCCCCTACCCCTAGTGAAGGATCCCTCATTATGGAGATTCCATACTAAAACGTTGATCTATGTTGGTGTTTCCTCCCCTCTAGTGTATTTGACAATAAAGTATGCGATGACTTGTACCTTGATAGCTTATTAGGGGCAGAATTGGATGTCGTGGGCACTAAGCTCTGAAAAGTACTTGACCATACATCTCGATGCGTCTAGCTTTTGTAAAATTGTCTGTAGTTTCCAGTTGGCAAGAATGATAATTAGGTGTGCTTCGAAATATGGCCTCAATTTCCGCACGACTATAATTGTAGCTAAGGCAAACTTTTCAATTAGTATTGCAAGATGTAGTAACGTAGTAGACTAGTTTGTGCTCGTATTCGTCTACTTGGACAAACATTAAGGACAAGGCCCTATCACTCATAGCTAATTATAGGTAAAGCTCTTCACTGAGCATCAACTTGGAAACTATAGACGTGCTTTCTAACAATTGTTTTTATTTGTCAAACGCAGTTTGGCATTCTTTCATCCAATTAAAATTTGATGGGTTCTTCAGTAATTTAAAGAAATTAAAACATTTGTAAGTGCTCCCAAAGACAAACTGATTGAATGTGACAACCCTATTGGTAAGCCGTTTTGGACGTCTTTGATTTTCTGAGGGGCCTTTATGCCTTAAATGGCTTGTATTTTATTTAGATTAGCCTCGACATTGCGCTGTGTAACCATAAACTTAAGGAACTTACTTGAGCTAATTCTAAAGACACACTTCTAAGGATTGAGTTTCATCTGATAGTTGCCAAGGGTGTTGAAAGTTTCATGTAAGTGTTCTATGTGTTTGTTCTTCTGCCTGCTCTTGATGATCATGTCGTCAATAAAGACCTTGACGTTTTATTGAGCTATAGCATAAAGATGGTTGTCACTAGCCTTTGATATGTTGCTTTAGCCTTTTTGAGGTCGAAGAGCATGACTTTATAATGGCATGTGTTGAAGTTGGTAATGAAGGATGTGTGAACCTAATCTCAAGAGAACATACAAATTTAATTATAGCCTAAGTAGGTGTCTATGAAACCGAGTCTCACACAATTGAAGGTTGAGTTGATGAGCTGGTTAATTCTTGAGAGGGGGAAACAGTCCTTCAAGTAAGTTTTGTTGAGGTCGATGTAGTCAAAACACATCCATCATTTGCTATTGGACTTCTTAACTAACATGGTATTTGTTAATTAGGTAGGGTAGCACTCCTCCCTTATGAAGCTAGCTCAGAGTTTCTTTTGCATATCCTACTCGATAGTAACTTGTTGCATGGGTGCAAAGTGTTTTTTTTTTCCTGCTTAATAGGCTATACGCTAGGGTCTACTTGAAGGTGATGAGTTGCTTAAGGGATGTTGATGATCCTAGGCATTTACTCTGAACAAGATGCAAAAACATCTAAGTTGAAACGAAGGAAAGTGATACTGTCTTGCCTTTCTTTGGCAGAGAGTGAGGCTTCCATTCACGTGGTTTAGTCAAGGTGATTGCTAAACTGTACCAGCATAGTTTTTTTCATGGGTTCCCCTTTCAGCCTTGTGGCTCCTTTGGTGCTAATTCAACATGCATAACACAGTCATGGTAGATGTCACTAAGATAAAACTAATCTAGATAACTTATGGTTGCCGCACGCAACGCTAACTCCTTTAAAAGTTGGGAATTTCATCTCTAAGCATCTTCGGTTGATGCACGTATCAAATTTATTTAACCTCAACTAACTTCTACATTTGATATCAGGCAAGTGCACTTATTAGTTTTAATATAGTGGATGTAAGTTCGAGTCGATCCTTCAGAGACTTCGAGTACTAATATTAACCCTAACTCTATTATCTAACCGGAAAATTGTGATGAGTTGAATGAATTAAAAATACTGAAATTAACAAACTAAACTAATTATGGGATTTGATTAAGCAATTTAGAAAGCAATAAAACTAAGAACGACTTCAAGTATGCAATAACGTATTTAGGAATTATTTCCCCAAGTACATATGACCGCTTAAAATATATTCAATTCAATTTCTATTATTCTTAACCGAAGGAATTCACAATTAAAGTTAATACCTTTCTCAAGCATATTAACCCTAATCCTAAATTATTTACCGGAATCTCTTCACTTAGTAATATAATTTAGAATTGCATTAATGTATAACGAATTCCCATACAAATAATTAACTTTCCAGAAGAAACATGTATCTTATCTCTAAATATACATGTAATTCTCTCCAATTATGTAAAGATCTAATTATACATGTAATTTCTCAATCAACATGCATAATACCATAAATTGATATTCTAGAAATATCAATTAACAATTAAACAACATAATTAAATCAAGCAAAGTTAGAAACTTTATTGAGAATTATAAATAAACCCAAGAGTCACATGGAACCCTAGGTTCCATAATCCTAAATACACGAATTCTAAGCTATCATAATGAAACTAAAAACGAGTTCCATCAAAAACATAAAATAAAACATGAAAAACCCCTTTGATTGATGAAAAATCTCTCCAATCTTGAAGTTGGTGTTACTTTCGCCTTTTTCTTCTCCTTCTCTTCAAGTTTCTTCTCTTCTCCAATGTCTCATATGTCTTGTGAAACCCTAATGTGTCCTTTTATACTATATTATAAGGTTTTCGTTTTCTTTACCAGACACGACCGTGTCCCCAAGTAGTGTAACTTTCTGACCCTGGCAAATTTCCCTACATGGACACAGCCTGGGAACATGGTCATGTCCCAGACTCAAAACTTTATAACTTCTTCATTTGAACTTCGAATTGAGTAAAACTTGATTGCTTTTCTTTGTTTTCGATCCAAGAACGCGTTCAAACCTTAAAATTAAAATTTTACTCAATTAAGTATCAATTTATTTAAAGAAAACAAAAAATGTAAGGGAAATACTATAAAATCACCATATGAAATATGTTTAAAATTAGAGTTATCAACGTCTAAGGTTGAGGAAGAGCTTAGGCGTAAACCCATAAAATTTTGGTAATACTTGGAATTGAACTCGAGCAACCATAATATTCCATAGAGTTGAAAGCTAAATAATAAAAAATTTGCTTACTAAGATAATTCGAATTGGGAGTTGAATATTCTTAAACTTAGAAAAACCTTGAATGATCAACCAAATATCAACTAACGACGTAAATACAGAAGAACACTACTTTAAGTAACTAAGTTTAAACAAGTTTAGTTTAATCTCAAACTACCAATAACTTAGTAGAAGAGCCAATTTAAAGCGATAAAATAATTACGTAATAAACTCTATCTAACTCATCGAATAAGGTGACCATTTAGGTTGTGTTATATTGAAAATTTTAGAGAATCATATATGAAGAAGAATGAACCCTTATTACTTATTTTCCTTAACAAATTGAGTACATTTGAAACAAGGCTGATAGCGATAATCTAATTCACCTTTCACTTGACAAATTCAATAAGGAAAAGATAAGCCAACCTTCATCTCTCCACATATTTTAAACTACTTATAAATAAGTGAACCAACTTATTAATTTATTTAATGTACAAAAAGGTTTAATGTGATAAAAGCATGACACGATAGTACCCTATAAATCACGCCGACTAGAAGGGAAGGAATAGGCCATTCCTTATCTTTTCTACATCCATTTACATATTAATCTTGGTCATTAGTTTGTGTAAGTCCTACAACTAGTCATTTAGGGTTTCGATCGGCTGAAAGATCCAATTAAGCCTAAATTATAAATAAAGTTAAAAATATTAGTAAAAATGATCCCGTAAATTCGAATTTAAGAAAATAAGTAATAAAATAAAAGAATATAAATTTTTTTTATTTTAAGTATATAACTCGTTATTTATGGAAAATGCGTAAAATACATTCCGATAATTAATGAACCGTTATAAATAAATTATATGTATATTAGAAATCATAGAATGACCTATATAATATTTAGGAATATTTATTTGTACTATATATGAAATTACATATAGGTAGAAATACACGTAATTACTTAAAATAAGCGAAATGTGCTAAAATAATATTAAATAATTAAATAAAATTCATAATTAATTAATGAAAAATAAAGAAAAATTAGAAAAAATAAGGAATGATCCAGAATTGGGTCGTGGCAGCTGGGGAAAATAAGAAAAAAAATTAGCCAATTAAATTAGAACAACACAAAAGTCAATTGGAAGAATATAAGACAATTATCTAATCAAATTAATGCACAATAATTTCCCTAAAGCTTTATAAATACTTCAAATTTTTCATAAGCTCATTTTTTATGTTAGGAAGTTTAGAAAAATAGAGAGAGGTGAAATTAAGATAAAATTAGGGTTAGGAAAAAAAATAAGAAAACTGTGCAATTAAAGCCTTAGAGGAGAATCCAGACCTGATGAGCAGCTGGGAGTGGATGATCATTACCACCACACTATGGTTGCAATGCCTAGGTGGGCCGATATACCCATGGCCACCGACAATGGCTAGAGGCACCTAAATCGATGAGTTCGATTTACAACCCGATTTTGTGTAATTTTATAAAAATAGTAAATATTATTATAAAATTATGAATTTTGTTATTTTAGAATACTTTTGTATGTAGTTTTTATGAAAAATGTTATTTTGATGAAAATATGTCCCGTGATATATGGTCATTGATAAATTATGTAAAATTGAGCATATTTCAGTTTAGAAATAAATAACCTTAAGAGTGTAGTTTTGAGTCCAAAATTTTTGTATAGACTACTTAGATGATATAGAACAATGCTATAAGCCTGTTTTCAAAAATTAATTTTCGAAATTTTTAGGTCTTAAAATGAGGCATAAAATGGGTAATTTAAGGTTAATTACTGATTTAGCGAATAATTATATGTTTTAAGATGTTGAAATCTGATGAAATATGATACTTGTAGCATTTAGGGTATTAAATGTAATTATTAGGTTAATTATGTAGTAAATAAATAATAGGAAAAAATAGTAAATTTTAAGTTAATTTTGTAAATTAGGGTAATTAGGTGTAAAATCTAATTTATGATGAATTTAAACATTTTGAAATGATAATTGATGTTGGGAGATGGTAATTAGAGTGATAAAAATATTAGATGTGTATTATGTACATGATAAGTAATAGTACATAATATGCAATTATTGAAAATATAATAAATAGAAAATATTATGATAAAAATCGATATTGTATAAATAATATGGATATATAATAAATCTGATCAAAAACTCAAATTTATGTAATTATATGAAAATTGTAAAAATTTATTATATCAAGAGTAAATTTGGTATACTAATAAGGATTTAAGTGCATCGGGTGGAATAAAATACTGATTAGAGGTAATGATGGTATTTAAGATATCTGAAAGTGATGTGATTAATTTCACATTATGAGTTGAAACGAATTTTTAGAGTTTAGGTATAAAACAATACTTAAAAATCGAATTAGAACCTAATTTAGAAATCGTCGCGGAAACTAAACTCAAACCTAACCCCAAACCTATAATAATTGTAAAAAATTTGAGAATCTAGATAACTAAATATATTAAACCCTAAACAAAATATAATAATAAGCGTTATAGGATAAAACCAACCTATAATAGTTATATGAAAAACTGAAACCACATTTGTATTATAGGGATGATTGGCGATAGACTGAGCGAGTTGAACCTCGAGTGAGTGAGCGAGAAGTCTAAGTAAATTAGGATTAATACATTACTGTATTTTTTAGGCTTGAGATTATACTTAGTTGTGCTTGTTAGATAGTTAGTTGTGTGCATGTACCTGATTATGAGTGATGATATAATTCTGGTTGTTCTGGCTTGTATTATATGAAATGATTGGTCACCCCAAACTGGACTTAATCAAATATATGACCTGTAATCATAATCGGACTTGTATGACAACTCATTAAGGGAAACCTAGGATTCTCTGGCTAAATACCGATCCTTTTGAAAAGGGATAGCGTAAAATTGCATAATGGTCATTTCTTTATCCTTAGTCGAATTAAGTGATATGAGAGGAGGTCACAGCAAAGGTGAAGTCAATGATTCGAAGGTAGTCGCGGAAGGAACGGTGTCTCCACTGCACAAGCCTGGATTTGGTTGTGAGCTGTTGCATTAATGGCAACTTCTCAACCCGGATTAGAGTGGCGCAATTTATCTAATCTCACGATGAGCCGAACAATATCGTACGATGGCATTTGCTTACACATGCATTGCACCTAATAAGTTTAATTGAAAACCTTATTGTGTTTAAGGTATAATTTTAAGTCCTCCATCCTAACTTGTTGAGCTGTGGTTGCTCACATCTCTATAAACGTCGTGCAGGTACTAGCTAAGAATTGACATATAACTACTTTGAAGCTAGCAATTAGTAGATCCTGGGGAGTGAGGAAAAACATTTGAAGAACAAACATATATTTTTAAGGTCTAAGTTTTTATTTTGGAATTTTTGATTTTTGAATAATGTAATAACTAAGAAATATATTACGGAGAAATATTGTAAACATTAATTGTAATAACTGAATTTTAGTGTATATATATATTTTCTTGCTTTTTTAGGTAAATAATTTATTTAAATTACAAACTGTTTGCTTCAAAGCGGGTTAGTCATAAATGCTTTGTGTATATCGGGTCTAGGATAGCGGTTGTAAAGCCAACTTCTATCTTAGAAGGGTTTACATGGTGGGGTTATTACAACTCTACCGTTTTGAAACGTAACAGCTTGTCATAAGACCCATACCTTCTTCTATCATCATGTGTTAACTCTTTTGCACTTTCAAATTTTTTCTCAAACAAAAGGAGTTTAAGGAATGCATAAGGCCACTCCCAATCGACCATTCCATCCCCATTTATTTCAAAGTTTTAAAAACACTCACACATTTAAAGTAACAAGAACGAAGCCTAACCCTACACACATAAGCAAACCGTCTGCCTCCTTACACCCCATTCACATTACACATACACACACCACTTAGTGGCACTACAATGAAACACTTGAAAAACCAAAGCTAGAAACCTTTGTGTAATATTTTGGAAAGTGAGAGGATCAACCAACATAACAAAGGTTTGGTTCTTAAAGAGCTAAGGGGATGAAAAGTAATGTCATCTACCACCATCCTCATCTAGTAAAGTAAGTTTCACTTTTAAGAAATGTTAGAGTATGTTTAGAAGATTATTTCTTATCTAAGACAAGTGTTATGTACCATAAATGTATCTTAGTAAGTTTATGAACTTCTTGAGATTTTTCATATGAAAATTATGGTGTAAATGGTTTAAGCTGAGCTTCCTTGTAGTATATTTGTTTATTACTTAAGTTATGACTTTAAGGCCTGAAAAAGCTATAAAATCGCTTGTATAAAAGGACCACACAAGCTGGACGTAGCATGTATGGAGCATTTCTAGATGATATTCTAATTTTATTAAGTTTTACAAGTCTTAGAGCAACCTTTAGTAAAGGAAAAATCAATGTATGAAGTGTTAGTGATGATATGAGCTTGTAACTCACAAGGTGGCTCAAAATAAGACTCAAGACTCTCTTGAATAGCTGCTGCATGTGATGTGTTTTGAAGTGTTCCTAAACTTTCTTAGATTTATTCTTGTTAGATTAGCTTAAAAATGCACGCTACAACTCCTTTGCATTATATATGTTGTTTAGACAAGAATCCTTAAGAAAAGTGTTCATTTGAGAGCTTAACCAAAAATTTTAAAATCTAACCCACTTTAAATCCACTTATAAGAATGTTTTAAAAGAGATTAAATTGTTTTAAAACTCCCTAAAGTAGTATAGTTAGCATATGAAGGCATTAAGAGGCTAAACCAAGGCAAAAGGATGTTTCAAGCCAAATATCTACCCAAGCAAGCCCAAAAAATGCCATGGACATAACAAACCCCTACTTAAAAATCCTTTGGAGATATTTTTTATTAATGTTTGAACCTAATTGAGCATGACGGGCCTAGGCCATAGGCACTAAATGGCTCAAACAAGCAAAGAATTATAAAACGGGCTAAACTAATAAAACTTTGAATTTAAAGAGTTAAAGGACTGTCATTTCCAAATTTTATGAATAAGATTTAAGGCTTGACTTAACAAAAAAAAAGGCCAAAAAAACAATTACTAAGCCCTACTTAAAAGACCTTAACAATAAGGCCCATAAACCCAAACAAGAAACATAAATAAAAGGAAACTAATTTAGATTAATAATTAAACGTAGGATCATTAAGAATAATTACTAAATATACCTCAAAGCCCAAATAAGAACTTAGAACCCACTAAGAATTGGAAAAAAACGGAATATAAGACTAAGATTATACAAAAATGGAGCCCTTCAACCCAACAAACAAGAGGTTTGTAACTTTTTGAACCAGTGTCACGCCCCAAAGTGACAGAGTCGTAACAGCCTCGCCGTGTAAACCATTCTAAGATAGCATTTGGCCTTACAATCACTATTTTAGACTTGATTTACAAAAGGCGTCCACGATTAATCCGCTTCGAAGTAAACAATTTGTAATTTAAATAAATCATTTACCTAAGAAAGTGAGAAAATATATATATATATATATACACTATAATTCAGTTATTACAATTAAAGTTTACAATATTTCTCCATAATATATTTCCTAATTATTACATTATTCAGAAATAAAAAAAAATCTAAAGTAAAAGCTTAGACCTTAAAAAAAAAAATGTATTTGTTCTTCGAATATTTTTCCTTACTCTTCAAGATCCAGCAGTTATTAGCTTCGGAGTAGTTGTATGCCGCTTCTTAGCCAGCACCTATATGATGTCTATAGGGACGAAAGCAACCACAACTCAGTAAGTTAGGATGGAGGACTTAAAACTATATCATAAACACAACAAGGTTATTAACCAATTTATTAGGTGCAATGCATGTTCAAGCAAATGCCATCACATGACGTTGTCAGGTCCGTCGTGAGATTAGAGAAATTACGCCCGCTCTAATCCGAGTTGAAGAGTTGCCGTTAATGCAACAGCTCATGACCAAACTTAGGCTTGTGCAATGGAGATATCGCTCTTCCCGCAACTACCTTCGAACCATTGACTTCACCTTCGCCGCGACCTCCTCTCATGTCACTTAGTTCAACTAAGGATAAAGAAGAGCATTTTGCAATCCTGCGCTATCTCTTTCGAAGGAGTCGGTATTTGGCCAAAGAATCATAGGTTCCTTTAATGGGTTACAATATAGGTTCGATTATAATTATAGGTCGTATATTTGATTAGGTCTAATTTAGGGTAATCAATCATTTCATACAAATCATACAATATAAGCCAGAACAACAGACATAATCATAGCATCACTCATAATCAAGCACCACTCATAATCAAGCACATGCACACAACCAACTATTTAATAAGCACAACTAAGCATAATCTCAAGCCTCCAAAATATAGCAACATATTAATCCCAACTTACCTAGACTCCTCGCTCACTCATTCGAGGTCCAGCTCGCTCAGGCCATCGTCGATCATCCCTATAACACAAACGTGGTTTTAGTTTTTCATATAACTAATATCGGTTCGTTTTATCCTATAACGCTTATTGTTATGTTTTGTTTAGGGTTTAATATACCTAATTATTGAGGTCTTAAGTTTTTTACAATTATTCTAGGTTTGGGGTTAAGTTCGGGTTCGGTTTCTGCATCGATTTCTAAATTAGATTCTAGTACGATTTCTAAGTACTGTTTTATACCCGAACTCTAAAAACTTGTTTTAACTCATAATGTGAAATTAATCACTTTACTTCTAAATATCCTAAATACCATAATTACCCTAATCAATATTTTATTATATCTAGTATACTTAAATCCTTAATAGTATACCGAATTTGCTCCTGATGTAAGAAATTTTTACATTTTTCATATAATTACATAAATTCAAGTTTTCTATTAGATTTATTATATATTTTTATTATTATCATAATATTTTCTATTTATTACATTTTCAATAATTACATGTTATGTATATAATACACATCTAATATTGCTAACACTCATCAATTAATATTTCAAAATGTCTAAATTCATTCTAAATTAGATTTTACTCCTATTTAACATAATTTACAAAATTAATTTAAAATTTACTATTTTTCCTTATCACTCGTTTACTACATAATTAACTTAATAATTATATCTAAAAGTAAATGCTACAAGTATCATACTTCATCAGATTTCAACATCTTAAAACATATAATTATTCATTAAATCAGTAATTAACCATTTAATTACTTAATTAACCTTAAATTACCCATTTTATGCCTCATTTTAGGGCCTAAAAATTATCTAAAATTTTCAAAAATTATTTTTTTGAAAACAAGCTCCGTAGCACCGATCTATATCATCTAAGTAGTCTACAAAAAAAATTTTTGTTCAAAACTATACTCCTAAGGTCATTTATTTCTAAACCGAAATATGCTTAGTTTTGCATGATTTCTCAAGGATCATATATCATGAGACATATTTTCATCAAAATAATATTTTTTTATAAAAATTAAATACAAAAATATTCTAAAATAACAAAATTCATAATTTTCTAAGAAAATTTACTATTTTTTACAAAATTACACAAAATCAGGTTGGAAATTAGACTTATCGGTCTGGGTGGCTCCGACCTCCGTGGCCTTGTCGGCAGGTCCAGGGGCTGCCACCACGGTGTGGTGATGGCAGCCGTTCACTCTTAGTTGCTCGTCTGGTGTGGGTTTTCCTTTATGGTCCTAATAACACAGTTTTTTCTTATTTTTTTCCTAACCTTAAATTTTCTCTCAATTTTACCTCTCCCTATTTTTCTCACTCTCCAAATTGACCAAATGAGCTTCTGAAATTTTCTTGTTATTTATAGAGTTTTAGAGAAATTATTGTGCATTAATTAGACAAGACAATTGCCTTATCTCTTCTTTTTTCTACTTTCTATTTGTTGCATTCTAATTAGTTGATTTCTTTTCTTCAATATCAGATTGTCACGCCCCACTTTTGGACTTTTCCTCATTTTTATATATTTTTTGGATTTTCCCTTTTATTAATTATGAATTTTGTTTAATTATTTATTATTATTTTAGCACATTTCGCGTATTATAAGTAATTACGCGTATTTCTACATACATGTAAATTCATATATAATATAAATAAATATTCCTAAATATTATTTAGGTTATTTTATGATTTTTAGTATATATATAATTTATCTCTAGTGATTCGTTAATTATCGGAATACATTTTACGCATTTTCGATAAATAACGAGTTATATACTTAAAATTTGGAATTTTTATATTATTTTATTTTATTGCTTATTTTCTTAAATTCAAACTTATAGGATCATTTTATTAATATTTCTAGCTTTACTTATAATTTAAGTTTAATTGGATCTTTCAATTGATCGAAATCTTGAGTGACTGGTTGTAAGGTTTACAACTAGCATGAAAAATTGTGGTTGAAATCTATCAATTTGTACTATACTGCGATAATTTTAACCCGGAAATGATAGAAAACGACTATAAGAATGCAAAAATCGGATTTAAAATGAGAAAGTTATGATGAAAATAAGTTTTGCTTAAAACCGGGAATTATAGTGAAAATAGTTAGCTTACTAGGAACCTTTCCTTTTTCTTATTCATATTCTTTTGTAATTATTTCAGGAGGTTGCGATATTAATCCGAACCTGTCTGTCACTTACTACGATCCATAAATTATCATGGCTGAGTGAGCATTTTTATGATTACTATGCTTGTATTTGATTGTAAACTCGTTGCACTTAAAGCTAAACAACAGTTGCTATGTTTGGGGACTTGGGAATTACACATGTATGATATTTTGTGATTGTTGTGTTAAAGCACTCTAATATATATATTAATGAAAAGCTTATTGTATAGCTATTTGTGGCATGCCTTGCGATTGTCTATTGATAATGGGTGGTTAAAAAAATAAAACGAATATAACAATTTTCGACTGTAACTAAATTGGATCATGCATGGCATAACTCACATCATCATATGTTGGCCGTCACATTATGTGTGTAGCATGGAGGGGTCTTGCAGAGGTTGTGATGATGTTTACGTATATAAGTTTTCACATGGTGCATACGTATAAAATGGCCTCGCCTTAACTTGCGGGCTTATTAGGAGCTGTAGACGCCAACAGTATAACAATGGGCTAAGTCTTAAAGTTTACCACTTAGAGGTGAGTAAACTACGTGCATTACTCACATCTTCACTTTTGGTATAGGAATTGAGAAGTAACAATTGAACAATGTAATTAATTGTGAGAATAGAAAGAACTGATTGGATGTCAGAGTAGTGTGTTTAGTTGTCGAGAGTGCTTGGAACACGGATCTAACAATTCAAGCAACTCCAATGTCATACTCTAAAACGGCAGAGTCGTAACAGCCCCACCGTATAAACTATCCTAAGATAGAAGTTGACATTACAACCGCTATCTTAGACCTGATTTACACAAGGCGTCCACGACTAACCCGCTGTAAAGTAAACAATTTGTAATTTAAATAAATCATTTACCTAAAAAAGTAAGTAAATATAAATATACACTATAATTCAGTTATTGCAATTAAAGTTTACAATAATTCTCCGTAATATATTTCCTACATTATTCAGAAATGAAAAGTAATAAAATATGTATTGATTCTTCAATGTTTTTCCTTACTCTCCAGTTGTTAGCTTCAGAGTAGTTGTTTGCTTCAGAGTAGTTATTTGCCGCTTCTTAGCCAGCACCTGCACGACATCTATAGGGATGTGAGCAACCACAACTCAGTAAGTTAGGATGGAGGGCTTAAAACTATACCATAAACACAACAAGGTTTTCAATCAACTTATTAGGTGCAATGCATGTGTAAGCAAATGCCATCGCATGACATTGTTCGGCCTGTCGTGAGATTAGAGAAATTGTGCCCGCTTTAATCCAGGTTGAGGAGTTGCCATTAATGCAACATCTCATGACCAAACTCAAGCTTATGCAATGGAGACCTCGTTCCTCCCGCGATTACCTTCGAACCACTGACTTCACCCTCGCCGCGACCTCCTCTCCTGTTACTTAGTTCGGCTAAGGATGAAGAAGGAACCAATTGCAATCCTGCGCTATCCCTTTCGAAGGGGTCAGTATTTGGCTGGAGAGTTCTAAGTTGCCCTAATGGGTTGCCATGTAGGTCCGATTATGATTATAGGTCATATATTTGATTAGGTCCAGTTTAGGGTGATCAATCATTTCATACAAACCATACAATACAAGCCAAGACAACAGACAGAATTATAGCATTGCTCATAATCAAGCACATGTACATATCCAACTATCTAACAAGCACAACCAAGCATAATCTTAAGCCTCTAAAATATAGCATTGTATTAATCCCAACTTACCTCGACTCCTCGCTCATTCACTCGAGGTCCGATTTGCTCAGGCCATCGCCGATCATCCCTATAACACAAACGTGGTTTCGGTTTTTCATATAACTATTATATGTTCGTTTTATCCTATAACGCTTATTGTTATGTTTTGTTTAGGGTTTAATATACCTAATTATCGAGGTCTTCATTCTTTTACAATTATTCTAGGTTCGGGGTTAGGTTCGGGTTCGATTTCCGCATCTAGTTCGATTTCTAAGTCCTAAATATGCTCGAATCCTAATATTAAATTAATCACATTAAGCTCGAGTATTCAAATATCCTATTGGGTCTTAATTCAATATTCTAAATTATTCGGTACACGTTATTCCTAATTGGGGTATCGGATTTATCCCCAATGTGAGAAAATCTTACATTTTTATACAATTACCTAAAATTAAATCTTAATTCAGATTTAGTATTATTCTGATTTTTATTCTAATATTATTTAAATAACTCTAATGTTTTAGATTTATTAATTTTCAATTCCACATATTACTAATTTCTTACAATAACTACCTAATTTCCTAAATTAACTATACTTAATACTTCAAAGGCTAGGATTAGGTTTCCACATCAGAGATTAACATCTCTAAACATCTAATTACTATCTAAATCAGTAATTAGTATCTTAATCACCTAATTAACCCAAAATTACCTAATTTTTCCATCATTTTAGGGCTAAAAATTAACTTAAAATTTTCAAAAATTAATTTTAGAAAAATGGCTTCATAGCATTGTTCTATATCACATAAGCATTCTACAAAAAAAAAAAAAAAATTTGAGCTCCAAACTATACTCCTAAGCCTATTTATTTCTAAGCCGAAACATTTTCGGTTTTGCACGATTTGTTAAGGATCCTATATCACGAGACATATTTTCATCAAAATAATATTTTCCCTAAAAACTACGTACAAAAATATTCCAGAATAACAAAATTCATAATTTTCTAATAATATTTACTATTTTTACAAAATTACACAAAATCGGGCTGGAAATCGAACTCACTTATTTGGGTAGCTCCGGCCACCGCCGGTGGCCATGGGTGTGTCGGCCCACCTGGGTGTTGTTACCACCGTATGGTGGTGGTGGTGGTTGTCCACTCCCAGTTGCCTGTCGGGTCTGGGTTCTCCTTTATGGCCTTAACTGCACAGTTTTCCTTTTCTTTGGTTTTTCTCTCAATTTTCAACTCTTCCTAATTTTCTATGATTTCTAACTATCCAAATGAGTTTCTAAATTTTTCTTGCTATTTATAGGGCTTTAGGGAATTTATTGTACATTAAATTGGACAAGACAATTGCCTTATCCCTTAATTTTTGGCTTTTGTGTTGTCTTAATTTAATTGGTCGATTTTTTTATTATTTTTTTTTCCAGCTGCCATGACCTATATCTAGATTATTCCTTATTTTTCCTGATTTTTCTTTATTTTTCCTTAATTAATTATGAATTTTCTTTAATTATTTAGTATGATTTTAGCACATTACACGTATTTTAAGTAATTACGCGTATTTCTACATACATGTAAATTCATATATAGTACAAATAAATATTTCTAAATATTATTTAAATTATTTTATGATTTTTAGTATACATATAATTTATCTCGAGCGATTCGTTAATTATTGGAATGTATTTTACGTATTTTCGATAAATAACGAGTTATATACTTAAAATTTGGAATTTTTATATATTTTTTATTTTATTGCTTATTTTCTTAAATTTAAATTTATGGGATCATTTTTCTAATATTTCTAGCTTTACTTTATAATTTAGGTTCGATCGGGCCTTTCAACCGATCGAAACTTCAAATTGCTAGTTTTGGGGCTTACATCCAACCTTGGCTTTGAGGACAAAATCTCGAGCTATATGCAATTATCGATTAAGCTATATATAATTATTTGACCATATGATTGTTACATTCATATGGTTGCTTAATACAATTATTTGATCTTGGCATGAAAGGTTTAGTATGAGTAATTATTCACTAAGCACGTTGTGAGCTTACACTCCCTTAGTCTTTTGATGTAGGATGACATTTGGCTTGTACCAAGACGTGCTATACTTAAGGTTAGTGTTGGGGGAGTTAAGATGTGCAAGCTAAGGAAGAGTGACTAAGAGAACTTATTTATCTTCTTTTGTATAGACCTTTTCATTTGATGCTCATATGGGATGTATTGCCAAATTCGCTATAATCTACTTTTGTCTTATAAACAATGTCTTACTTGTAATATTTCTTTTAGTAGGGGAAATGTCCCCACTTATAGTTAGGTTATATAAATGATTGGTTAGTTATTTCGTGAAATTAATTTAGTAATTAATTTGAATTGCTTGGAAATACATACCCATGAAGCTATTTGATATTTAGAAGACGCCTTATTAGATTAGTTGCAAGGCTAATCTAAAGCTTTTGAGTGGTATGCGGTGGACTATCATGATCGATATATCTTTCAGGGTATAACATTAAGGCTTGTTACATGCTTAGAGGTTGCTTGACTTATTGCATGAGGACCTGACGTGGTGAGTATCGTGGGTGCCTTTGGGACATTGAACGGGCTGGGTGAATTAAGTTTGCGAAAAAACTCATTTGTTTTCATTTTATGAGTTTATATGAAAGATCTTATAAAATCAAATTTATGATTTAAGAAATTGCCATCAATTTCTAGGACATACGATTAAGTATAGCAAAACTTACTTCATGAAACTCTTCTTTCAAGTTTCAAGTATAGTTTTTCTTTACACAATTAGTTGCAAATGTAATTTGATTATTTAATTATTGTAATTTAAATTCATTTAACGTGTTCAAACAAAAGGAATGCAAACTTGTCATATCGAGCACAACGATCAGCGGAGACGTAATAGAAAGCAAGAGATATAGACACATCTACTAGTTAAAAAAAAACACTCTCAATAAGAATAAAAATACCAGGACCCCCCGATCCTTCCCCGTAAGAACTCGAACTCAGTCATTAGTCAGCTGAGTTTTTGTTTAATTGTTTTTTAGGGAAGTGTCCTCCTCAGGCCCGCGAATTTTTTTCTCATCAAAATTTTCCCTCTCTTTTTCCATTTTTAATCAAATTTTTAATAACAAAAATTCGCGAGCTTTCTGCTGTCTCTCTCACCCTCTCTCTCTCTCTCTCTCTCTCTCTCTCTCTCTCTCTCTCTCTCTCTCTTCTCTCAAAAACAATTGAATTCCTCTCCTTCATTCGATTACTAGGGTTTTGTTGATCGATAATCGAAATGGCCAGTGAGAGCATGTTAGTAGAAGATTCCAGGCCTGCAACCGAGGAACCTTCTGATAAACACCAGCAAGAAGAAGAAGATGATGATGGGAGTAAGAAAGAGAAGGAATATGAAGAAGAAGAAGAAGAAAGCCGTAAGAAGGAGTCGGAGAAATCGGAGTGGGAAAGTAGCAAGAGACCTCCAAGAGAAAGGAAACTGGTGGAGCGTTACTCTATTCCTTCCCTCGGCAAAACCCCTCCTAGTAAACCCCTCTCCATTCCCAAGGTACTCAATTAACTATACCACTACCCCAACTACTATACTATACTACAGTATTTTCCTTTTCCGCTTTGATTTTTCACTCACATACACATCCGTCCTGGCACTCCACTGCAGGGTTCTGGCTCTCAGCTTAAGGACATTCCTAACGGTACTGTTTCTTTTCTTTCTTAAACCAAGTGTGCTCATTGACTGTCTCAATGTGTATGTAACGTACGACGTAATATCATGTGCCCTCACCCTGTCCACTTTATAGTAGGAGATTGTGTGCTTTTGGATCCCGTAATATTTGTTATCTTAGGCATTTTGAGACTCAAATTAAAGGAAAAATGGAATTGGATTTTAGCACCATCCCAATCGATGACGGATAATACCAATTGATTTTGGGGGAGCAATCTTCTTTTTTGTTTCATCTGCCATGCTATCTTCTATTGAAGTGTTTTCACGGGTGCCATTCTCCTTTCTAACCGTTTGTAGTTTCTCTCAGTGGCTTTCAAGTTGTCTAAGAGAAGACTTGATGAAAACCTCCAACTTCTCCACACGATACTTTTTGGAAAGAAGGCCAAGGTAAATCATAACTTTCTTCAACTTGTTTTACGTCTAGAGATTCTAGGGTTCTGTTGTAGGTGCTTTCTCTTGCTGCAATGGCTTCTGACATGTTATATTCCGATACTTCTGCAGGCACATAGTTTGAAGAGAAATATTGGTCAGTTTTCTGGCTTTGTCTGGACTGAAAACGAGGTATATTTTTGTTGGTATTTATTATTTGAACATATATCCTGGGTTCTTTTTATTTATAATTGGCATTTTGAGTCTATCCAATCTGACTACGACATCACAAAAATTTCATGCATTTTCTTTTTATCGATTCTGGGGTGTGAATGACTTGAGTTGAAAGAGCATGGTCCTGAAGTTGAGCCGAAGCTCAGAGAGCTAAAGCTTAACTCTAGGTGATAGCTTAAACTTGGATAATTGTCTTGTTTTTCTCTCAAAATTACGTTGCTTCACAGTAAAAATTATGGAGTGCAAAATTAAAACAAACTCAATCAAGTGAATATTTGAGGTTTTGAGTCAGTCAAACTCAATCAAATATCATGTCTAGATGTGATGAGTTTGAGAACTAGCATGACTCACCTACAGCCCTGATGGTTACTATTCTAATGTATGCCCCCTTTTTTAATCTTTATATCTGCTGTTAGCAGGAAAAGCAGAGATCCAAAGTTAAGGATAAACTTGATAAGTGTACAAAAGAGAAGTTGGTGGATTTTTGCGACGTGCTAAACATTCCTATAAATAAGGCAACTGTGAGGAAGGCAAGTAATGGATGATTGATGATTTTATCTGCACATGATCCATAGGAAGGCATCTCTTACATTTTATTTTTTAAAAATTTCTCAGGAGGAACTCTCAGCAAAGTTATTGGTGTTTCTGGAATCCCCATACGCTACAACTGATGTTTTGCTTTCAGAGAAGGATCAGGTTTTGCATGACATTCCTTTGGTTGACTTAACATGATGCAGGTGTATTGCTACAAGTCACCATATATAGATGAAGTCTTCTTTTGTGATATCTCAGAAAAGTCAGAAGAAGAGGAAGCATACGACTGGCAAAAGTCCAATCTCAGGAGAAGCTACAGAGACACCAGCGAAGGTTATTATTCTTACACTATTTGCCACATTTTTCTTAGATACCTGCTAGACATTTAGACTTAGGTATTCATGATAGTTCATCTATCTTAAGAAGTTTGCTGTTTTTTAAATGCCTAAAGCTGCCTGACAACACAACATGTTTAGCTGAATTGCAAGTAATTACTGCTCACTGGAATCACTCTTGTGAATCATTTCTATGTAGAAAGAAAAACTGTTTGATTGTCTTTCAAGTGATGGGGACTAGAACAAATGTCCTGATCATCAAGTCAAGTATAGGACTCTCCATCAAGCCCTAGGAATTCAGCAATACGCTATTAGTAATGGTGTAATATAACCTATCTGCTGATTTTTCCATTTAACAAGGTGCCCAAAATTTGGTCTAGAAAGGCTTGAAATGGTGGTTGTATAGTTTATGATGGATACCAGTATAATGAGACAATGTATTTACTTTAAGAATATGATAGCATCCTTATGTCTAAGAGAAGTGCTTGCTTAGGGCAAAAGTTTTTAACACAGGGTATTTGATATAATGGCTAATGAGACAGTAATGATTGTCAGAGCATAATATAGCATCACGGTATTATGTAGGTATTCTTATCACATGGTAGGTTCCAGATCCGAATTTTGGAACTCAGCTTTCACAGGTTCAAGTAGAAGAACCACATTGAACTTGTCTTGTAAACCACAAATTACAGGTTTAAGAATGCCTTTTTTCTTTTCAGTACACGTAGGATACTCTATGGCCACCTTGAAAAATATCCCTTATTGAAGATTGATAATTAATAAATATTTAGCAAAAATATTTTTAAAACATCCAATCCACGATTAAATGCCCAGTTGATGTACAAAGAAGACGAAGAAAAAGAAATTACTCTCTTTAGCAGCCTGACTTCTCTCAGCCCCATGGTAATCTTGTTTTGCTTGTCAGCATGGCCTTAGATGTGGATCATCCAATAAAACAATCAATAAAAAAACCTCATAGAGATAGCATATAGCAGATAGAATGGGAGTTTAAAATTTGTTTTGAGTGATGTCAATTTTGTATAATTATCTTTTTTGGGCATGACCAACTTTATTATATAATTATTCCTTTTAGGCAAAGGTGAATGCTGTAATATTTTTATATTATGAAAATGAACAAAATATTGTAAGTCTCCACAAAAGCACATGTTTTAAGGCCGTTTTAATATATTACAATGTTAGGTTATGGATCCAAACTTTGGAACATGTACTTGCATGATAGAATGGGGTGGGCCACCTACCTACCCACCATGGACTTGATCATCCCTACTTTGGACAGGACCATTTTAATCCTTGCTTGCCCTTCATTACCCAACTAATGAATGGGTTTCCTTTGTTAGCAATTAAGTCCTATTTCAAGTCTCATGATACCCTTCCCCTAGTGTTCAGAAAGAATTTGTCCAGTTCATAACTGTCAAATGGAGGTTTGAACCATTAATAAGGATTCTTTATTTTATGAACTTTGTGCAATGAATTTGATTCAAATTTGTAATGTACTGCTTCAAGATATAAACAGATTGTATTATGCTGCATAAGATAGATGTACAGGAATATACAAGTATGTATTGATAACAATGCTCTTATTAGCGAAAGAGCTTAAGGTTTGCATGGGCAAACAAAAATGAATATTATAATATTATCCAAAAAAGTATTACAATAGACCATGTTTTTTAAATGTATAAAAGTTGAACTATTCAGTCGAATTTGAATCATGACCCAGTGTACTCCTCTGGTGCTCGTTGTTGATTTCTGGTAATTTTCTCATTAAATGAGATGAAATTTGAAGCACACATCCTTATAAGACAACATTGAAGAATTTGGATCTTTCTCACGTGTGTTTCCATCCTCAACACAACAATCGCATTATGGCCAAGATGAGAAAAGTTTTAACTAATTTGGTAGCTTCATTTAATTGCCTGTGAAAAATCTTGAGCTTGATGTTGTTCCATATGAACTGAGAATTTAGTATTAGAACGATTGTGATTCAACTTAAAACAGGAGGGTTTTGGCAGTGATTGTGATGTTATTTTTATTTTTTAGAAACAACAGACAACCAAAGATGGGAAGAAGCAACGACTGTCGACAGATACAGGCAATGATAAAGATATGGTTGCACATCCAGAGGGCACACCAGATGATTCAGGTGATGGTAATGATCAAATGGTGTCAGTGGAGGAAAGTGACCATGCTGGGAACCGGCCACGGGAGGGGGAAGACTCTCCTAAGGACAAAATGCCCAAAGATAAATCTGGGGAAAAAGAAAAAAAAGTAACAGCAAGAAATGAAGGGGGTGATATAAAACCGGTCAAGAAAGCAGCATTGGAAAAACCTGTAAAAAGTTCTTCAAAATCATCAAAGAAAAGCTCAAAAGAAAGTGCTGCTGATGCTGATGCTTCTCTTGGTACACCTGTAAAGCTGAAAGGATCTTCATCAATGAAGAAGGCCAAGAAAGCGATTAGGAAGGAGGAAGGCGTTACCGCTAAGGCAAAGAAAGAGATTAAGGAGGAAGGTGTTACGGCCGATGGTAAAGCTAAAGGCAAGAAAAAATCAGTCAAATCCCCTGAAAAGCTTGTTGGCAAGGGCCAAGGTTTGTTGCTCCTATTCAACGAAAGGCGTGATGAATTGAGTCATGCCTTGCTAGAGTTATTGCTTTTCAGATGTGATGGCACATGATTTTAACCCCGTTTTCTCATTTTATATGCCTATTTTCTGTGTCGGGACCTGGTACGATTCTAAAAAATCATTATTTGAATGCCAATTGTGCCAAGAAGCTATGTAGAAGCCAAATATGTAGGAACATGCTTCTATATCACATTTTTTTGCTCTGAAATCTGTCCAAACTGAGATTTTTCTAGGACTGCCTGATGCATTGGTTTTGTTAAACAGTGTCAGGACATGTTAAGTGACTGAAGAGAGTTTGCAACATTCTAGTTTTTCTTCTCTTTAATTGTATATATGCTTATGGCCTTCATATATCTCTTCCTTTTTCTGAACTAGGAAAAGGCAAAACTGGCAAAAAGGCAAAAGCAGAACCCACCAAAGAAGAGATGCATGTGGTTATTGTAAATATTTTAAAGCAAGTTGACTTTAATACTGTAAGTTATCCATTTCTATACCACTCGCACAGTAGCTGCAACTGTTATTTGTTTTGTGCTCATGATTTGGAATTCTTTGACAGGCTACTTTATCGGACATAATCAAGCTACTAGGTACATACATGATGTTTGCTTTTCAGTTATGGGAATTCGAATATGGTGTATCTTGTTAACAGCAGCTAACTTTTGTTGATTGCACCAGGTGGCCACTTTGGTGTGGAGTTGTTGCATAGAAAAGGGGAGGTCAAAGAAATTATTACTGATGTCATTAATAATATGAGTGACGATGAAGAAGATGCTGAGGAGAATACTGGTACTGATGCAGAAAATGATGAATGATGTTATCACTCTCTCCTTGATTGAAAAGGTAGGAAAACTGCATCCAAGCTCATGGAGCAGAGGTGATCAAAGCCTTAGGACCACTGTAAGCTGTAGTTGTTAAGCTCGAGTTTCAACTGATTTAATTGATGTATACACATTCATTTCCTGTGCTCTTTTTAGGCAATTATTTTCTACACCCTAGAACTGTTGCTTATTCTAATCTTTGGATAGCTTTTTTACTTGTTAATTTCAATCCTCATAAGTTGCATCAGGTTGGTACTATTTGTTGTCTTCACCAGTGGTGTTAAGATTTTCTGTACAACATTTGGAGCTTTATCTTGAAGATAAGCAACTGCTTCTTCAATTTTTTTTTTTTTTGAGTGTAAATAAGGTAGAGGTAAGCGGGTACAGGATGAATAGCGCATGAGGCCTTATTCATATATAGTTTGTAGGTATAGGTTCTTTTTTGTATTTGGAATATATCTTGCAGTACATTAAAATCACTTTATACTTTATATCTTTCCGATTTTATAAGATAGAGGGTATTTTATGGAATTTATAAATTTTTACATTGTTTTCAAAATTTTGTATTGGATGTATAAGTAATATCAAAATTATAATTATACTATCGGTAGACTTGTTGGTAATAGTTTGTATAGATTGTAATGCATTTTAAGTTAGATAATATAGAATTTTGGTAGGTAAAATAGGTCATATTTTTGCAGTGGAAAATGTTGAAACTTTTGATTAAAGCTTATATAAATTTTATTTATCATTTCTTTTTAAATCATCGAAATAAATTTTTTATTGAATCATAATGGTTTGTTTACTTTATTGTGTTAAATGGGTGCCTAATGTAATTGCCTTTTCTAAGGAATGAAATAAGCTTGTAATTATAATGTTTGCTTGGGTAAAAATGATGTATAAGAATAGACATCTAATGAACTTTAAAAGACCAAAATGGCCTTATCTTTAAGGGTAATAGCATTTGCTATCCACTTTGACAGCTAATAGATTTGATCCAAAATTTAACTTAATTTTTTTAGTAACTGTGGAGAAGAAAATTAGAAAAGAAAGGAAGAACGAGCAGATCGAAGAAAGAGAGACTGTAGATTGGAGAGACCGAGAGAGAAAGACCTTACCTTTCCAATATGTCGATGCTCAATCCCTTCTTCAATAAGGTCATTGAGGCTGCAAAATGTTATTCATGAGATAGAGAAAGTGATCTTATAAATCATGCAAAAAGAAGGAGAAGATCTACGTCTGATTGATGATGAGTTGAATTTCATTTATTGAATTACAAATTCATTGCTTTATAAGAGTAAGTGTTTTTTCTTTCTATTTTATATGGTGTTTACACAATTGAAAAAGAAAAAAGAATGAATGTTTCTATACATGTTTCCGGCAAATAAAGTTGCTAAGAGATTCAAATAGAGCAGGTTGGTGAGAGAGAAAGAGTGGTGGTGTCTCCAGTGGTGGTGGTGCTCTCTGTACATAGTGATGGAGAAAGGCAAGGGTAGTGAGGTCCTCAGTTTATTGAATCCTAATTCTTGAAGTTGAGAATGGAATCTTTATTATATAAAATCAACTAATAGGAATTTCTATTGAATCCTAATTTCATGACTAAAATTTAAGTAAATAGCATAATAAGGAATGAAATGGGGGAGTGAAATGGCTATTCTCCTTAAGTGAACAAGTAGTAAGATTATTAATACGTAGAATATAAAAATCATATGTAAGTAATTTTAATATAATATATTGAATTTTAAGTGAAGAATTGAGATATTTTAAAGATTTCATTAAATTAACGTTAGTAAAAAAAGAGTGGCGATGCCAAAAAAAAAAAAAGAAGAAATGTTTTTAGCTTGAAAAAAAAAAAAAGGGGAAGAAGAAGAAGAAGAAGAAGAAGAAAAAAAAAAAGAGAGAAAAGAATTAGATTGTAAACACAAGTTGTGTATATTTTTAGGGATTATGTTTTTGTTGTTATTTTCTTCAAGATTGAAATAAGAAAAGCAATAATATTTTTTTTATTACTTAATATTTTAGTTATTGTCATGTCATATAACTATACTCCATATACATTAGAGTATAGGTTTAGGGTGGGATAAAGTATCCTAAGGTTATTTTTGTATTTTATCACGTGGAAGTAGATTTTGAGAAATTATTATTTGGAATTTATCATTTTACTCATTTGGAATTTATAGGATAGAATAGGGTTTAGGTGGATATTCTATATCATAGGATTATTTACTTACCCCAAAATAAGATCGAAATAATTGTTCTAGTTCAGCAAATGTGTCCTGTCTAGGGGGATTGAGAAAAGAAAAGCATTGGTTTGTTCTTGGAAGATATATTTAGATCATGGAATCTATGAAGCAGAAGAGTCACTGTTTTAGGATTCAACGATATCAAATACTCGACGATTACTTATCTGCGTAGAGTTAGATAATAGAACTAAATTAGTTCAATTTTTGATGGGACTAGTTGATGTATATCAAAATATTAGGGGTCAAATGCTTTCCATGAATCCTCTTCGAATTGTAAACAAAGCATATTATTTGGTGTACTAAGTTGAAAAACAAAAACAAGTTACTAGTAGTAACTTTTTGGTTGAAGATTTAGCATCATTCTTAACTAAAACTCAAAAGAAGTTTAATGCCGAAGATAGAAGAGAAAAGAGAGGTAAGGGAAATAGTAAATTTACCTATATACATTGTAAAAGAACAGGTCATATAGTAGAACACTGTTTTGAGATTGTTGGATATCTAGAATGGTTTAAAGGTGCAAGAGATAAAAAGGGAAATCGGGTTGTAGGTCATGCTTTTCTAAGTGTTTCATCTGTAGGTGATACTCCTTTGGGTAACTATTGGGGAAATGTGAATAATGATAAGAGTATTTTGCATCATAATGGGGATGTATCCTTACGTAAATCACAACTTATTTCTAAGGTTTGTTAGGAGATTCTTTGTGCCTTAAAGGATTAGAGTTTACGAGATGCATCATCTCAACATACTACTATGATATTTGTTGTAGGTAGTAGTTTTGCCTTTGCTTCTTTTAATGCTAGTGAAACTAAACATTTCTCATGAATTGTTGATTCAGGAGCTTAGGATCACATAACATCATATTCACACCATTTGTTACACAGATGCACAGTGCCTACACCCATATTAGTTCAATTGCCTAATGGAAAATCCTTCTTTGTTAAATTTGTTGGGGATGTTAGACCGACTCAGCAAATTACCTTAAATGATGTGTTTTTTGTTCCAAACTTTTGTTACAACTTAATTTCTATCAACAAGTTGCTTAAACAAACCGATCTTCTTGCTGTATTTGATTTATATCATTGTGAATTTCAAAACCCCAAGATTAGAGCTATTGTAGCTTCAGCTATTGCATCCTGTGGATTATATGTGCTAAACTTGAAGCCTTTTTGGTTGATTCAGTTTCATCTTTTGTTACTGTTGGTACCTATTCTTGTATTAAGAATTTTGGTACTGATGTTTCAATGGATTTGTTTCATTAGAGTTTAGGCCATTTGTTAGCCTCAAAACTTCAACACTTGCCAAATTTTAAACACATTAGTTTATCCAAATTTCTTTGTGATACATGTTTGTAAGCGAAATTTCATCGTTTGCCTTTTTTTATTAGTCTATCTACACTTCCTTGAAAGCCTTTGATTTAATGCATGTTGATGTATGGGGACCCTATAATACTTATTCTATTTCTGGTGCCAGATTTTTCCTTACTATTGTGGATGATAACACTAAAGCCACATGGACTTTCCTAATGGCTCATAAGTCACATGTTGGTACTTTATTGTCTGATTTTATAACCTATGTGCAAACATAATTTCTTACCACACCAAACAGCATTAGATTAGACAATGGGGGAGAGTTTGTGTCTTGTGACACCAAAAGCTTGTTAGCTAAACATGGGATCATGTATCAAAGGAGTGTGGTATTTACACCACAACAAAATAGAGTAGTGGAGGGGAAACACAGACATTTATTGGATACTGCAAGGTTATTGCGAATTCATGCTAATATTCCAAAACAATTTTGGAGTGAGTCCTTGCTTATTGCCACTTATCTTATTAATCTTATGCCTACACAGTCTCTTGCTTGGAAAACACCTTATGTTATGCAACTATTTTGCCCAAACCATGAGATAAATTTGACACTAGAAGTAGAAAATGTATTTTTTAGGATATCTTTTGGTTCAAAAGGAGTATAAGCTGTTTGATTTGTTCTCTCAAAAACTATTTGTCAGTCGTGATGTGTTTTTCCTTGAAGATGTGTTTCCTTCTAAAAACAGTTCTAAAACTCTTTTGTTATCTATTGATATTTCCTTTCTTAGTTTTTATTAGATGTTTCGTAATCCTACGATACACATAGATTTTGATTTCCATGGCCATTCATCTATTCCTCTGGACTTTGCCCTAAACATAACCTCATTCAATAGTATCAATACTAGCTCAGATGCTATTTTAAACACTATTCCATACATAGAATTTTCTTTTCCTTCGTTGTGTAGGTCTACATGAGAAAGGCATCCACTGAAATGGATTTAAGATTTTGTACATATGGTTCACTCTACTTTTCTTGCTCCTAAAACAAATTCTACCAGTAATTCTTGTTATCTATTGTTTGGTTCTCATAGCTTTTCCAACCTTCCTTGTGATTATGTGATGTCCTCAGCTTGTGTTTTTTCAGCCCAAGAGCCTATAAATTATCACGAAGCAAAGACTGATCTTAAGTGGATTGAGGCAATGAATCAAGAGCTTTTAGCTTTAGAATCAACTAATACATGGGAACTTACAACTTTACTTCTTGATGAACAACCTATTGGTTCCAAATGGGTTTATTAGATCAAATACAAGCTCGATGGAACCATTGAACATTATAAAGCTCGACCGGTGGCTAAAGGTTATATACGAGTAAAAGGGATTGATTATATACATACTTTTTCTTTAGTTGCTAAGCCGACATTTGTTTGTGTGTTACTTGCTGTTTCCTCTATTAAAGGCTGGTATGTGCATTAGTTGGATGTCAATAATGCATTTCTTCATGGGTTCATAGATGAAGATATTTACATGATACCATTGGATAGATACACAACATCTCCTAAAGGTTAGGTGTATAAGCTTGTTAAGTCCCTTTATGGATTGAAACAAGTTTTTAGATAGTGGAATAAGGAATTTTCGAAATTCATAGTTTCACTTGGGTTTATTTAATCTAAGTTAGACATTCTTTGTTTACTCGGTAAAATAATAGTGGTTTTGTTGCTCTCTTAGTATATGTTGATGATGTACTTATTGCTGGAGATTCTTTGGATGAAATTGCTAATGTCAAAGCAGCTGTACATACTACTTTCACTATTAAGGATCTTGGGGAGGTTCGGTTTTTCCTTGGAATAGAGAATGTCGATTGTCTTCGGGTTTTATATTAAATCAGTGAAAGTTTGCTTTGGATGTATTGTCGAATATAGGATTAGTAGGTGTTAAACCAACATATAGTCCTTTTCCTCCAGGACTATGGCTTGATAATCATAGTGGAACATTACATCCAAATCCAAGTGTTTTTCGAAGAATTGTGGGACGATTGTTGTACATGAACTTGACTTGCCCTGATCTTTCCTTTTGTGTGTAGCAATTGAGCTAATTTGTGATAGCTCTAAGAACATCACATTTAAAGGCCGCTGTTTGTGTTCTTAAGTACATTAAAGGGTCTATTGATAGAGGTTTATTTTATTCTTCAAATAGTCCCTTAACATTGCAAGGTTATAGTGATGCTGATTAGGGGTCGAGTTCTTTAGATAGCAAGTCTCTTTCTAGGTACATCCTTAGTTTCATGGAAAACAAAGAAACAAGTAAGCGTGTCTACTTTGTCGGCAAAGGCAAAATATCGCAGCCTTGTAACTACAACCAAGGAGCTTTTGTGGTTGTCTTTTTTGTTACGCGATTTAGGCATTTCTTCTTCACTTCCTGTTACTCTTCTTACTAATAATAGATCTGCACAAAAAATTGCTGAGAACCCATACTTTCATGTTCGAACCAAGCACATAGAGATTAATGTCTACTTCACTAGAGATCATATCAACTCTAGCTTTCTACATATAAATTTTGTTCCTTCTAACAGTTGGCAGACCTTATGACCAAGGTAATTACTAATTCTCATCTAGATTTTTCCTTGTCCAAGTATGGCCTGTTACCATGGCTAACTTGAAGAGGGGAAGGTGAGAGGAGGGGGGGGGGTGGTGTTGATGTAGAAATGTCTTTTTTTTTTTTTTTTATTTAGTTTGACACACGATATTACACTCATGCTCACTTGTATATATGTGGACTTTTTTCATTCTATTACAGTTAGTTACAATATCATTTTTTTCATAGAAATAGAGATCTTCATCTTCCGACACTCTCTTCTTCAATTGCTCCATCTGTTACGCATCTTTACTCAGGAGTTCAACTTGAACACAAAAAGTAAAAGAAAATAAATATATGCAAAAATGAAATAATTAGTTATTCCATTGAATACATTATTATGGTACATTCGTAATATGTTCCATGGAAGTGTTAATTTATTTTATTTGTTAAAAAATACTCTAAAAGTTGCATTTGTAAGGTTGTTTTGTTGTTGGTTACTTTTCATTTTTTTCCTTTTTCTTCTTCCTTTTAGATTCTTGCTTTTATATTTAAAAGTATGATAGTGTGCTTATGCTTAATTTATTTTATAACCAATATATAATATTGTGAAGCACCTATATTATTAGTGATAGTTGCATAATAGTTGAAACCATGGTGTGTTATGGGGAATTTTACTAACATTGCTGAGGTGTTAGATCACGTAGGGTGGATAGGTGGATGCTCTAGGTGGTCCTTAATCACGCATGGTGGAAGAACTATTAAAACCCCCCTGTGGTAATGCCAATGGGGGTCTTCTAACGTTTAAGTTAATAAGGAGAGAGAATCAAAGAGAAGTGTTTAGAATGTTTGAAGTATATGGGAGAGCTCGTTAGGCTAAAGGGAGTTAGAGAGAGAGAATATCTAATAGAAACTTACTTGTTAGGGACACATGGCATCTTGTAGTTTGGTCTTACATGGCTATTGTAGGAAACATGCGCTGCATGAGGGGGGATAGAACAGTTTTCTTGCTTGGTCAGCCTTGGACAGGCTGGCGACTATGTCTAAAACTTGAGAAGTTAACATATCAGGGATTGCATGGCATGCTGACCATACTACGGATATCGGAGGGCAATTAATGAAGAAAGAGAGTACGAGGTACGACCATTGCAGACACCAAGCTGCATGCTGAGCACCCAATGTGTGCTTAGGAGGATGGGGACTACCCTGGTTCGAGGATTTAAGCTAAGCTTTTAGAGAACTTTGAAGTGCTTAGGGGTGACCCGAGTAGGTTGTTTTGGCTCAAGGTTGAATAGAACATGACAATGTGTTCGGGGAATTCTAAGTAGATTACATAGTTGGGCATGAGCTCTTAAGAGGTCAATGAAGGAGGCTAGGCTCTCTGTCTTGAGAAGGTACTCAGTAGTACTCGAGTAAGTTGATGTACTTAAACTGGACCTTGAGAGCTTGAGCCTAAAATGGTCTATTAACAAATATAATCTATACTCACGAGCAATTATTATTATTATTTTTTTAATGTTTGGGTGGTTTAGGTATTGGGGTAGAGGGGTGGGGTGAGGGCGAGGGCGGGGGCGAGGGCGGGGGTGGGCTAGGGTTGGAGGTAACTTTCTTAAGACATGGTGCATTTAATTATTTATAATGCATGAATGATTGTGGTCTGTTTGACATGGGTTTTATTAGTCCTAAGTTTACTTAGTCTAATAATCAGCATTTATCCTCTCTAATTCATAAATGATTAGATAGATTCTGGTGTAATGTAGAATGGAGAAACTTTTACCTTGAAAGGAAGATCTTTCATTTAAGGAAAGGACCCTAAGATCATAATACTATTCTCTTAAAGATTTGCCCTTATGAATCCTCAATGTCTAAACATAAGCTTTTTAGATTTCAACCCATGTGATTTTCACATAATGGATGTGTACCCTTACTTCAAGACGTTTGGAGGGTAAATGAAAATGATTGTATTGAAGCGATAGACTACATTCCAAAATACTTAATAGGGAGGTCTATGGAATCATTCTAAACAAAAATCAATTGTCATGTCAAAGCTTAATGAAGTTGAGTCACAATTGTCTTCTAATCCAAACATATACCTTATAGAGTTAGAAAGAAATTTAAAGTCTAAGCTAAACTATATCTTGGATATGGAAGAATGTCTATGGAAAATGAAAGCCAGAAAGAGGAAGAGGAACACTAAGTTCCATTGTTCTTTTGTATTATGTAGAAGGGGAAAAAATAGAATTCTGGGACTACAAAATGATTGTGGTCAAAATGGTTCTTTGATCAAGAGTAGATAAGAGGACTAGTTAAGTCTTACTTCATTAATCTCTTTTCCACATCTAAGTCCTTAGTTCCAAAAGAAAACCCAATCCTAGATGAACTAAAATTGGGCCTAACAATTAAATAAACAAGACAAATGTAAGTTCCTCTCACTTTAGCTAAAATTAAAAGATCTTTGAACTCAATTAGATCTCTTAAAGCCCTAAGCAAGGATGGTATTCGCGATCTCTTATTCACATCATGTTAGAATTTTCTTGTTATGTTAGTAGAAAATTTAATCAAGACAATTTTCACAGAAAGACAGCTTGTTACTAAGTTGAATCAAACCCTTTTGTGTCTCATCTTAAAAAATGGTTATGCTAATCATATTAAAAATTTTAGGTCTATAAGGCTTTTTAGTACCCTTTACAATTACAAAGATTTTGGTTAATAAGGTTAGACCCTATTTAGACTTACTCGTTTGCCCTATTTGAACCGGTTTCATCCTTAGGCGCAAAGTAGTTGACAATGTGCTCCTTATGAATGAAATACTTCACGGCTGTCATAGGAAAAAAAGGAAAGAAATGGTGGTTGATCATCAAATTAGACTTAGAAAAAAAACTTTTGACTCTCTTGAATGGGATTTCATTTATTGGGTATTACATAGTCTTAGCTTTCCTTTATGGTGAATAGAACTAATTATAAGTTGCATAACTTTATCTACCTCTTTAGTTATTGTAAATGGAAAAACACTACCTTCTTTTCAGCCTAATAGAGGCATCGAATGTTACACTCTGAAGCTGCAAAGTCGCAACAGTATTACTATGTAACTAACCTATGATAGTGACTAACCTATGATAGTGACTAACCCTACAGTTCCTATCATAGATACATTTACACAAGGCGTCCATGACTCTTTATTTTGAAGTAAACAATCATTCATAATTAAAGATAAAATTTCTATATATAACTAAAAACTTTTAGTCATATTTACATTAAGATACTCATACTATCTTACATTCCCAGAAAATTCTACATCCTAAGATAGTCTAATAAGTAGCATATTATATATTACGTAATTGGTCCAAAACTTACGAGTTAATAACAAAATCTAGAACGCTCAATTTTATTAACCAGCTTGATTCTCACTCCCTTATAGCTTAGTACATCAAAAAGATATTGACCTTAAGATAGTTATAGCATGGCATATGAGTTAGTATATGTAAGAAAATCTATAAAGGTATGAGAAATTAACAATTTAATAAGTTAAGATTGAGACTTAAGAATGTATAATAAACACAAAGAAGGTTTTTAAACAATTAATTATGTGTAATGCAACAAGTAAACGCCATCACACAACGTGGTTTGGTCTGTTATGAGATCAGAGTAAATTTATTTGCCCTAATCTGGGTTGAGGAGTTTTTATGTTTATGCAACAATTCATAACTAAACTTAGGTTTGTGCAATTGAGACACTGCTTTCCTTATAACTATCCTTCGAACCATTGCCCCCATCCTTACTACAACCTTCTCTCCTATCTAACACCATTTTTTTCAAATATGTCGGTATTTGGTTGGACAATACTAATAGTCCTCTAAAAGGTTGCAATGCATGTCTAATTAAGATATTTAGGTCGGTTATAATTAAGTACGATTTAGGGTTATCAATCAATCTCATACTACTCAATTCACAACCATCACCAAAACATAACATAGATTTTCAACACGAAGTTAGATATACATAAACATATACACATATAACTAGCTACAACCATATTCATATAAAATCCTAAGCCTTCGAGTGCTTTAAAATAGTGCTAAATTGGTAGCCTAAAAGTGCTCTATGTGTCACTTTTTTTAAAGTAATTTTCATATTTTTCAATTTTTCCTATTTTGTAAATTGACTTAATATTTACACATATATATATCTATTATTATATTTTATTAAATTTTGTGTATTAACCTAATTTTTTTTTCTTACACCCATGGCATACATATGTATTTATATATATATATATTACTTTATTTAATAATTTAGTATTTTAGTATATTGTATATATATTATTTAACTATATACATGTGCTTATACCATAATATATTACTAGTATACATATTTTTATACTTATACATATACTTATACACTTTTGTTTTCTTATCTTATTTATATATAAATACATATCTAAATTCACACTATTCATCTAAATATACTATATACTATACATATATAATTATATACTACACTTGTATATATCTAGAAACGCATATACATATGTATAGATATATATAAAGAAGAATGAAAATAACTATCATACATACCATATACGTATAACCATATATATTTAAAAATATACCATATATTTATGTGTATTTGATCCTATTATATATATGCATATAGTTGTATATTTATATATATATACATGTTCAAAAAATAAAATGAACAATATTTATATAACTTTAATTACATGTACAAATACTTTGATACAAAGAAAAAAAAAATTACAAAATCAACTATATTACATAATCCCTAAATATATGTATTTCTACAAAATATACATATAAATATACATATACATATATATATATATATATATATATATATAACAAGAGTATATATAAGTTAACAAAATAAATACATGAAAATACTACTTAACTATTCCCTTTATAACTTGAAAAGTTGTTGATTCAAAAGCTTTACTTCTTCTTCTTCACTTTGTTGAATTAAAATGAAAGGAAATAAATAAAAGAAAAACACGTAAGAAATATGGGAAGAGGTTTATGGTTTGCCTTGAGAAGAAAAGTGTGTTTTTGCTTTGTAGTGAAATAAGTTAGAAAGTTGAAGGAGAGAGGGTAGCATACGAAAACAAGAATAGGATAAGAAAGTGAAAAGTAAAAGAAAATAATAACCAAAGATAAGATACTAGATAAGGTTGATTACAACCCTTGCTATCCTTTTAATCTTAACCAAGCAATTCAATGACATAGGTTGCTCAAATAGTCCAGAAGAGAAAAGAAAACGCTTGAAAAAAAGGAAAAAAAAATAAGGAAAGGAAAAGGAAAAAGGAAAAAAACTAAGAATCATAAGGTTAAAATTTCCAAATGTAGAATTATATATTTAATAATAATTATGAAATAATATTCATAATTTTATAAAATTTATTAATTAAATCATTACCCATTACATTTATCATATTTGAAAGTTATCTTAACTCGTTTGTTAATAATTTTACGTGATCACGCGTGCTGTTGATCAATTAGGGTTTTATTATTTTTAGGGTACGTTTATTCATTTTATGAGCTTAGGGTTATAGTCTTAAGGATTTTGTTAAGTTAAAGTTCAATCTTGAGTATTTACGCGTACATAGAGTTTATGGTTTTTATACGTGATTAATGTTTCGATCAAGATTTTAAGGTTTTTTTTACTCATAAAATGTTCAAATTTATAATTTAATAAAATTTTAAATTATTCAACCTTATCGACTCATAAAATTATTTAAGGCACTCGAGTCCAATTTAGGGTTTAAATCAAAGCTTTACAAGGTTTACAATTCCCATAAAAAAAATTTGCATAGATAGATATTTTTGTAATTGCTTAGGTGTATATTACTCTTGCACCAGTCACATATATATCAAATGTATGAAAAGAAAGATGAAAGAATGATGGTGATGGTGAATTCTAAATTATTATGCATTACATACCAATTTAGTCTAACAAAATATATATATATATATATATTGATATAAAATTTTAAGACCTATAAATTTCAACATATTACTCGTATATTAAAGTTTTGGAAGGGTTCAAAGCGATTGAGTTTTAAGAACGTTCTAAACCGATGCAAAAAATTTTTATTAGGAAAAAATTCAAAACCAAAATTGAATCAAATGTACTATAGAATAATCACTTGAATAATCCTTATTAAACTAATTGAATATAACGCCATAAAAAGTATAGGACATGATTTTCTTCTCATATTTATGTAAAACTAGCCAAATCTAAATGGAATACTTATGCATTCTACACCGGTTAGCATTTATTGTCACAAGGATATGAGGTGACAAAAGCATTTGTCAAACTCAAAAGGATATAATGGGTATATTGACTTTTATGTTGCTGATCCATCATGATTTATGAGGAGAATAAAGTAATTTCTTTGACTCTATACAGTGATTTAGGTTAAAAAGGCAATTTGCATAAGTTACAAATCAAATTGGTTAATCTGTTGTGTAGTTTTAGCTTCATTATGCTTCATTTCATGAATTTTTATATATATGTAAACTTGTTATGAAAGTTGCAATATTGGATTTATTTCTTTGTCCTTAATAGGATAGAGTACTTGATCCATCTAATTCAACAAAAGCCCAGTAGGGTATAGGATCTTTATTGAATCTTAGGGCATGATTTAAAAGTTTATTCGTTTAAGGTTGGGTTTTAAGATTACAAAAGAACTTAACGCAGAACCCGGATAATAAATTATTTCATTATTTTTTTTTTTGTCATTGCTTACAATAATTAAGAAAATCAAAAGTTAAATAAATTATTTTATATAATTAAGTGTATTGAGTCCAGTGTCAACTCCATAAGGACCCTTAGGGCGGTTTTTAGTAATAAGAGAAAAAACTTTACGAAGTTTTTATAAGATTTTAGGAGATAACCTTATAGATTTGGATGGAGTTTTATAAGACCTATCCCAAAACCACTTTAGTTGCATCCTTAATTGTTAAACACTTTTATAATTACAATTAAGGTTTTTTATACAACTCATTGGAGCTTCTCATCTTTCATTATTATATATGGCTATTATGCATCTTACATAGATAGCGAGATGAGTAACTATGAAATAAAATTATATAAATTACAATAGACATAATAAAAACAATTCATATTATTAATGAATTTGGCATCTATGTTATATTTCAGATACAACATCAACATACTAAAGTTTGTTTGTCTAGTGGCATGAATTCTAGTCTCTTGATACAATTGAACTTGATTCTCTTCTTCTCTGGTTATATAATAGTAGGTAGGGAAAAGAAGAAACAAAACAATTCCGTGATAATTAATACATGAACAATAACAATAAAAATTTAAAAATTCTTACTACTTTTGGAATAGAGGTAATTTATCCATAGTTGAGAGAGGAGTTGTGGAAGTGCAAGGTGGAGACCCCAACAAATAAAGCAGTTAATGCCACCAAGAATTTGAGGAGTTTCCTCTAGAGGGTTCCATCACGTTCTTAGATGGCCAATTGGCTCTCACCTCTTCAGGATCATATATTACCGATTTATGTGAAACATACAGCATCAATAGAGACATCAACACTAGTTGGAAATTCAACATCATAGACCACATTAATTCAAAGAAGAGTTTGTATAATTTAAACTTGCTTGTAAATGTAATTTTGCATAATTTTAAGAAAGTCATCTTGCTTAGTTATAAAAAAGAAAGCAATATAAGGGTAGGTCGTGATGCATGAATTCGGATAAAAAAGAAAAAGTATTGTTCTTATAATAAAAGGAATGTAATAATACCTTCATTTACTTGCTTTAGAACTTGGATGTTGGTGAGCGTAATTCATATTTTTTGACAAACAATATCGGAGGGTTTTCTTAAGAATAATAATAATAAAAAAGGTTAAGTTCTCTATCATTATGTGAAACTTGGACTCATTTTAGGAGGAACCAAATATGTGAAATAATTTGTGAGAAGAGTTTTTAGATCTTTTTTAGTTGTGAAAAAAATTAGTTTTTCAAACCTTATTTATATCATAAAACTTACACTATAATCACGCAGTTATTGGCGACCATTCAGGTAAAGACTGAAGCATATGTAATGGGTGAATCATTTTTTGAATAAGTCTAATGTAGAAAAGCTCTCATTGAAAATTTCCACTATTGACATGCAAGTATTACATAAAATGAGATGTAGATACTTAATCCCTATGATTCTTCCACAAGTTTAGTCATTGTGTATTTCCTCCTTTATTTTTCTACTAAATAATTGAACCATAATAGGATGGATTTGAAGTTAAAAGGAAAAGACAAAGATAATTTGCACAGAACATTAGCACATTGAAAACAACCTTTTATATTTTCATATTGAGAATTATAAATGACACTTAGGTTAAATAGCAAACATATACTTGCAATGCAAGTGCTAAAATAAAACATTGAATATTTGAAATATTAAATGAAAAAAATTGCAAAAGGTTAATTACATGAAGCATAAGAATTAAAGTTTAAGGTAGAAAATATACACATAATGTCATTCATAGAATAATTAGGATAATAATGCCAATTATAAGCTTCCACTCTCATCTATATATAAAATTAGTGAATTCCATCTATACTATGCCAAAAATAAATGAATACAAAAAAGAATAGAAAATGATTCTTTTTGAATCCTTCCTATTGCAATCTTTGTAGCAAACATTTACAAAATCACTATGTTGAAAAAATCACTCTTTTTATTTTAGCGTACACCCTTTTTCCATTTAAAAGTAAAAGTGTCTTATATAGATTATATAAACCTAAAAATCAATCTCTTATACAAATATGTAAATACCGTTTAAAAAAGGACTTAAACACAAAAACACAAAGAATTTAAATATCTATATTATTAAGTAAATACATCTTCTTTCAGGCTCTATACCCATTTAATAAAATTTTATGTACAAAACTAACAAATTCGGTATTACCTCATGAATCTATTCAAAATTTTGCATCTTCATATTTATTCCTATATTCAATGTAAAGACAACTACAATTACTATTTCTATTAAAAGGGCAAAATTGGCATTTCCATCCTAAACTCCCTTCTCTCCCTATGCAAATGGTACTTAAATCTCTCCTTTTTTCTTTTCCTCTTAATTTTTAACCTTATAAGGCTACAAGTTTTCTCTCATCCTTTTAGTTGTACTATTATTTATTTTAATCAGGTTGTTTCTTTTTTGATTTACTTAGAGATCATTTTATATTACTTGATCTTTCTAGAGATCATTTTAATTATTGTTACTTGTGAAGAGAGGTTTGGTGCAAAATTTTTGGAAATATTTTAACATTATATGAATTTTCTTAACTCATCAATTTGAGGTTGTGTTTGTTGTAGAATTATGGATAAGCATTAGGTGGAGACTTGAGTAGTGTTGTTTCTTCGGAGGTGCATCTATAGGCTTAGAGGAGCTTAACTCTTAATAACTATCTCATTGAAATATCTTGAGGGTAGGACTTAGTTTTTTCTTACTTTATAGGGTCAAACTTTTCATTACAATATTTTCAAAAAGATTACATCTCTTTCTTACTTTATTTTTTAAAAAATTATTTTACCATTTAGATAAGTTAAACAAATTATTTACAAATTCTTTCTTTACCCATCAAATCATTTATCTCTATATCTTTACCATATAATTTTTTGCTGAAATCTCTATCATTTATAAGTTAAATATGATTTTACTCTTTTCTCTAATTAGTTATTTCATGTTTCACTTTTACGTTATAGTTGATATTTGCTAAAGATGATCTTCAATCATGCAATGTTTTGTATGGATTAAACAATTTGTTGATGCATAAATTTATTTAACAAAATTTCATAGCGGAAAGGAAATTAATGATGTATTTTTTAAAATAATCAAAAAAATAGGGCTTCTTAAAAAATAATCCAAAACGTACCACAATTAAAATCAAAATTTGAAAATGTAAATTTAAAATAAAATAAAATCATCGTTTCAAAAGCCATAACAAACTTAAAATTTGTTTGTAAAGAGGCGATTTGTAAAATTTTACACATAATAATTTGAAAACACATAATATGTAACATGATTAGGTGTAGTGGTTAGTATTGTCAACCTTAAATGTAAGGTCTTAGATTCAAGTTCAAATAGCCTCTTCTTATTTTAGTCTGGCATGTACAAAAAGTGGATTCGAGTTTTAATAGCCTCTTCTTATTTTCATTCTCATGTGCAGAAAGTGGACTTCCCCTTGCGGCAAGATTTCAACCCAAACTTTTGAGTTAATAGTCATATAGCCTCTCCACTAAACCATAAGAAGATTTTAGTAATTGTTTGCTATGGTTAAATTAAAATAGGCTTTTCAAAAACCGATTTTATGTATACTTTCAAAAGTCAAATTCAATTGATTTTAAGTTCCCATCTTCAAAACCAATTTCATATGTGGTATTTGTTGGATTATTTTCCAAAAGGCCCCATTTTTGGGATTATTTAAAAGAAAAACATATTAATTTCCTTTCCTTTAATTTCATAAGGTGCTTTTTATTCTTTAATCAATTGTTTTGATTCTTTAGGTTTAAGTAAATCATGTTATAGAAAGATTGCATAAATATAATCCTTAGGTACTAATTTCTACCATGATTAGCTATAACTATAAATCTTGAATTTCTTTGATTTGTAAAGAATGGAAATAGCTCCTTAAACCAAAAATGTTGAATTCTTAGTGAATGATTACCAAAAAATTCGTTAGAATGTTAGTTTTTCTCTTAATTCTATAACAAGAAGTATATGATTTTTTTTTCCCTAACTCTTACTAGCTTTCCTTTATTTGAAAATGAAAATTATTAATGTCTTTATGTTACAAGCATAAATACCACATTAAGTCATCCGAGAGCTGGTTGGTTTGGTGCCATAAGTCAACTTGGTCGAGCCTAATATGAATTATTTTGTTCATATCTCTCGACCCTTTGGACAATTTTAATGGGTTCATCCAAAGTCAAGACACTCATATAATTTATCAACCTTGTCTTCTTAGTCCACATAATCATTTGTGCCTCTACTCCAAGCGAAGGTCAGAATTTGCATCTTCACATTCTTTGGCCCTTTTGGAGCTCATAGTCCTTTTCCTTTGTACTCATGCATCTTCACATTCTTTGGCCCTTTTGGAGCTTATACTCCTTTTCCTTTGTACTCATCAAAATTATCACTAGCTTCTTCTTTTTCTAACCTCCTTAAGCTTAATTTGTCTTTGAGCTCTTCCAATACCACTAATTTGTTCATTTTGAGCTATGTTCACTTACTCTTCATCTACATTTACATTTCTTTAGGTTCTAAATCCTTAAACTCTTTCCTCCTAAAATCAACTCTATCTTTTCCAAAAATTGTCTCAATAGGTCAATCATCTACTAGTCATTGCATAATAATACAAGATTAGCCATGACTGCAATCAAGTCTTGTATTAGCTCATGAGTCGTTCAAAGAATATGATTGGCATGTCTCCCATAGCCTAGTGCATCACTCTCGACGTCCTTAACACTACCTTGCACACTTGGATTTGACATCCTTAATACGTAGCTTCTTCGGACAAAACTCAAACAACACAAGTGGCAACACTAAAAAGCAACTCTAGGCATAAACTCACAAATAGTGTCCAACCACTTAAATGAACAACACAACAACACTCTTGCTTGACTCTACATATACCAACAACCTCGAATACTCCAATTACACTTCAAGAACGCAGTATTGTAGCAACAACCAGCATTAGCTTTAAACATATAATAGCACCTTACAAACACACTTGTTCACTTCCTTCTATGCAACATTTGCTCTAATATCAAAAAGATATTATGCTTGGAGAAACACCCAAGAGGAATCCATATGACGTACCAATCCTACTTTAAATTTCTCTTCATATTACGCAATGGAAGAAGATAGGGACACCCACCACAATTCCTTACTAAAGTAAATGATAAGAGTTGGATAAGAAGACTTGACAAGAAACAAATATAGTAAGAGTAATAACATTTAAGCAATGATATAGCTAGTACAATGAGAAAACTATTTATAGTAAGCCTTCTGAGGCCAAACATAAAGGTGAAATGATAAAAGAGTTACAATCTTAAAAGGACCAAAATACAAGTTTTAGTTACCTTTTAAAAGGAGTAAAAACACAAAGGGACAAAAACAACATTCTTATGGAGGCTTGCACTTGTCAGGAATGTCAGAGACATGTGTTACTTGAATGGTAGGTGGGCTTGGCAAAAAATGACAAAGATGAAGCTGGGTGAGCAAGTCATATGGGTTGGTGCTTGAGTAACCAAATTAGAAAGCTTTTTTGGATGGTTATTGGAGAATTATGAAGTGGTAGATCAAGCAGGTTGATTTAGATGCAGAATGGTGGAGTTGGCAACAAGTGAGTTGATCGATAATCAGGTCAGTGCATACCTCATCTATGATTTAGGAGTAGTTGATGGCCTTCGATCCACCCATAGCCATATGGTATGGCAAAGGAAATATGCACTCGTAAGTAGTCTCACCCTATCCATAACCTAAACTTCTATGAGGCAAGTTAATAGTTATAATTGTTAAGGATTCTAGAATCCTTCAAAGGAGACACTTCCTTGCATGTATTAGAATCACAATAGAGGATTCCCTCTATAAATACTTTCCTAAACCCTATCAGTAATGATAAGCATCAACCAAATGAACATCACCAAGTCCCGGCTTGAGATCTTATGAACCTTGCATGAAGATTATTAGTTGAGCAACCTGCAAGAGATGAGGGAGATTTTTGGTTTATCCTACACAGATTCATGTAACGGATATTAACTTGTGATTAATATTGTTGTCTCTTATCTACAATTACTTGTACATATGTAAAATTTAGACTTTATATGTACAAGTGTAAGAATCCAGATGTTTATACCATTAGTATTTAATTTTGTAACTGTATAAGATCGAACACATCTTTTTGGATGTAAGACATACAAACAAGTACAATGTCGCTTGCAACTCTATAGTAGATAGAGTTCAAGATCCATGAATTTAGGTTGCTTTTCCCTAACAAAAATAAATATATAAAGAAAAAAGGGGATATTGTAGTGTTGGTGGGAGGACTCCTGGGCCCTGGTGGAAAGATTTCGTGTGAATTTGACTTCGTCACCTGCGTGCTTTACGCAAGTAAAGATGTGTTCATAGGATCTCCTCTGTCTCTATATTACGGCTGATTGCACAAACAAAAACCAATATGATAAGTTAATAATAATAATGTCTTTGGTTGTGATACACATAATATGGGATAATAATGATAGGGAGAACAGACTGTGAGAGTGGATGTGATTTCATGGTGGATAAGAAATAGTACATTTGGAGGCCAACCCCACCAAACCGATCGTGCAAAAAACTGCCCTTACACACACACGCACGCCACTCCACTTGTCATTTTATCATCATGGCTGGTAATGTTTTGGTTCCAATGGCGGTAGCCTAACACCAGTCCTAATATTTGCATATACCTTTTTACTCCCTATTTCCACATGAATTTTGTTTTTCTTTCTTTTATTTATTTACAGAGGAAAGAGGGTTTAAAAAAAAGAAAAAAAGATCTTCTTCCTTATCAATCAATACAAATCAAAGAATTGTTTGACAATAATAATCCTCAACTAACACTAATTAACTATGAATGACACCCAATATTAATCAAATCTGAAGCATCGCTGGCTGTCACATTCAAGCTGTTCAATTATTGTTAATTAGTCCAAGTTTTTGGGCCACCTCTTCCTATATATGTATGTCTTTCTCATTCTCAGTGTTATAATTATTAACGCGTCGCGGATCTCCATTATTGTGCTCTGATCAACGCTTCCTAGTCTCCTCAGGTAAATTTTCTTTTTTTTTTTTTTTTCGGTTTTGGCACGTCTGGCCCAATGTAAAATTATTTTCAACTGAGAAATTATTGAAACAGAAATACTCAATACAGTAAAGCATTTCCTCATTTTCTCCATGGGAGATGTTCAAAGAAATTTTATCTTAAACAAAAAAGGAAAAGAAAAGAAAAACAACATTGTAAATTTTCACCACACGTGGCATAGGTAAACAGTTGGGACCTAGAAACAAATTTAGTTGTTTCAATTCGACATTAAGTTTGGTGCTTGTGATCTTCAAACAGGTTCGCTTAACATATATAAAGGATATCATATAATGGCTACAGTTGGCAATGGAGCATCTGAATTTAATGTGATACAATATGAGCCGGTATTATTGCCCCCAGCTGAGGAGACGGAGAAGGGCTTCTACTTTCTATCTAACCTCGACCAGAACATTGCTGTGATTGTGCGAACCATTTACTGCTTCAAGTCCCAAACAAAAGGAAACAAGGAAGCCTTCCAAGTCATTAAGGATGCTTTGTCCAGGGTTCTAGTTCACTACTACCCACTTGCTGGAAGGCTGGCGATTAGCCCAGAAGGCAAGCTGATCGTCGATTGCACTGCGGAAGGTGCAGTCCTAGTTGAGGCTGAAGCCAACTGTAGGATTGAGGATATCGGGGATATTACAAAGCCCGACCCCGTCTCTCTTGGAAAACTCGTCTATAATGCCCCCGGCGCTAATAACATCCTTGAGATGCCTCTGGTAGCGGCTCAGGTTTGTTACTCCTTTAACATTCCCCTTTCCTTCAGAAATGGTAGTTTCTTTTGCCAATAAAATTTTGGATTCATGACCATCGTTCACTTAAAGGCACAATTCTATAGGACCGACAAATATTATAATTGCTACGTGAACTTAAGCTAATATTTCCTAAATCATTCATGAACTTTACCATTGTTAGATGTCATACTCAAATCAAACTTTTACTTGTCATTATCATCTCCATTAGCATTTTATACTTCCTGTATCCCACGTATACACGAGTGTCTTAATGATGTTATGGTACATGACCCCAAAAAAAAAAAAAAAAAAAAAATCTAAATCGTGGTCCCAATTATGAAAAAGATAATAGCATGGAAGTTAAATTGGGTATGACTATACTAAATGCAATGTCTAGGCAGCAAAATTTACAAGTAACCGTTTAATTAAATGATATCAAAGTTCATGTATAAAATTAGAAATACGTCTAAAGTTAACATGGTCGTCATGAAAATTATCCCTTTAGTATCAGACACTACAAAGAGCTGTAAATCTTCACTATTTCTGCTTTCCAAGTAGAAGATTGGCCAACAATATACATGTTTTTTTCTTTTCCATGCATTGTCCTTCCATTGAAGTCCGAACTTGGCAATAAACAACTCTTTTTCTTGTGCTATATAGGTGACAAAATTTGATTGTGGAGGATTTGTCCTTGGTTTATGCATGAATCATTGCATGTTTGATGGTATAGCTGCAATGGAGTTCGTGAATTCATGGGGCGAAATTGCAAGGGGCATGACTCTTGAAACCCCTCCTTTTCTCGATAGGACCCTACTCAAAGCACGAAGTCCACCCAAGGTAGAATATCAGCACCATGAATTTGATGAGATCGAGGACATGTCAAGCATAGGGAAGCTCTACGAAGAACAAATCCGTTATAGGTCATTCTGTTGTGATCCTGCAAAGCTCGAAAAACTCAAGAAGGAAGCTACAGAGAGTGGGTTGCTAGAGAATTGCACTACTTTTGAAGCACTGTCAGCATTTGTGTGGCGAGCTCGTACTCAGGCTTTAAGGATGCAGCCGGATCAATTGACAAAGCTGCTATTCGCGGTCGATGGACGGTCTCGGTTTGAGCCTCCACTGCCTGAAAAATATTTCGGCAATGGGATCGTGTTGACGAACTCTCTGTGCCGTGCGGGGGAGCTACTAGGCAACCCTTTGTCGTTTAGTGTGAAACTGATTCGAGAAGCAGTTAACATGGTTACAGACAGTTATATGAGATCGACAATAGATTATTTCGAGAAGACAAGAGCGAGACCTTCTCTGGCTGCAACGCTACTTATTACAACATGGTCAAGACTGTCTTTCCACACAACAGATTTTGGATGGGGAGAACCTGTTTTGTCAGGCCCCGTGGCTTTGCCTGAAAAGGAAGTCATTCTTTTTCTTTCTCACGGAAATGAAAGGAAAAGCATAAATGTGCTCTTAGGATTGCCAGATTCCGCTATGAAAATCTTCCAACAAATCATGGATTTTTAAAAATTCGTCAGCTATATATGCTCTTTTTCTTTCTTGAACTGTTCGTAGTAATAAGTATGTTATATGTCGCTAATAATTAGAGCACTGCGGAAATAATCTGCTGCCCCGGGTTGGGTGTACTTTTATGTAAAACGACTTCAAATGCATATACATCTTCTTTCGGTGTTTCATTCTTTAGAATGAGTTAAAGACAGTGTAATACGTTTAAAATCATTTGAAATCTATAGATAGGTATATGTAAATAGTAAAAAGTCCATTATTCTCTCATCCATCATTTTAATTCTTATTTTCTAAATAAAGAGATTTAGTCTATCCATTTTTGTTTATGGTTGGCTAAATTGAGTTGTTTTGAGGATTTAGAGGTAATAAAGCGATCTCTTAAAATAAATAAGATATTAATTGATTATTGTAGTACCATTATGTGTATTTTCAAATGGGTATGAGGAATAGCGTTGTTTTTTTTTTTGCATGTGTGTGCAAAATTAGGTTAACAATTTAATATTTATTTAACTATCAATTATTATTTTTGCTATTTGCATTTAGTTGGGGCTAGAATGAACTGGGTAGGCGATTATGGACCGGGTGCTCGTTTCCTGTTAAGGGTGGGACATTTGGAATAAAGTTGTATGTAAATCAGGCATTGTGCAAGTAGGCAATTAGACAATATGACTACATGCTCTTCTATAAATCGGGCCTCCTAGAGAGAAGTTGTTTATGTATTACACCAATGATACAAGACTCCACTATAAATGGCTATCATGGATTGGTTGATGTAACTAGTGAAATTAGTAGGTAAATTGAGGATCCACACATTTTGACTCATGGATTTTAGGATTTTTCGACTTCTACCTCGAGATGTCGACTTTACTTGTACTTACTAGTCCCCCCACCTGAATAAAATAATCAATCAGGTTTTTGTATTCAGTTTGCTATTTTTGTGCATTAGTATATCTCCTAAGGCGTGCATACCATATGCCATATTAATATGTAGGTCACATAGTTTTATCGCAGTTCACCGATATTTAGGATATTAAATTTTAGGTGTTGATGATATGAAAACAGATCGAGACTTATAATTATTTTGGATGTAACCTTTAATATGGGGAGGATAGAACACTATATGATTTTGAGTTATGGCAGAGTTTAATTGAAAGATGTGAGAAGCTATTAATTTTTAACCGATTATTCTTTAGATACTTTTGGACAATGTGTTACATAAGACTTCCCATTCATTTATAATCGAATATGATTTTGGAATTGGAGACATTAGATCGTTTTGGGAGTATAGAAGAAAAGAGTACAATTTATGGATAATAGTGGTGAGTTTAGAGTTTTGCGTGCTTATAATAAATTCGTCGGTGTAGGGATTCACTACTGCATGCTATATGAACCAACCCACGTTTGTACAATCCTATCGCCTGCAATGCAACCCATGATACGGCTTTTAGAAGACTTAGCAGTTAGCAGCACTTAGCTTGTAGAGATCCAGAAGTCCAGATCCTTAACTCAACATCCTCATCTTCGTCCAATGCAACCCATGGTACACTCGTATGGACTCTTTATACTATGTATTGTTTACAGTATGTTTCACAACTATTAACGAAAGTGAAAATATAAAGAAATCTGTAGGAAAAAAAAAAAATGAAAATTAAGCATAATTTTCATCATTATTTGGATATAAAAAAAAAAAAAAATGGAAATGAAAGGAAATTGATATAAATTTTTCCTTTTTAATTTGTTAGGTTAGTGTAAGGCAATGAAGAGAAAAGAAACCATATAATAATATCAAATCTTTTTTTAGTTTGTCTCAGATCATAAGGTTATGATTATAATTTTGTCAAGTTTTCACCCATTTTTCTTGTTTGGAAAGAAAGAAAAGGGGCATTAGGGTAGAAACAGTTTCGTACATGTTATCACATTTCCATTCTAACCAAAACACACTAATTCCTTCAACTCCCTACTGATTTCTTTAATTTTCTCTTGATTTCTATCCATTCAAGCGAGCACGGCATTAATTTCGTGGACAGACTTTATACGGAATCACTGACAAGATGTAAGGGACTGCTGAATTTTGATGTGTTGCTCCACAAAACTTGTTGAAAATGGTTTTGTGCATATCTGGAAAAATAAAAAAAGTTATCTTTTGTTATTTAACTTTTATGTCCAACCCATGTGCGTTCATCAGAAATAATAATCATAATAAAAGTGGGGGGAAAAAAAAAACCCAATTAATGCATGTGGTCATAGCTTATTAGCTGGAGAGAAGAAGAACAATACAGGGAAAATGAAAAAACGCACGTGTTGTGGGCAGCTGCGTAGACTAAACTAGAAAAAGTGAGAGTACGTTTCCGTGGAGTAACGGCTTGTTGGAGAAAAGAGACAAAAATTGAATGGCGCACGCTAAAAGGAGAATGAATCAACAAAGAAAGTATATTGTTTTCGTCTATGTTGGTTAATTACGAGCTCGTAGATGAAGTGAAATTCAACACAAGCGGGCAATTTATTATAAAGGCTAAGTTGGGTTTATTAATGAATTTTATAAATAGTTTTCTTAATGTGCATTAATACGTATTTAAGTAAGTTAAAAGTTTTAGAATTTATAGCATTTTCTTAAGAAAAGATGCTCCCCACAATAAGTTAAAAAAAATAAAAAGTGAATAAGTCCAATAGAAGATGATTGGATTATACAAAAGAAGAAACACGTAAAATTTGATGGATAATTTCATTTTAATCTTTGTTCATTCTTTTCGGTCAAAGATGTGATTGGTTGGTGAACTGGAATATGGATTGGCATCGTATTTGTAAAGACCCAATAATAATAATAATAATATAAATAAAAATAATAATAGTATTTTTAAAAGAAGATATATAATACTATTCAAATATTCTAAAACCTAAATATATATACACATATCTTCTTTAATCTCCCCTCATATTCTCATCATTCTCTTTCCATATAATTTCTTTTTTCCCTCATTAACCTAATACTTTTGTTTTTCATAATTCTCTTTTTATCAAATAGACTCATCCCTAGAAGATCATGTTAGGGTAAAATATATAGGTGGATTTCTCAATCAACAAAAATTATATGATTTTTTTTATTGAGGAATTTATTTAAGCACATGATGTTAATGGAGGCAAAAATAATAATAATGTGAATGTGAAATTTAAGGAAACTCTAGAGTGGTTGTTGTGGATTTACAAAAAGAACATCAACACGAAGTGTCACAATTCTTAAATCAAAATGAGGTATGTAGATTTTTGGATTTTATTAACTTTGATGAATGATTCATGTTAGGATTGAAAAATTATATTTAGGAGTTGTTTAGTAAGAATTGAAGCTTTTCTCAAGTTTCTGACATATTGATTTATTGCTATTATTAGTATCAACTATGAAACTTTATTGAAAATAATATAGATATATACATATATTAAAAAAATATTTTAATAAATATATGTTATTTAAGTTTATAAAATATACTTTAATACATCATTTAAGTTGAGGAGGTGAATATGAAATTTGGTTTAAACTTTATGAAAAATAATATAAATATAGATAAATACATATATAAATATAGAAGATACATATATAGATATAGATAGATAAAAAATATATATTTTTATAGAAGATAGAGATATAAATTAATAGAAGATATAAATGTAAAAGATATTATAGATTTTTTTTTTCAAAACTTATTAACTATAGATAACACGGACAGAAAATATCCATATTATATATTTAGAGATGTAGAATCGAATAAAACTTATTGGCTTATATATAATAGATAACAATAGGTTAAAGGATGATTACATAATAAAAGAATAATAAAATAATTACATTGGGCATAATAACAAAATCAACTAATATGAAAATATATAAGTATGTGTGTATACATAAATAAATAATAAATAAATATAAATGTATAGTTGTTAATTTTTAATTTCATGTAAATGGAAAGATAAAGCTTTAACCATAAGTATTAACCTACAAAGTTATAAATATAGTTTCTAGGCGGTTTACCTTTAGTATAAAGCATAAACAATTCAAATCGAAATCATAGTTATAGGTTATAACATTAGTTTTCAATTAAGAATTGATATATGATAAGTTTGTTATATAAATGTATTGGGTTTTAATATCAATTATGAATTATGCAATATAGTTGCTCGGGAGTAAGGTATGTAATACATGTTTATTGGTTGTACTTGTTAGGGTAGAAAGCTAAAATGAACTAATAAAATATCCGACAATAAAAATGTTTGTTATCTATGCTTGATTCAACCTGAGGGTTCGAAGTGGCAGGTCCCTAAAGGGGTACCTCATTGATTGATAGGTGACATTATCCTTAGTAGAGTCACCTATTGACATGATATGAATAGATTTAGGGACTCATAAGTTGTTGGGGTTTAGAGTGGCAATTCCCAATATTGTAGTATTTATATGAATATATATTGTGTGTTGGGATTGTAAGTTACCTCAAGTCTTGAGGCACTAAGACTCTTATATTTGATAGACTAATTTAAAGATAATAAATGAATTGTTTGTGTTATATGTTTATATCAATGCATTTGAACTGTTATTTCGTATGATATGTGTATGTGCTTGTGGTGTTATGTATTAAGTTTTGGCTTACTCCTTATAAGAAATCTAGATCATTAGATAGATTACAATAATCTTAGAAACCCTTATTATACCATATTTGGGAAGGGAAGAGTGATGATTACACATAACATAAGAGTTATGATAATTAGATTATTATTTCTTATAGTTAATGTATGTTAATTTGGCTTGGAGAATAATATATATATATATATATATATTTTGGTTATTGGAAGTCTTTATGGTGATATTTGAAAATTTTAGTTATCAATCTATGCTTAACATATCATTAAATATTAGAATCACAGACTAATTATGAAACCCTGAATTTTAGGGTGTTACAGGATTATTCCAAAAAGGCATAATATTTAGTGCTGACCCGGTGACTTTACGTTTTCGCCTCGCATTCATTTCGATCCCATGCTATCAGGATTTGTCAACGAAAACAGGAAATAAAAAAGACACCAAAACGTGTTCTAGCATTTTAACTGCAAGCTCTACAATGGAAGAAATATCGATTAAAATGGAGGAATCATGAAAGCATCCAATGATGGAATCGCCCATTTTCATCTAATCTTGGAAGAAATGTAAGAGTCAGCCTCATTTTCCACCGAAGAACACACTCCAAGAATCTACCGAAACCAAAGACCAATGAAATGACAAGCAAGAAGCTAGGCGATCTAATTTATTGTATGGTCATAAATCCGATCCAAAGCTGCCAAAGCTAACCAAATCAATAACCGAGCCCAAGGCCACAAGACAACATCCTGTGGTTGGTTGTGGATGAACAAAAAGGAGAAAAAGACGAAGAAGAAGAGGCGATAGAGGAAGAGAAATGCATGGATGATATGGAGTGTAGATCCTCATCAAGATAGTCCAAGTCCTACCAACTCCAAGAATGCCAGGATACATTATTATCGTCCTTCTCTCGAGGTTTTATAATGTTTTTCTTCATTTATTTATTTAGTAATTTTTTGGTTTGATTTCTTCCCTGGAATGACAGGATTTTTAAAAGGGATGACCCAAAAGATATATTACAAAAAAAAAAAAAAGATATTAATTAAAAAACTACTCAGAGAATTAGTATATCGCTAGTTGAGTTAAGTCATAATGTATTAGATAGATAATATAAAGAATAAACAGTGAGCATGGGCAAAAAAGCTAACAAAATCAAAGCAATCCTTCAAATCAAATCAAACCAAAATTGTAGTTCTTTTGTAATATGGTCTAAAGAATTCTTGAACCAAATAAAATAGGACCAAATTGAAAATTTAAGGTTAGTTCAAAAGAATAAATCAAAACAAATTGTAAGCAAAATGAAACCGTTTGAAAAAAAAAAATGGTAACATTTTACATTTAGCTAAAATATTCTCTCTGTTTTTTTTTTTACATAACACTTAAAAGAATTTTTAGTTTATAATTATCAAAATGTACACGTGCTTAACTTTTACCACCACAATATGTAAATTATATATATATATATGTAGGTTGACTTATTCATTCTATATGCGAGCTTAAGAAAAAACTAATTGTTAGCAAGTGATTAAAATTTTTTAATCACAAGAATATTGACTTCATAAAAAGTTATGTGATATCAATATTTAAACTATTAATTGTTCAATTTTTTTTATATGAGGTTAAATGTTATACAAACATACTTTTTTAAATAGCAAAATACGATTCAAGTTGCAAACCAAACTAATCAAACAAAGTTTTGTAGTCTAGAAAATGCCTCATTTGAACCGTACAATTTATTGCAAAGCTATAAAAAAAAAAAAAAAATCCAATCATCTTTTTTATGGTTTTTAATTTCGTCTGAAAAGTAGACCAGACCAAATCGGACCATGTCCATCCAATATTACAAATTAAAAGTCTTAGGAAAATATAATATGCATTCAGTCATGTAAATAATCAAGCATTTTAGGGTTCTCTATTTTGCCTCCCGCTACCATCTCTCGGGGCTACGCCATCGCAAATAGAGGTTCATCATCTGTATCTTACCGAATTTTTATTTTTCACAATTAACAGAGCTACAGGAATAACAATATATCATAGGTATATATGTTATTTATCTTTGTTTTATATACATATGTCAATCTATATTTATTAGATTCATATTATAAGTTTTGTATTTTATAAGCATATATGCTTATGATATATCATATGTTTTGTGTTATGTATATGTATAATGTGCCTGCGTGTGTATTTATCTTTTAAAAAACGTTTTTTCGAACAATATAGTATGTTTTGAAGGTTTTAGCTAACTCTTTTAATAAAGGGACGTTTTCTTGCTTTTCCCTTCAAGAGTAATCATCTGATGACATTTTTCTAGTATATGAATGTATATATAATGTCATAAATATATAATATGAATCTAATATGTAATATATCATAATTATTACATATTCCTGTCTAATATAAATTATAATATGTATATTAAAACTGAAGGTATCAAAGATAACTATGAAATATAAATAATCCATAATAATTGCGTGTTTATATGTATGTCTATATATAAAAATATATATATAGAGAGATATACTAAAATATCTGAAAATATTAAATACGATATATATAAAATAATGTTTACGTATACAATACAAATTATCGGGTAGTGCATATAAACACTTTTTTTTTTTTTTGGTTTTATTATTATGTGTAATCTAATCATAATATATATATATATATATACACGATACATCTAACTCTAGATTTTTTTTCATTCCAATTGTTATATATATTTTGCTATAATTACTTATTACGTACATCTAGTGTTGACAGCTAAGATGATTATTTAAGCATAAATAATATATATTCTATCTAAAGCCTTATAAGTTATACCTAATTCACAGCAAGATACTTGCCTCGGCATCAGTTACTCTGGTTTGTGTGTTGTTTGATGCATCTAAATAGCTAAACATAAGCTACACCACCAAATTAATAGGGGATAACCAAACCAACCATATTATAAATGAAAGAAATTAACTCTGAGAATCTTGATTTTTAAGCATCGTTTATTTAATTTAAGACACACACACACACACAATACATACTTTCCAAATTGAGAAATCATCATGGTGATGATAAAAAGTTTCAATTTCACGTTGGTGTCTCTCTTATCAATGTCTATCTCCTTTAGATCGATGTTAAATGCACCGGAGGAGCTCAAGCAAAAGGCAAGTTTTTACAGTGTTTACGTGCTGATTAACTTCTTTACATGTTCGCTGTCGTTGTACCTTGCTTTTTTTAACATGATGATGGCTGGCCATCGACGTCGTCGAGGTGCATCGTGGAACTGGAATGGAGCATTCCTCAATTTCCTAATGAGAGCTACTATAATTTGTCTTGGGACTTCAACGGTTATAGGGCTGCTACCTGCGATTCTCTCTCCATCCTGGATGGACCTCCTGGATGTGCAATGTGGCCGACTTCTTTAACTTATAATTTAACTTAATATTGCTGCTGCTGCTATTTGTATTATCAGCTATATGAATTTATGTGGTTCTTTATTTGCATGCAATCAAAAAATGGGTCATGTAATAGTACTTCTAACAAATATTGTTCTTTCCGTCTTGATTCTTTCATTATGTGTTCAGATGTTTTTCCATCTATAAGATCGTAATTCTTCTTATCTTTCTGAACTCGTTCCGGCCCAGAGTTTGTCGAATGATGTTGTGAAGAAGATGGAAACTCTTCCTTTGGTGATTCTCTAGGTTGATAATTCCCTTCTTGGTGTATCATTTAATTGTGATCATAAATGGCATTAATGGAAAAGATCGAATATGACGACTCGAATTTCTTTACCCACATAAATATAGGATTGGACTCATAATGTATTGAAAAATCTAACACCAACGGATGTTAAATTAAACTAAAAGTTGAAATCGACATGAAAAGTTAATTCATACTATAAAAAGAATTTCCTGAACAATACATAAAAGGGGGAAAATTAGGATACGTGTATAATTAGAGTGCATTTTGTTAATCTGCATTTTTCATTTTCTTTATTCTATCTTACATGTTGTCGGAAAATTAGTCTCCCCATAGATAAAAACATAAACTTATGCTGTAGTATACCTATGACATACCCATTCATCTCGTCTCTGTATGATCAACAATAACTCAAATCATCAATACTGTGAGAAAACTCTACGTAGGGATGCACATAGAACATACGATTGGGTGGGCCATATTCAGAATATATTAAAATTTATTTCATAAAATATAGGTGTAATACGTGCATTACTCATTTAGAATCGTTTTTTTTTTTTCTCTAAACTTTAAGGGCAAGGACCTATTTCGGCCCCCACCTGGATCCATCCTTATCCCTGCAGGAATTGTAAACAAAAACTTTATCCATATAGGTTAAAAGTCCTGTAAACGATAAGAATATATATGATAGATAGTGCCATATAATAATCACCACATTTCCTAGTCTCACCTTGTGTAATGCTATAACTGTGTTCCATATAATATATTTCATATTGAATAGAAGATGTTGCCAATAATTTAATTTGGGCTACATTCATTAGACATAACTAAAACATATCAACATTAGCAAGTTTGTAAAACGTTACCCAAAATCAAAATTCTTGTAGTATATGAGTATTTATATGTGATATGTAATGCTTATTAAATCTTTTTTTTTTTTTTTTTTTTCACATAACTCATTGCATGAAACATATCGAAAAAGCAATTCCATTTCGCTACTATTACCTCATCTTGAACTATTTCAAATACAAATCACATAAATGCAAGAGGCGAACACTTTGTGTAATGAATTATAATAGGTGAGAAACGAACTGTATCAGAGGCCAAGAAAATGGGTAAATATGAAATATTGCTACACCAAAATTTCTGCCTTGCAAACAACATGACGGTTTAAAGGTGTGTTTTTGAGATATGAATTTTAACATCGGTGAAAATGGCAGTTATTTCGTTTTTGAAAAGGCTTAAAGATATGGTGTGACAAAAAATAAAAACAATTCATGTCTTCAAAGATACTATTAATACATGTTTCTGGAGGGTACTGGTTAGAATATGTAAAGTAACTAATCTGTTCTCTCTCTGTCTCTCTCTCAAGAGGTATTAAATTTAGCTAATCAAAAGAATACAATAATAGAAAATGTTCTTGAAATTATATGTTACAAATAGAATTCATAACATGTATTCTTCTTTATTTTATGAAACTAGCTATGATGAGTGAGACGGTATAAGATCAAGTCGAGGTCTATTTTGTAGTTACGAGTAAAAAAGGAGAAGTCAAAGATGAAAATGATGGAGAAGAAGCCACTCTGTAGAGAGAAGAAGAGAAATAGGCACATGAAGAATCAATGGAGGATGATCTTAAACACCGCTATGAGCAAGGGCTTAAAGAAAATCAACCTTTGAAATCGATTGGATTTGCCAATCTGAAATCCCACCTTAGATCTGATTTTAATGCATTTTGAAACGTTTATTGATAAAGATAACACGGCTACAATATAATACTAAGGTTATTGCAATGAATAATGTCCCAAGAAGACCGTGTATGCTACGACACTGTATATTACTCATCGTTTTGGGATTAAGGTTAATTTTCGATCCTCCCTAGCTAGCCCAGTGGAGTAGTATGACGACACCATCATCATTCCATACAGTGCAATATGCAATAATGCTTCTATTTGATAGATAAGCCATTAATGATCAAGTAATTAACAACAAAGCAATGATTGAAAATTTGATAACCATGTCAATACAATAATGGCAATACATCCCCATTTATAAACATACACCAGTTCAATTGCGAATCGTTCGATATATAATCGATATATATATCGACAAAGCTATATCTATCATGCCATCACACAACCGGTCATAATATAATTTCCACTCACCTGGGTTGCTTGTGCTTACTGCTTAGCTTGCCGTAGATTTGTAGATTTCATCCACACTGAACTTGTACAACATTTGATAGGGATTAGGGATTAGAAACGACCACGACTTATTAGGAGATGCTACAATAATAATAGAGTACCGATAGACTCCGCATTGTACAAGCCATATGAGTATATGCGTTATTTGACTCGTTACACCATTACAGTATTCGTACCAATATTAGCATCCACAATATATATACTACATGTTATATCATACGAGTCATACGTTATTAGTACTACGTATTATACAATACAGTATTATAGAGTATGTTATATGTTGTATTATGTATTATATGTTATGTAATATATTCCTTGTATTATACCTATTATATTTAATACTTTTGTGCGTATGGTATATGATATAAGTTACACGAAATACTTATATGTAACAAATATTATACATTTCATAAATCCAATTATATTTTACAAAGTATATTATTATATGAATTATATGTAGTATGGTATATGTATATAACTCCAACGTATTATGCCTACTATATATTTAATAGATTGCGCATACAATATACGAAATTACTTACATGACATACAAATACTAATTATACAGGTATCGTTGCATATTTATACTTAGGAATCGCATTATACTTATAAAAGTATATTTATTTTAAGTATCTTCTTGCGCATTTACCCCCAGGGTTATGTTTAGAGTATTACACTAATGCATATTGATTATTACAACACCTATTATTTTATTTGTCACGTGTATCCATGACAAGATAATTATTCTCGTATAAAAACAATAAGTTATATGCGTTTATAAACGATATTATACAATGTTACGTGCACAATATATGCTATAGTCGGTTTCAATTTTTTTTTTTTAAATAGCTCTCTGGAAAACTTTAATCACCCATAACCGTTCCCTTCTTTTTTTTTTTTTTTCCCAATTTCTTTATAAAATTTATGTCTATGCAACTAATAATTGTGCTTCATTACTATTCAAATGCATTTATCAAATCAAGTTCTATAATGTTAAAATGACCAAAACACCCTTCAAGTATTCTCCAGCCAACTTTACTTTCTTTGGCTCGATTTAGCATGTGATATTGCACGGACTCTACCTAGAATTTATGACGAGGCTAAATATATTTACTCAAATATATGACAAAGCGCTAAAATCACCGGCCTAAGTGATGTTATATCGTCGAATTTAAAGCATGAGCCATTGGCAAATCACAAACTTGAAATTTAAGCCTAAAATTTCGTATAATATAATTTCATGAGCCAAGTGATATTTGAAGTGTCATATCGAGTTTGGTCTAAGTTTAAGCTATTTGAAAGAATTTATTAAGAACTTAATTGATTGTTATGGGTTTCTGTAATGTTTTAAATTAGGATTTATAAGTCAATAAGATTGTGCACCCATAGTTTATGTAATAATTTTATCATTTTATGTAGAATTTCGGCTATGATACTATTTTAATTACCTATCATCTTATATTTGTAGATGACGTAAAGCAGCTTAGAAGTTCATCTCAACTGCTTCATGAGAGTAATTAGTAAAGAAACAGTCGAAAGACAGTTCAATTTTGTAGCGTCTGGATTTCTATTTGTTCATTTCAGTTTGAAATACTAATGATGATTTAGTTCTCTTGAAGATTCATATACAAGAATATTTCACAGTTACAATTTATTTAATATACGTCGGTCGGTATATAACGATGAAGTTTCCAAATAATTTGTGCTAGAATTTCATAGTCATTTTGTACGTTGTGCTTAGTTTTATATCACTTGCGTAAGATTTAGTTATCAGTAGTATATATTTCGCCATTATGTTCTGTTTACTTTATTTATGACTTTAATGGTATATTGTGATATGGCTTTAAGGTACTTCTTCGGATGTTCCATGGAATATTCTTTAACATAGCTTGTATCATTTGGCTGTCGACTAGTTTTTGTACAGTGAGATGTGGTGATTTCATATCTTCTCTTTTAAAGGGTTTCAAATATACATGTAAGTCAATTATTGTTTAACATTTATCTATGAGCTTAGTGCAAAATCTCTAATAAATAGTATTTACCTAACGGAGTTTTTCTCAAATTGGCGTGTGAGAGAAAATGTTGTTGTTGGCTGCAGATGGGGTGGGGGGGGGATGGTTGTGTATAATAGCAGCAAAAGTGGATGTAGATATATAATTGGAAAACGAAGGTTTTCTTTCAAAAAAACTTTATTTAAGAAACTTTTAATAAACACTTGTTAAACCATTATTACGGGGCATAAACCATTATGTAGGTGACATTACCTCCTACTATCATCATCCGTCTCTGAAAACTAATAAATCACTTAAAACAACAATATATTATTTCTTGATTACTAGAGTAAGAGTTGTGAGTGTGATCATCTAGAAAGTACTTTATATCTTAAGCAAATAAAACTAGCTAGCTAGTTACGTATTATTTTTCTATTATATATGAAAGGAAACTAATTAACGGTGGATACCGTGTTCAGAAGGGAACGTACACATGAGTTGATTCAACATAAAGATGGAATTGGATTTATTGGTACATAATTATTCTCTTTTTGGATAAAGATGGTTATGCATGTTCCCCTATATATATATATATGTATTCAATAATGAATTAAAAAGAATGAAGTTTGTATCGATTTGATGTGATACTTCCTAACTAGTAGTAGCAGTCATCGTCGCTAAATAATATATATATATATATATATATATATATATATATATACGTGCGTAGTATAGGGAATTCATCCATGTCCTGATCCATCTACTATACAATATAGATTATTCTAGCTACGTGTGAAAAAGGTAGGTAGAGCTAATAGAATATAGATTGGTGAAATGGAAGGAAAAAAAAAAGAAAAAAAAAAAATTAAAACTGCAGGTTAATTAATGATTTAATTTGAGTAATTTGGATCGATTGAGAAGGCTTTAGCGGTAGGAATCCATCATCATCTTGTTATTGTTATTGTCATTGTCCAGCTTGCTGAGACGATATCCTCTCATGAACATGTTCCAGGAAGCCAGAGAAGACAAATACCTGCTGCTGCTACTAGATTCACGTGCTTTTGCATGTTCAATATCTTGGAAGCTCTTATAATGATTGGTGCTATCCATATCCTCCGTCATGTCCATCTCCGCCAGTACTTTGTAGAAGAGATCCACATCACAGGGAAGGGAGATTGGACCCTGGCGCTGCAGCCCATATTTCGATTCAGCTTCTTCCAGCAGAGCCTGGAATAACGGGTGGTTTGCGCTTTCTGCCCTCACGACGAATCGCTGCTTATTCTCATCCTCCGGTCCTACGTAAACCGGGAAGCACCCTGCAGGAACTGGACTTACTTTTCTTCTGTTTATTATCATCTTCTTCTTGTTATTATTGTTTCGATCATCTAATTTCTCGTTTGGCTCGGCCTCTTGCGGGTGCGGGTACTTCTGGTGGGTTGACTTTGTGTGGTGAGACTTGTCGACTACGTCACCCAGGGATCTACACATTCTGAAGTTTAGTGTCTTCTTCAAAGCCTCCATGTTGAAATTCTTTGAAAACCCCTAACTCTCTCTTTTAGTTTCTCTGAGAGGCAGCAAATCAAACAATGACAGTGGATATGTGAGAGAGCGAGAGAGAGAGATACATACACAGGAGTGAGGGTTTGATAAATGGATTTGTTACGATAAAAGGAAATGTTAATTTTTCTTTATATATAGGGAATAATTAGGGTTATTATATTATTGAGTCCAGGTTGATTGCGATGGACAGATGTTTATGTTTATTACTAATATTTTTTGGATTTGAATTCTTTTTATTTACCATTCGTTCCATTTTTTTTCGGTTTACAAGTTAATTATTGAAATTATTAAAATTTTTAAAATATTATGTACTGTTATTATATTTTTTATAATTTTTATTATTCATCATACATAATAATATTTTAAGAGAATAAATTAAGAGAAGTAAATGGAAAGGATGCGTTTCCATGCTATTTTTATTTGTCTAAATAAGTCTCTGTTCCTATGGGCCATCGACAAAACTTTGAACGCCCCAATATTTTATTTTTTATTTTTTCATCAAATGTAAACGCGGTTTGAATTTCTAGGCCTCCACTCGTGTATTCAGTTGATGATTGATTAAAATATAACCTATGATATATGAACACACGATCATATTTATTAAAGAAATGGATTATCGCAGTAACCTATGACGAACCCCATTCAGCATGCGATCGCTTACCATGTTTACCTTAAGTATCGTATCATTTTTATCATCGTCTTCCTTGCGGCCATTTGTTTTGTTTGATATATCAGTTTGACTTGATAACTCTTATGTATTATATATGGAAACAAATATCCAAAATATGCTCTTATTATATGAAAAAAGATGGAATATCAACAAGACTTTTTTTTTTTTTTTTCCTCAAAAGTCTTCTATAGACTATGCTTTCCATTGTTGAGTCGAATAAGACTTGCTAACTAATTCAAGTTTTTCATTCTCCAAATCTTTCACTTCTATTTTGCCTAATTGAGAGCTTTACGGTTTGTTTTTTTTTATTTTAATGAAATCAGTTTATTTGTTGATTCTATTTTTAATTTATATCAATCAAATTTGAACATTTAAAAATACAATTAGTTCAATGATTTAAATGAAATTGATATTGAATCAAAAGTAAAATAACTATATATATATATATATATATATCACAGACCGCATCTCTTTTATTACTACCATATGTTCGTACAATCAAGCGCATACCTGCATTGCTTGTATGGAAATCATATATGGCAGTATAGTAAAAATTTTAATATGACGCAGTAACTGATTTTAGTTATTTATTAAATTATATATGAGATTATTTACTTTAAAAAAAATATCTTATTTGTACACATGTTTCCATATAACTAAGCCAGAATATATCAACCGGATTTCCTTTCTCCTTTTTGCCGATTTATTCAGTTAATATAAAATGTAAGCATGTGATGTAGCAAAAGCCTAGCTGACTTCGATTCTATATAAATACATATATCTATCAACTAATTAGCAGAGGATCAGAGCAATCGCCTTTCGTCTATCCTCTATCTCTTTCTCGTACATCAGGCATATAACAATCTTTAAATTATAAATTTTTTTATATTTTGTTTTGTATTTTTTATATTCTCTATTATTTGTTTAATTAAATATATATACTAATATTAATTTATTATATTAATTATTCCTGATCAATCATATACTATATTAGTTCCTCGACTAACAGTAATAAATAACGATAAACGCAAGTATGTAAAATGTAAAGAGAATAAAAATATAGATATACAAAATTATGAAGGGAGAACATAAGGATATATAAAATGAAATTAATTTACTTCTGAAGTTTCAAATATTATAAACATTTAAGTTATTGGTTGACGTTCGATCAATCTTACTCGATGGTCAAATAATTATGCCTACTTAATAGCCCAAACGGATGAGCATACTTGGTTTCACTGAATTTTATCATTTTTGAGCCAAACTAAAATTTTTAATTTATCTTCCGCATAATTGGACTTGTACCTTATATAGAAATGATTTATGGACATTACCAGCTCAAGTATACAAGTATGTTATAATGAAAATATATGCAACTCTATAGTTTTGCATGAACTATGAAAATGTGAACCATTAACTATTAAATGGGATCAATATGATTATAAGTTCATGACCAATTCTTGGATTTTAATCTAGAATTACATTAGAATTTATATAAAATTGTACTAAGTATATCTAAGTGAGTATATATAAAATACTAAGTGGAAGGAATGTATAATTTAATAAATGTAACTTATTCATCTTTCTACATAAAAGATATAAATATATGTATGATGGTTATTATTTTGATTATAAGCTCGAATGAGGTGATTCGATATATTTATATATGATAACTCATTCCTGTAATTTTTAGCTTGAATGAGGCGATTCTCATGACTTTGTGAGATAAAATCTTAAAATATGTATTGAAAATTTATATTCCTCTTTGGTCAAAGAAATTTTTATATTTAATAATACTAATTAAAGATTCTTTTGGAGGATATGGATAAGGGTTATACCTTATATTTTACCTTGTAAGAATATGTATATCTTTAAAAAACCTCCATATATGTTACATCAATATATTAAGAGAGTTTTCTTTTCAAGAACTTTTTAAGAAACTAAAAGGTTTATTCTGCTTTCCATAACAAAAGTTATTTTTAATATTTTCTTAAAAATTTTGGTGGATCTCAATAAAAAATTCGACCAACTAGAGCTTAAAAAAAGAAAGAAAGAAAGAAAGAAAGAAAAAAAAGAAGAAGTATTTTTCGACGAGAGGGACTTTTCTTGGGAAAGACGCATAATTCAATCTAAGAGAGAAAAGTCCATATTTGAGGAAGTTAATCCTGGGCCGGTGGTTGTATATAAATATGGAGAGCCGCCATGGACATGGTCAATACACGTGTGAGTGCAGCATCCACTTGGCTAATACTTTAATTAAAGGATCCATGCATATAGTTTTCTACGTCTTCGTACTCGTCTCCTCGTCGATGCCTGTTGTGTTTTGTCCCTCGACGTGTCCTCTCAGGTGTGTTCAGATCCAAACCAGATTTGATGCCATACACCTTTTGCCCTAATTTGGGGCATCATTCCTCTTGCTATCTTATTGAGTCATCATTTCGATATGTTTGGGTTTTCGGTAAAGAAGAAAATGGTCTTTAAAAAATATCGATACATCGTAATAACATATTTGATATCATTGACTTCTATAGTTGCTGAAAATATTGATGGATGTTGGCAATGATCGGTCAGTAGCATTAGGAGATGATAACAAGGGGTTCAAATATCTAGTCGCCGTTGGTTACTGATCGCAGATCATTGTCTCGATGACGATGATAATAATAATATATATAAATATTGAGGGGATGACATATGCATATATACAATAATATATATATATTAGTATTTGAAATTTTTTCATGGTTGACTTGTTGAATTTCATATTAAGTTGGTTGGAATTTAAGTTTATGTTTATATAGAAAATACAGGATTATCTGACCATCATTACTTATCTAGTGTTTTAAGTTGATGTCATTATATCAATATCTATTTGATTATCATTTAAGTTTTCTAGAAAAAGGCTACAACTTTTTCATACTTAGGATATAAATTAATGCTATGATTCTTGAGAATTTGATTGATTTTTTTTTTTTTTTTTTATGTGTTGTATTATTCATGTCTTGTTGTTAGAGTTGACTTGATTGCACTGAAGCTGTGGAGAAAATTGGGAAATGGGTTACATAATGTTTAAAATTAGAATTTATAGATTATAAGATTGTGCATCGAATAGTTCATGTATTTAAATAATTTCATCTGTTTATTCATTATACGTAAAATTTCTGTTATGATGATATCTTAATTACCTAATAACTTTTGTTCGTAGATGATGTAAAGCAACTTAGAAGTCCATATCTTAATCTCATCAAATCATAATCTAATTAATTCCGTTAACAAATTCCTCTAATTTAATTTATGTATTGATCTTGCTTGCATAGAAAGTCTTCTTAATTTGAAGATGTGCAACTATCCATTGTATATAGAGAAGCCAATGGTAAAACTACAATCTGGAAAGATAAAAAGGTCGGAGAGGCTGAGGATTTAGTCTTGTGTTTATCTAATTATAAGGATCATAAACTCTATGAATACTGTCTCTATGTAATATGTTTCGATGCTAATGCATGGGCTCTATATGCCCAACCCTTATTATGAAAAAGAAAAAAAAAGAAAAGGAAATGAATAAAAGAGAACTTAGAAGTCCTTCTCAACTACTTCATGCAAGTAATTACTAGAGGAGCTACAGAAAGATGATGCAACTATATAGTATGAATTTGTCGGTCATTCCATTTTGAAATTCTAGTTATGAGTCATTTTTTTTGTAAACTTTGATAAATTAATAGTCCTTTTACTTTTTAGAATAGATTAATAGATAGGGAATTAAAAGGTTAATTATGCCTTAAGATTACTAGGAATAAGTTAGATATTTTTATTTTACTATTTACTTCATATAATTATAGAGACTATTATTTATTCTAGTATTTATATCACCTCATTAATTACAATATTAAGTTGAAAAATACAACTCAAAATACTAGTTTGACCCTATTTAGTCATTTATTATAGTATTAATAAGCGCAAAATGGTCATATCATTTTACAACTATGTGAGTATTATGGAAAAGTTCATGAGAATTTAAACTTTTTTATATATCTTTCAAATAAACAAGGTAATAGAAAGTTGTGAGAAAATAATTATTCTATTATCTTTCTATTACCTCTAAATAAACGAGTCTTAATATATATATATATATATATCTTGGTTACTTATGATATAATGTTGCATATATGGTTGCATAACTATCAAGTTTCCAAATAATTTGTGTTAGAATTTTACAACAAAAATTTAAGATCTTTCTATGAATAATTTTATATGCATTACAACATGGTTTTTTTTTTTTTCTCTTAATGAAAAATACTGCATTAATATCAACAAGTTTATAAACATGAACAAAAGGGGAGCATTAAGCTCTTGAAGGACAAAGCCCTATAATTGAACTATTACTAATAAAAGTAGTAGAAGTAGAGATGGAAGTTTTTGTTTCCCTATACAAACCCTTGGATACATAGTCTTTTTTCAACAAAGAAAAACAAAATAAAGGTGAAGTAGCAAAAGTGAAAGCTGAGCTTTGTTGTTGCTGCATCTAAGTCGCAAGTGCATCTACCGTGCCATTAACCTCTCTTGGCATTGCATCAATCCTCCACCTCTACATTTGGGATAGCTTTTCCCTACAAGCCATAAATACATTGAAATAAAATAAACTAACATTAGCATTACTCTCTAATAAGCTCATAGCAGCTTTACAATCTAGTTGAATTTCCACATCTAGTTAGTGTAATTGGATGTAATCGTGAAGTCCCTAATATAAGGCCCATAGCTTAGTGGAAAGGATGTTAATTGAGCTAACTTGCAAATCCATGAATCTACCTTCCATTGTGATCTCTAAGAACTCCATCTATCATTGCCTGATTAATAGAAGAGAGGAAGGATTTGTTTGTGTTTAGAGTGATTCATCCTTGTTGTAGAGGCTTCCATATCAAATTAATAGTTTTTACCTTGTATGGTTTCTTGGTATATTTTAAATGAGGCCAATATTCATGAGCTATACACTTGACTTCTCGATTAGAGTCATCAACTTCTTCACTGTTTTGAAACAATAAAGACTTTCGTCACTTCCAACTTTTCCAAAGCATGATTGCAAAGGAAAATCTCGATAGGGGTTCTTACTTGTTTAGATCTCTCTTGGTGATATGGCAATTCATGTGTGTCCACTCAAGAAAAGATGCATTGGATACTAGTCTCTGATAGGGGATGGTTTGCCATCTGTGAATTGTAGATGCAATATTTGGACACAAAAGGAAGGAATGTATGTGAGGCTCTTCTTTCACACCACATCTTGGACATGTTTCAAGTTGGGAAATATTCCTATAAGCCAGATTAGATGCTATAGGAAGAGCAAAGTGTAAACGTTTCCAAAGGAAAAGTTCTACTTTAGGTGGAAAATTTGTTGACCAAACCCTTTTCTAAGATGAATCGGAATTATGTGAAGCCTTCAAACGCTTTGGCCATCGGTTCAGGGGAGTCATTGTCTCTTCATTGAGTCAACTTAGCTTTCACTTTAATAAAACATATTAATTGGCCATTTCTTCTTGATCCGGTCTGAACTGTGAGCTAACTGACATCATCTCATTAGGCTATTGCTGTCATCTTCTCCCTTGCCAGCAGCGATCATAGTCTACATCCCTCTTCCATTGGACTTACCGTAAGTTTATTTGTCATATCGTGTCCAATACTACGCCGTTCAATAACAATATATGCTGTTATATTATATTATTAATGGTTATGATGAGTTAATGTTATTTAATAATTTTATACGATTATAGCACAGAGTCTGAGTTGCTTTTCTCGAATCAGAAAAGATAACGATGGTACTTTTTTTTTTTTTTTTTCGTTTTCTATTTATTTTCCAATTGCTTCATTGAGTTGATTTGTTTCCTTACCTATCGTCGTACCGAGTTTAATCAACGATTCCGAGAATTGGTTTGTAGTTAACTCGATCATTTTATCAAACTACCGTATATTAACTTCTTCTAGATTCAGTGAGTTCAATATGTGTTGTAATATATGGTAGGTAATATTATTTACAAAAGGTTTAATTAATCAACAGGATAGATATTATGATTTTGTTGGAATGGACCCTGGAAGATAAAAAAGCCAATGACGATTTCTTTTCTAACCAAGACTATGACTATCCATTTAAAAACTCCTGAGTAATTAATAATGTTATGGCCTATGGATATGGACAGATATCACATGTGTAGTATGCCATGAAAGGCTAAATAATATTATTACATTACATTGGTGATATTACAAAACCTTATGCATTAATTTGTTGTTAATGTCTTCTATCTGTGTTGGTGAAGACCGAACCTGGTCCATTATTAGAAGGGAATGCATATATAAATTTCTTGCCATACTTCAACATGCTCATTCTAATAAAATAAGGAAATGATAAAATCAACTAAAATCAATTAAGTAAAGATAGTGTATATACAGATATTAGGGAAGAATAACTTCTCAACTTTGTATTCTTGTTAATGCGATATAGCTCCTTAAGGATTAATTAATAAATTAAATACAGTTACAGCTAAGCTTGAACATATGCGGTGGACCTCAATATTTGAATGAATAACCTAATTTTAATTCTCGTATATACAAGACTATTCAAATATGTTATACTATAAGGGAGGATTAGGCATATAAAGTTTGCTTCACGTTATACTATATTCTTCTTTAACAAATTGGGAAATAATGGAGATAATTAGGTTAAGGAGACATAGTATAAATAAATTTCGGATACTTATGGACTTTGTATTGATGCTTACGAGTAAGATTATGCTGACTAAATGTTTTATATGATATATACAAGACTATTCAGATATGTTAAATCAAAATAAACCATAGAGCCAATACATCGATCATACCCGATGGACTTGAAAATTCGGCCCTCTCTAATTGTGGTTTCGAACTTGTAACCAACTAAAACGAAAGTTTAAAAGTTAAGTAAATATATATGAATACATAAAGATCCTATAACTGCTAATAGAGTTGAGACCCTAAATATTCAAATCCAAACTATTTCAAGTAAATAACCCCTAATTGAACAATTTAATTTCAACTTATAATAATGAATGCATCTAATTTATTATTTAATTAAGTAGCAAATTAATTTGATGGACCTATATGCTCAAATTTACAACATTTCTTTGTGGGGCTATATTATTTGAGCTATAAAAGGACTATCTATTCATAAAGAATGAGAATTAAAAGGAAAAGAGCCATAACGAGTCAAAGTTTAGGTTTAGATTGGGAAATGAGTGGAGTTAAGATTTATTAGCTAGTTACAATCTTAAGTATCTTACTCCTCTAATTTGATACGATCTTAGGTGACATTGGTTTTAAATTAATCCTTTACTAGTTACCTATCTAAAGGATCATTGCAACTATGCACGATAAGCAAGTAAGTGACTCTTGATGATTATCATATTTGTTTATACTTGTAGTGTAGTTGTATTTAATTAATGTTACATAGTTGAATTGCTTGGGGGATAGAAGAAATGCATGTACTTAGTATTGCTTGCTATGTTATGTAAAAATACTCTTAAATTATATGAAACTGGAAATTAGATGTCAAGTTACCCTAACTTATCGAGTATTAATACCCTTTGTACTTGTAGTCGCAACAATCAGATTTGATCATTAATACACTGAATATTCTTCTTTATGTAAACATTGTTTGTTTACTCTTGTTCACTTTTATCCTAACCCTTAAGTAAGGTTAAGTGGCGAGTAACCTCACTGGCTCATCTCATGCGTCATATCAAATTATGCTGTGAGTCCTCGAAAGTTCTACTTGTGCGTTATATCCTTTAAAGCTGTTCATGATTTTGCTTATTCTTTCATTCGTCTTTCGTCCTTTCGCGCGTTTCCCCATAACTCTTTTTAAGCATTTGACAAGCTTGGAGCCATCCTTACGATCAGTCTTGTTTGTTCTTGGTTACGATATGCATTATCTTGGTATGAAAGTGAATGTTTCATTTGAGTTGTAGTAGTTTGTTTTAAGTTACTCTATTTGTTTAGCTAATATATTTTTGCTAGTTGTTAAGCTTCTGGTTTGGAGGAAGTGTGTTGTGAGAGTGTTTGTTGTAACAACTAGTCAAGAAGTTTGAAATTTGAATCTATTAAAGAAAATGACTGACCTAAGCATTAATGTTGGCATTGGGGAAGACAATAGTGGTGTTGTCCTCCATGGCTAACAATCTCAAGGTATTTTAAGAAGTATGGACGAGTGATTAGAAGAAGTGGCTAATTTCCTAGTGGATTTAACTTGAGTTGTTCATGCGTTAACTTACCAACCTGTTGAAGTAGTGCATAACACCCTATAACCTGCTGGACTTGCGATGTAAACCCTAGGAAAAATAGTAGTTGAATCTTAACTCGAGTCTGAGTGTTCTAAACTGTATAGTAAGTCGATAAGGTTAATAATAATTATAAAAGAAAATGAAGTTTAATAAATCAGATATAACACCGATAACAAAACCTTCGGAATTTCTCAAAACCCTAAATCGCTTACTAAAGCCCGAAAACTAGTTTATGCATCATTAATCGAAACTGAACTCAAAATTGCTCGAAACCCTAAAATTATAAACGTAAACCTATAAAATAGTTAAATATTACACAATAGCAATAAAATTATAGTCGAATGTAATTTTCGACTAAATCGCCTGTTTGTACGAAATTGTAATGAAATTATCATAATAACTTGTAAAAATTATAATTGTAACGGGTACCAATTAAATTGATAAAATTTCACAAAATTTTAAAAACTAATCTACAAGGAGATTCGTTATAATTTATATGATTCGAAAAATTATACATATTTGTTAATAACTTTCATTTTCCTTCTCTTCAATTTTCAATTTATCTTATTTTCTCTCTTCATTTCCACTTTATTTCACTCCCTGCACAAAAACGTAAGAAACAAAGTTAGCAAATTAGGATAAGAATTCAGCCGCCACGTGAACAAGTAAATGACCATGTGTTGAGTTTATTTTGTCTTATTTATATTAATGTAAAAGTTACCTTAGCTTACAATTTAAGCTAACAATCACATGAACAAAAGCAACATATAAATATGGAAAAAAAAGAAAGAAAAATCTGCACAAACACACACACAACATTTGCAAATCGTGAGTAAAAAAGAGAGAAAAAGAAAGAAAGAAAAGAGAGAAAGAAGGAAGAAAAAGAGGAAGGAAAAGAAGAAGAAAAATATAAATTAATTGGTAAGAGATTTATTTTAGAAAGTATATATGTATATGGTAGTATACATGTGTAGAATTATAGTATTTTTATGGTATTTTTATGATATTTGTACATATAATACTAATAGTATATGTTTATGTATATGAATACCTAAATTTAATTATATGTGTAAATATAAGATTAAGTATGTCTACATGTATGTACCAAGGTATATAGTATGTATTATGTATTTGTTTTTTTTAATAATCTAATTAGTAATTTACATAATTCTAGTATAAATATATATATGTATGTACCGTAACTTTATATATATATGGGTATACATATATGATTATCTATATATATGTTTAGTTGTATAGTATATAGTGGAGTATTTTTATAAGTATGTATATATATATAATAGTATACGGTATATTATGTATGTAATGTATAATATACATATTTGATGATAAATACTATATATTTTATGCTAAGTTATAAATACTATATAAGCATATATATACCGAACATATATATATATATTTATAGGTATGTATGCCGAATATATATATGTATGTATTTATATGAATGTATGCCGAATATATATATTTATATATATAGATATATGAATATGTGTATAAGAGTATGTTTTAAATAAATACATATACATATATCATATGTGTTATATATATAGTGTATATATAGTATATATATGTATATGTGATACCGTAATTTACGATTTTACAATAACATAAACCATAAACAATATATTATAAGTATTGGAATATAAATCTGAGTTCAATGCAGTACCTGGTCACCTGCATGTATTTGTTTGGCATACTGCTTGTTCATGCATTCATTTGGTTAAACTTAATTGTGGTATAACTTGATTGCTGTATGGTTGAAGGAAAATGTCTCACTAAGCGAGTAAGCTTATACCCTTGTAGACTCCTTTTGCAGGTCGACTTATTCGTGGAGTCAGGCCGTTGTATGCCCGAGGTTAGCTTTTTCTATGGGATCAATGTGGGAGCTGTTTGAGGACAGAGAGTACTTTTGACTAAATGTAGAGTTGAATATGTAATTTTTATATTAGTCTGACTTTAGACATGTTTCAAATGCTATATCTGTAAACTTTTATATACATAAATTATGTGTTATGTTTTATTATATTATTATTCGTCATGAAATGATATTGCTTAAGCTTGCGCACTCTTGGTAGTTAGTAGTAGTTGTTAGTAGTTGTAGCCTTGTGTATTATATAAAAGGGTCGTTGATTATAAGGGAACTCAATCTACAATCCTTTGTACGGTATACGGCGACTGCCACGACTAGCCCATTCGGGTCGCGACAGTTAGGTGGTATCAGAGCATGACTCAAACTAGGTTAATTAAAACCTAACCCTAGATAATAGGATACCTTACCTGGGAAGATTGAGAGGGGTAGAACTGGGGTAAGAGTTGAAGCTTTAATGTACATACTAAAAGCTATGATAATAAATTGTAATTCTAACTTTATGCCTTATTGATTTAGAGGACTGAGTTAGAGTTATGGACATCTTTCGCTTTGTTTCGTCTTCGAGAGGGAGAGAGTTTACATGATTATCATCGTCGACTTAGGATTGCTTGTGAGGATTTAACATTGGTAGGACGACCTCGTACAATCAATGAGGTGTTATCTACGTGGTATCGAGGACTGAGCCCCTATTGGATTGATAGGAGGATTTATTAGGTTTTTACTGCAGACGGTCCTTTCCTTACTCAGGAGGAGATGATGTATTATTTGGAGTCAGAGGAGAGTACAGACCGTACTCAGGAGATTATGTTTCTGGTTGATGCCGATTCCCTTCCACTACCACCATCCTTTGGCCACAGTAGGATAGTAGGACATGGGATTGCCCTAGCTGTAGACCATCGTTCTGATCATTTTTCTGTCATTGCTCAGGATCAGGCTAGAGCTATGGCTGATATAGGGACTAGCAGGGAGCCGTGGTATGATCCTACCCATGGTAGGGATGTTCTTGTACCACAACCGAGGATTAGATTTGATGGACTTGGTTCACGATTGGATACCCCTATCATATAGGAAGAGCCATTACAGAAGATACCCCCAGCTGACGAGTTTGAGTATTATCAGATGGACCTTGGACTTCCACCTCTAGTTTTGGTAAGTGGTGATTCGTCTGATATACTTGCCATTACACCGGATCCACTGGAATTTTGGTTATCGAGAGAGTGGGTTTGACAAACCCCTAGTGAGGAGTCTGGTATATATTCTAGTATTGGTTCGACTGTTCCTTGATGCAGATAGGAGGAGTATACAGCTGCAGGACCTTCTACTCAACGTTGAGAGATGTTTCGGATGAATAGGTTGTATTTTGACTTGATTGTTAGTATTAGAATGATGATGTATGCTCTTTTTGTTGTATATATTTGGATTATGACTGATCATATTGTACCTCGAGAGTTTTCATGTAGTGAGGTTAAGTGTATTTTGAGAGTTTTGATGTACTTGAGAGCCTTATGTATGGTGAGGACTTGTGTATTATAGGAGTTCTTGTGTACTTCGAAACCTTTGTATTTTGATGAGGTCTGTATATATATCAGTGGAGTTTCACTCATTATAAGTGACTACTACATAGATGAAACCTCACTATATAGATTAAAAATGAAAGATTATAGCCTTTGTTATGATGCATATATATATATGTATGTTATCTTCATTTCGTATTGATGGTTTCTACAATTATATAGAATAAGTCGATCATTATAGCCAAATAATTGAAAATTGGTAATGAACTTCGCAGTTAAGTTAAATGTAGAAGAAGGTAACCGAATGAGCAAGCTTAACCTGCTTAGGAAAGGGAACAACCTGTACAAGGAAGACCACCGAGAAGACCTCGAGATAGAACGGATGAGATTCTTGTGACTATCCACGCGCCGAATGAATTATTAAGAATATATCTAACTCGAGAGCCAGTACCACCTGTACAAGCACCACCTCCCATAGTAAACCCGGATATTCCTTTACCTCCACCACCACCAGTTGTACCAGCAGGAATGATGCCTCAAGCACCTATGGATCTTAGGCAACAGCGTAGCTTTTTGCCAGAATTTATACGGTGTAACAAATATTATGAGGGTGTAACCAGTAGGCCAGAATTTACACTCCCAGCTGCAGGACCTTCTAAGAATTAAAATTGATCCTGCATTAGTTATTCATTTATGTGGATTTCTTGACGATCTTTTAATAGATCTAATTATGCTTTTTAACGAAAGTGTAAACTTTTGGACATGTACAAATGTAATGACGATTGACATATTTGCAGTTGGGAGTGTAACAAAGATCAAATGTATTTTGGTGATCAATTTTGGAAATCCTTTATATGTGTAAGAACAATAAAAGGAACAGTGCTATAGGGCTACGATCAGATCAAGAATTCTTAAGCCTTTAGTGAATCATGAACTGGAGAATTGTAGTTTGGAGTGATAATTAAGTGTAAGTGAAGCCAAATGAATATGAAATGGGTCATGAGAATTTTTATGTAGTTCTAAGGTAAGTAAAAAAATTATATCTTTATATAATACTTATAATTGGTAAATAAGATGGATAGCTATTAAACGATACATAAGAAATGAAGTAAGATTGCTACGTAAATTGCCACTGAATATGTACCCAAACACCCTAAAATAGTAGTAGGATGAGTAACAAGTGACGGTGGAGATGGAATTAAAGTAACAAGTTGGAGATGATTAGGACTTTTGATCAACACTTACTTAGTTATTTTAAGGATCAATCTGGAAAGGCATAACTCTCCAAAGAGTAAAATTTATGAGATAGTTATCTATTAGTAAATTATTTATGATAAGGAATATTGATTACAGATAGTATTCAAGGATCTAAGCTCAAAGGGATTAGAAGATAAGTAGTGATTTCATTGAAAGACTTTTCCTTGATCTTAGTTGAGTAATAATAAATATGAACAAAAGGATTGGTTGATGAGTACCCTAACCGTAGAATATACAAATGGATGAAATGCAAGTATAATGATGATATTAAGGTATTCATTCCCTACAAGTTAGAAACTAGTAAACGGAAAAAGATTTAAGGTAATTGGGACTATCATTACCTATCAGTTTAGAATTTATATTGGAGGAAGGATATTAATCTATAGAATCGTAAGATATGATGGAAATGGAATTTAAAAGGAAAGCTACTGATGGTGGATTATGAGAAGTTAGTTGATATCTATAAAGGAGAGATTGGTAAATATACCAATAAGTATTGGATCTACTAGGAACATATAAAAGTTCAAATGTATTTCGGAAGATTGTTTTGTGGAAATTTGAATCTCATGATTAAGTTAATCAAGAATCAAACTTATGGTTGAAACTCGATATTGGATGTTGTAAATGAGGCCTTAAGAGTTTGAGGAGTGATTGTTAATTTCTAGAATAATATTAAAGTGTTGAATTGGTGATTGGAGGAAAAATCCATTGAGGTATCCAGTATACGAAGAAGCTATGAAGCTATAATGTATTTCATATTAGCAATTGCAATAGGTAATCCAACAGGGACATGGCAAATCTGAAATTGTCAAATTGTCATTGTTGAGTCTCATGTCATGTTAATCTGTTTGTGTCATGTTTTGTCAAGTATTCAGTCCTTCTTAATACTGTCTCTTTTACTAAGTCTGTCAGTCAATAGTCGTATTTATCCTTCTCAAGTCAAGACAAGTCAAGTCGAGTCGAGTCAAGTCGAGTCAATTTGAGTCGTTAACCATCTCATTTGAATTCGAGATGGAGAAGTGTTGAGATTTGCCAAATTTGCTTCTGTTGATCCTATACTAACCTGTATGAAGAACAAATGAGAAGCTACGACAGTGATATAATCATTTGAGTGGAAGATTTTGGATGAAAGGAAAGGGGGATGATATACAGTGAATTTAGAATCATAAATAAAACTTAAGAAACAATCAAACAAGGAATAAATGGAGAATAAACCAATAAGAAAATTTGCAAGATCGTAAAGCTAAGATATAAGATAATACGATATGACTAGGAGACTATAGCGATGAAATAAGCCCTGATCAGGAATGCAAAGAAAAGAGGATTAAGAGATCGAGCAAAGGTCTAAGTAGAGAAGGAATAGAATGTTAATTAGAAAGCAATTCGGGAACTTAATCAGTAGATTATACAGAAGTTTCATTTGATGATAACTCAGTAGAATGGAAGATGAGAGTTAAGATTATGAAGTAACCTCTAAAAATACTGGATAATCAGATTCAAAAGTTCAAGAGTTGAGACACGGAGTAGGTAAAGATACGACCTAATGAAGGTCTAGACTTAGAAATTTAAGTAAAGCTAAATGTAGTGAAGACAAAGTATTACTTATAGGTTGTTCGATTTATAGAATAGTAATAATATATAAACTATCAATCCTAGTAAGTAAGCAATACATGGATATACAGTAGTTTCGAGGACGTAACTATTTTAAAGGGGGATAGAATGTAAGCCCCAAAGCTAAGCCAATTGACCGTAGGATTGAACTTAGAACTTAAGTTTTGGACGATCGGTTAAGGAACCCGATTAAACCCTAAATTATAAACTATTGAGAGAAATACTAGTAAAACCGACCTTGTAAACTTGAATTTAAGAAAATAAGTAATAAAATAGGAGACTATAAAATTTTCAAATTTTAAGCATAATAAGTACTAATTATTGAAAATGCGAGAAGTGTAATCAAATAACTAATAAATTACTAAAGATAGATTATATGTATACTAAAAATTTTAGAATGACTAAAATAATAATTAGGAATGTTCACGTGTACCCCACATATATTTACGTGTAGATAAAAATACGCAAAATTACCTAAATTGGCTAAAAACTAAGTAAATAATTAAAGAAAATTATAAATTAATTATGAAAAAATAAAAAAAATCAGAATAGGATAAGATGAATCAAGATCAGGTCGTGGCAGGTCCAAATCTACAAAAGAAAAATAAACCAACAAAAATTTGACAACATAAAAGCCAAAAATCAAGGATAATGGGCAAAGTCTTATCAAATTAATGCATAATAATTACAAAAATTATCTATACATAGTAAGAAAAATTGAAAAGCTCATTTGGCCAGATACAAATCGGAGAAAATTAGAGAGAGGCAAAAATTGAGAAAAAAATTTGGTTTAGAAAAAAATTAGAAAAAACTGTGCAATTAGGGCCTTTAATGGGAACCCCCATCAGACGAGCAGCTGGGAGTGGACGGCCACCACATCTATACGGTGGTAGCAACGCCCAGGCCGGACGACAATGCCACGGCGACCGGCGGTGGCCGGAGCCACCCAGATCGGTGAGTCTAATTTCTAACATGATTTTATGTAATTTTGTAAAAATAGTAAATATTATTATAAAATTGTGAATTTTGTTATTCTGAGATATTTTTGTATGTAGTTTGATGGAAAAATATTAGTTTGATGAAAACATGCCCCATAATATATGGTCCTTAAGAAATCATGCAAAACCGAGCATATTTCGGTTTAGAAATAAATGACCTTAGGAGTGTATTTTGGAGATCAATTTTTTTTTCTGTAGGATGCTCATGTGATATAGAATAGTGCTATGAAGCCATTTTTTTAAAATTAATTTTCGAAATTTTTAAGTTAATTTTTAGCCCTAAAATGATGGAAAAATTGGGTAATTTGGAGTTAATTAGGTGATTAGGATATTAATTACTGATTTAGATAGTAATTAGATGTTTAGGGATGTTAATCTCTGATGTGGAAACCTAATCCTAGTCTATGGAGTGTTAAGTGTAAGTAATGAAGGTGTTATGTGGTAAATGTAGAAAATTAGGAATATGTAGAATTAAAAATTAGTAAATATGGAAAAATTAGGTTTAATTAGATAATAAAATAATGAAAATCAGAACATGACAAATCTGAAACAAAATTCAATTTTAGGTAATTATATGAAAAATGTAAAAATTTCTCACAACATGAGTAAATTCGGTACACTAATACAGATTTAAGTGTACCGGATGGAATAAAATGCTGACTAGGGGTAGTGATCGTACTTAGGGTATCTGGAAATAATGTGGTTAGTTTCACATTATGAGTTGAAACAAATTTCTAGGGTCCGGGTACAAAACAGTACCTAGAAATCGAACTAGAATCTAATTTAGAAATCGATGCGGAACCCGAACCTAAACCCAAACCTAGAATAATTATAAAAGACTTAAGACTTAGATAATTAGGTATATTAAACCCTAAACAACACATAACAATAAGCGTTATAGGATAAAACAAACTTATAATAGTTATATGAAAAACTGAAACCGCGTTTGTGTTATAGGGATGATCGGCGATGGCCTGAGCAAATCGGACCTTGAGTGAGTGACCGAGGAGTCGAGGTAAGTTGGGATTAATACGATGCTGTATTTTGGAGGCTTAAGATTATGCTTGGTTGTACTTGTTAGATAGTTGAATGTGTGCATGTGTTTGATTATGGGTAATGCTATAATTCTGTTTGTTTCTCTGGCACATATTGTATGATTTGTATGAAAGGATTGATCACCCTCAACTGGACTTAATTAAATATCCGACCAGTAATCATAATCGGACATGCATGACAACTCGTTAAGGGAACTTAGAACTCTTTGGCCAAATACTGACCCCTTCGGAAGGGATAGCGCAGGATTGCAAAATGGTCCCTTCTTCATCCTCAGTCGAACTAAGTGACAAGAGAGGAGGTCGCGGCGAGGGTGAAGACAGTGGTTCGAAGGTAGTCGCAGGAGGAGCAAGGTCTCCATTACACAAGCCTGGGTTTGGTCATGAGCTGTTGCATTAACGGCAACTCCTCAACCCGGATTAGAGCGGGCGCAATTTCTCTAATCTCACGACTAGCCGGACAACGTCGTGCGATGGCATTTGCTTGCACATGCATTGCATCTAATAAGAGATTAAAAACCTTGTTGTGTTTCTGGTATAGTTTTAAGTCCTCCGTCCCTACTTACTGAGCTGTGGTTGCTCACATCCCTATAGACGTCGTGCAGGTGCTGGCTAAGAAGCGGCAAACAACTACTCTGAAGCTAGCAATTGCTGGATCATGGGGAGTGAGGAAAAACATTGAAGAATCAACACATATGTTATTACTTTTCATTTCTGAATTATATATAACTTTTCTCACTTTATTAGGTAAATGAATTATTTAAATTACAAACTGTCTACTTCAAAGCGGGTTAGTTGTGGACGCCTTGTGTAGATCAGGTCTAAGATAGCGGTTGTAGGACCAACTTCTATCTTAGGATGGCTTACACGGTGGGGCTGTTACGACTCTGCCGCTTCGGAGCGTGACAGTTCTAAATTGGTATCAGAGCGAAGTTTTAGTGAGCTCGCTTTGAAATGAATAATTAAAAGAATTAGACATTTTAGGAGTACATTGAGAGTGGGTAGAAACAAATGGATATTAAAGTAACGAGCTACAAATTATAAGATAAGTAGTGACTGTAGTGCTAAACTAAGATAGGTGTTAATCAAATTTAGCTCTAGTGATGGGATCATATGGAGAAATTGGTAGTTAGTTGAGGTGATGCAAAAGGAATAAAGGAGAACCCCTGATTTAATCCAAAATTGAGATGTGGAGAATAATATTATAATGGGTTAGTTAAGATATGTTAATATTATGAAGGGAATTACTGAGGAGTTTGTTAATGGAGTTGTGTGGAAATTGATGAGAAGTAATGAGATCTATGGACAATAATGGAGACCAATATGAGTTTTGGCGTAATAGGGATCATATGATATGATTTGTTGAATAAGGATGGTTTGAGAGTGAAAGATTATAACTCAGGCGACGTTAGTAAGATATGTGTAGTAACGATAGAAGAAAGATACCTCATTCTACTAATAAGATTAGTACTGCAATTAGCACATCATATATCTTTAGATGATTAACCCAAAAAATTTATTGAATGGCTTTCACATTCTCTTGGATTAGTTGGAGTAGGTTAAGATCATATACAATATGAGAAGATAATATATGAGATGATGATTGATAATAGTATTGAGGAGTTTAGTAATGATAAAGTATAAGGAATGATTACTGCTTCTGATTTTTCTATTGAAGTATAATGTCCTGAATCACCAGATGGAAATGATACTCAATGAATCAGAAGATGCATCTGGTAGAAATTTGAATGATGAATACAATGTACTAGTTGGTTATATATTTGTTAGGAGTTGGAATTGATCATATGATTAGCTATTTGTATAAGTTAAGATCCTATTGATTTTTTAATAGATATAGTTGTGCTCATTAAGGGATGTGTATCTTTTGGACATGTACATATGCTATAGTGTATTATACACTTATGAGTAAGAATGTACAAGGGGATTGGATGTGTCTTAGGTGACTGATCTTGGAAGTGCTTTATAAGAATTTGTGGTTTATTGAAGTGATTTAAGTTGAATGAAGGAGAATTTTGAGTTAATATAGATTGAGATGTAAAGAATATTGATGTAACTGATTGGTGGGATATGCTGATATTGTGGATGAAATTCTTAAGAAATTTATTGATGAAATTGTATTGTAATCGGTGAGATGTGATGAAGTGACGAGACTCATAAATAATAGTGAAAATCAATTTGAGTTATGGAATGAGAGAGATATGGCGATATGTATAGAAAATTAAGGTGAATCCGAAACTTATAGGATTTCTGAGATGATCTCAGCTTGATGCCTAGTATGAATATGAGGTAGTATAATTTGGAGTGAAATAAAGCATGGTATAGAAGTGGATTCTAGAAAGACAAAACATTGAGAGAGAAAAGTTAGAAATCGATTCAGAAATGAATCGGAACCTATATTAGAGGTATAATCAACACCTAATTCAGGAGTAAACCTTATATAAAAGGAAAATGCAGTATAGGAGATGACAGATGATGACAACATTAAAGAGTTTGATGATGATAAGGTATATGAAGTGATCATTATTTCTGATTCTCCTATGGAAGTATAAGGTACTAAATCAATGAGTGAAAATGATATTGAATTAATTAGAAGACAAATGTAGTGACATTCTTTTGAATGTGGAATTCTTTTGAATGAACAGTTGTTATAAGTAATTTGAATTTTGGATATGGTATGATAGTTGATCATGTTTTTCTAAGAATAAAAATTGATCCTGCATTAGTTATTCTTTTATGTGGATTTCTTGACGATCTTTTAATAGATCTAATTATGCTTAAGATGGTTTACACGGCGGGGCTGTTACGACTCTGCCGCTTCGGGGTGTGACACTGGGTATTATAGGAAGTTTGTTAAGGACTTTTCAAAGATTTCGAGATCACTTACCCAATTGACACAAAAGAATGTAAAATTTGAGTGGGGTGAAAAACAAGAAAAAAGTTTCCAAGAGTTGAAGAAGAGATTAGTATCCGCCCCGATCCTTGTATTTCCAAATGATAAAGAGCCTTTCACTGTATATAGTGATGCTTCTAAAAATGGATTGGGATGTGTACTTTTGCAAAGTGGAAAGGTGATTGCATATGCTTCGAGACAATTGAGACCACATGAGCAAAATTATCCACCTCATGATTTAGAACTTGCGGTTGTAGTGTTTGCATTAAAGTTGTGGCGACACTATCTGTATGGACAGAGATGCGAATTTTTACTAATCATAAAAGCCTTAAGTATTTGTTTATTCAGAAGGAGTTGAACATGAGACAAAGAAGATAGCTTGAGTTGATCAAAGATTATGATTTGGGGATTAACAACTACCCAGGCAGAGTCAATGCAGTTGCTGATGCATTAAGCAGAAAGAATTATGGTGAAGTTGCTTCTCTTTTGACTGATCAAAGAGAACTCATTAAAGAGTTTGAAAGGTTAAATTTGGAGTTTTCATGGCGTGAGGAAAATATTGAGTTATCAAATTTGGTGATAGAGCCAACACTGATACAAAGAATTAGAATGACTCAACAAGGTGATGCTGTGGTTAATCGGATTAAAGAAGAAATCAGAAATGGGAAATATACTAATTTTCTAATGGATGAACATGGTACACTTCACATGAATAATCGATTGTGTGTACCTGATGATGAGACACTTCAAAAAGAAATTTTAAGTGAAGCTCATTATTCAAGCTATACTGTACATCCAGGAGGAACGAAGATGTACCAAGTCTTGAAGAAGAATTTTTGGTGGAATGGAATAAAACATGACATGGCTGATTTTGTGCTTAAGTGTGAAACTTGTCAAAGAGTGAAAGCTGAACATCAATGACCAGGAGGATTACTCCAACCTTTATCTGTTCCAGAATGGAAATGGGATCGGATATCTATGGATTTTGTAAGTGGATTACCGAGGACAGTAACTGGTTTTGATGCGATTTGGGTAATCGTTGATCGGCTTATCAAATCAGCTCACTTTTTGCCAATTAATAAGACTTTTTCTTTGGAGAAATTGGCAAGGATATATATCAAGGAGATAGTAAGACTACATGGTGTTCCAGCAGGAATTGTATCGGATCGAGATCCAAGATTTGTATCAAAATTTTGGGGAAGTTTTCAGAAAGTGATGGGAACGAAACTACAGTTTAGTACACATATCATCCGATGTGTGTTGATAGCTGAGCGGTGAACAAGATAACGATCAAATACTTGTATCTTATCCCCAAGTTAGAAGACATGTTGGATGAATTGAGTAAAGCTAAGATCTTAAGCAAGATTGATCTGAAGTCTGGCTACCACCAAATTCACATGAGGTTAAGAGATGAATGGAAGATTGTGTTCAAAACTCAGTATGGATTTTATGAGTAGATGGTCATAACATTTGGCTTGTCGAATGTCCCAAGCACTTTCATGAGACTAATGGACCATGTGTTAAGACATCTAATGGGAAAGTGTGTCGTAGTGTACTTTGACAATATCTTGGTGTACAATATTGACATGCTAAGTCACTGTGAATATCTTACTGTATTGAATGTCCTCTGTGCCAAGAGATTATTCGGTAATCTTAAGAGGTGTTGCTTTTTTCAAGAGAAAGTAGTATTCTTAGGTTATGTAATAAGTGGAGAAGGCTTACGACGGACGACGAGAAGATCCGAGCAACTGTCAAGTGGCCAACTCCAACTATTTTTGCCGAGCGGAAAAGTTTCTATGGACTGGCTTCCTTCTATAGAAGATTTGTAAGAAATTTCAGCACCTTCGCTATACCCCTTACTGAGCTGGTGAAGAAGAACATCGACTTCAGATGGAGAGAAAAGGAGGAGAGAAGTTTTGTTGAAGTAAAGGAAAGGTTGACCTTCGCCCTTATATTAATTTTACTTGATTGAGAAGGTATTTGAGCTGAAATGTGACATGTTAGGCATTAGGATATGTGTTGTCCTAATGTAGGAAGGCTGACTAATTGCGTACCACAGTGAGAAGCTTAGGAGATCTCAACTAAACTACTCTGTGTATGAGAAAGAACTCTTGGCATTTATTCGAGCACTACAAGTATGACAACATTATCTATTACTGAGAGAATTTGTCATCTATACTAACCATAAATCTTTGAGGTATCTCCAAAGTCAGACGAAGTTGTTAAAGCGGTAGGCAAGATGGGTCAAATTCCTTGAAGGATTTAATTTTGTAATAAAATACAAACAAGGAAAGAGAAATGTAGTTGCAAATATTCTTTCAAGAAGACATGCGCTCCTGGCCGAATTGTAGACAAGATTGTTTCGATTTGCAAGTATTAAGGAACAGTACTCTGAGGATCCGCACTTCGAACCCATACTTGTACGTTGTGTCGATGGAAGGATAGTAGATGAATATCATGTAGAAGATGGATACTTATTTCGAGGAGGGAAATTGTGTATATTGACCCATTCATTATAGGAGTTACTTATCAGGAAAGCCCACAATGGAGGACTCTCTAGGCATTTTGGGGAGAGAAGAACGTATAAACTATTGAATGGGCATTTCTTCTAGCTAATGATGTAAGCCCTAAAGATAAACTAAGTAACTATAGGATCGAATTTAGTGCACAAAGTTTAGGGCGATCGGTTAAAGGATCCGATCAAACCTAAATTATAAACTATAATTACAAATATTAGTAAAAATGATTTCGTAAACTTGAATTTAAGAAAATAAGTAATAAAACAAGATACTATAAAATTTTCAAATTTTGAGTATATTACTCGTTAATTATCAGAAAGGCGAAAAATGCAATCTAATAACTAATGAATTAGTAGAGATAGATTGTATATATACTAAAAATCATAAAATGACTTAAATAATATTTAAGAGTGTTTATTTGTGGTTCACATATATTTATGTGTAGTTAAAAATACGCGAAATTACCTAAAGTACATGAAATTAGCTAGAAACTTATGAAATAATTAAAAAAATTTATAAAATAATTAAGGAAAAATCAGAGGAATAGAGAATGATCCAAATTTGGTTGTGGCAGGTCAGGAATTAAAGAACAAATTTTGGCCAATTAGACTTAAACACTTAAAAGGAAAAAATGGAAGAGTATAAGCCCTTATCTTGTCTAATTAATGTATAACAATTTCCTTAAAGTCCTATAAATAGCAAGAAAATTTACAGAGCTCATTTGGTCAATTAAAAGCTTAGGAAAATTGGGAAGAGTCGAAAATAAGAGAGAAAATTAAGGTTTAGAATTTTTTTTTTTTCAAATCTATGTAGTAGAAGCTTTTGAACCGAACCCACACATCACCACTATCTAGAACCGGACCACTACTACCACCCTAATACAAAACTACCGGCTAGACCGATTGACATACCTGAATCGGTGTTGAAGACCAAAAAGCTTTTGAAATAGGTGAGTCTCACACCTCCTCCGATTTTGCAAAATTCCTTAAAATTGTTTATTTTGCCCAGAAAATTATGAAATTTATTATTCTGAAGTTTTATTGTATGTAGATTTAGGGAAAAATAGTGATTAAGTTTAATCACATTTGTAAATATAGGATTCTTAATAAATTAGACAAAACCAAGTATGATTAAAATTTAAAATAAATAGGCTTAAGAGTGTAATTTGGAGCTCAATTTTTTTCTATAAAATTCTTAAGTGATATAATAGTGCTATGAAGCCATTTTTTCAAATTTAATTTTCGAAATTTTTAAGTAAATTTTTAGTCCTAAAACGATGAAGAAAATGGTAATTTTGACTTAATTAAGAGATTAATTACTGATTTAGAGGGTAATTAGATGTTTAAAGATATTAATATGTGATATGGAAACATAATCCTAATATTTGGAGTGTAAATTGTAATAAATATGGGGATTATGTAGTAATTATGGAAAATTTAGTAATATGTGAATTTGGGATTTTAATAAATAGGAAATAATAGGTTAATTTGGATAATATAATAATTAAATTAGTACATAATAAATCAGGTACAAAAATTAATTTTAAGTAATTAGATAAAAAATGTAAAATTTCTTCACATCAGAAGTAAATCCGATACTCTAATTAGGCAAATAAGTTAGAATACTAAATTAAGACCTAGAATGATTTTTAGAATATTCGAGCTCAATGTGATTAATTTTATATTAGGATTCGAGCGTATTTATGATTTCCTCGTAGTAAAAAACAATTTAGAACAAAAATTGGAATCTAATTCACAAAATGGTAGAATGAAACATTACTAAATAATAGGTATACATGAATAAGTGAGTTAAATTATAACTTAGAATATGTATCATCAAAATATAAGTACTAAAAAGACGTATTTGTATTATAGAATACCCGGAGACTAACCAACCTGCAATTAAGTGATTGGCCGACCGAGAATTCCAAGCAAGTTGGGTTTATTACTTTACCGTATTTGGAGTACTATTTTAGGGTACTCGGAGACTTAGGATTGTATGTGATTGTGATTGTAAATAGTTTTATACATGTTAAGGTAGAGTAAAACATTAGTAAATAATAGGAATACATGGAGAAGTAAGTTAAATTATAACTTAGAATATGTATCATCAAAGTATAAATACTAAAAAGACGTATTTGTATTCTAAGATACCCTGAGACGAATCAACCTGCAATTAAGTGATTGGGCGACCGAGAAGTCTAAGTAAGTTGGGTTTATTACTTCACCGTATTTAGAGTATTATTTTAGGGTATTCGGAGACTTAGGATTGTGTATGATTGTGATTATAAGTAGTTTTATGCATGTGCTTATGTATTTGATTTCGTATTGAAATTTGTGTTATGATTGATTGTTTATTATGATTGGATTGGTGTGAAATTGTCTAAACACCCTAAATTGAACTTAATCCTAATCGACTCTAATATCCTAAATTGTCATGCATTGTAACCCTTTAGGGAATCATTAGGATTCTCCAACCAAACACCGATACCTTCGAAAAAGATAGTGCTGGATAGTAAATTGGTCTTTTCCTCATCCTTAGCCGAACTAAGTGATAAGAGAGCGTGTCTCCATTGCACAAACCTGGGTTTAGTTGTGAGTTGTTGCATAACATGAAAACTCCTCAACCTGGATTAGAGTGGGTGAAATTACTTTAATTTCGCAATGGACCGGACTACGTTGTGTGATGACACTTGCTTGTTGCATTGCGTAAAAAATAATTTCTTAATAATCTTGTTTGTGTTTGTATACATTTATGAGTCTTCGATTTAACTTATTGAGCTGTAGTTGTTCATACCCGTATAGATCTTTTTGTAGGTCTTGATCTCTAAATACTCTTAGTAATATGTTACCCTACAATTATCCAGAAGTTAGTTCTTTTGAAGCCTGGGGGTGTGAGGATCAATTCGCCTATTAGTTAATGTATATCTAAAGTCTCATTAGTAGCTTAAGACCGAAAAACCGATATTTAATATGTAAATTAGTTGACTGTTTTGATATGATGTAGAATTACCTAAGAATTCTACTGTAATGTACATATAATTATATATACATGTTGACTTGAAACTTTAATATTTACTGTAACTTTAGTTAAAATTTTAATTAAATTGTTTATTTCAAAGCGGGAAGTCATCGATGCCTTATGTAGATCATGTCTATGATAGGCACTGTGAGGTCAGTTATTATCATAGGATGGTTTACACGGTGAGACTATTACTATACGGTGAGACTATTACAACTCTACGACTTCAAGGCATAAGAAAGGATGAGACGAGATGTGCACTAAGTTGTTGAAGGCTGTGCCGTATGCAAGAGAGCTAAATGCCGAACAGAGTAAGGGAAAGCAATGCCTTTACTCGTTCCAACGAAACCATGAACTGAGTTGAGCATAGATTTTTTTTCTCGGATTATCATGAACTGCTCGAATCAAAGATTCTATAATGGTTATCGTAGATTAGTTCAACAAGATGGTGCACTTTGTGCCTTACTCTAAGACTAATAATGATTTGGCTATTGCTTCTCTTTTCTTACAAGAAATTGTTCGGTTATATGATGTACTTTATGGTCACTGATGGGGACCAAGTTGCTATTCAATACTTCCTATCCACCCCAAATGGATGGCTAAAAGAGGTAGTCAATCGTACTTTAGGATTACTGCTCCAAGCTATAATAAGCAGGAACTTAGCTGATTAGGATGTCTACTTACCAGTAGTCAAATTCACTTACAACCAAACTGTACATAACATCACTAAGTAATCCCCCTTGGAAGTTATTTATGGTTTCAATCATAAGTTGCCCCTTGATCACACCCTTATTCCTGTATCTGAGCAAGAATACCTCAACATGAGAGCCCGAGCATGGTCCCTTCAATACATCTACAACAAAGTTACTCAACAAATCAACCAAGCCAATAGAAGAATGCAAAAGAAGGCCAAGGGTAGGACTACGAAACAATTCCAGCTAAGAGACTTGGTATGATTGTACTTGAAAGGAAAGGTTTTTGAGGAAGAAGATAAACAAGCTATCTCAAAGAGCTAAAGGACCTTTCAAAATCCTTTGGAAGATCAATGACAACGCTTGCAGGTTAGAGCTGCTTGTAGGTTAGGGTTTTGGACTCCTTCAACATTGTCGACTTTAATCTATATTACCCTGATGGAGAATTGAGCAAAGACCAATCGGATTTGATTGCAAATTCAAATCAACCTAGGGGAATGATAAGAATCTAACTACTAGGCCTTTAACCTATAGCTGAGCTCAAAGGCTAGAGGGATTGGCGAGGCGAGGTGAATCCTCCTACTCCAGTCAACTCTTGCCGAAGCCAAGTTTCTCCTTGCTGCCAATCAATTCTATTCGTTGAGCCATATGATTGCCCATCTCTCAGAAGTTGTGTGCCAAATTGAAGAGTGCCAAGAGAACAACCAAACCTTGTGCTCTTACTCAATCATATCCAAGCCAACCACTTACTTGGCATTACTCTTGCTGAGAAGGTGAGAGAGTTGCTCTGGACTAATTTTTAGTCACCCCTACTCAGACAACCAATCTGCTTGTACTCTTTTGTCTGTATCCTCCAGTGGCCTTACCAATGCATCTCTACTACACTACGTATAGAATCTGTTGCACTAATTATTGTTTTTCTCAAATATTCAATTTTACCCTTTTGTCTTTTCTCTTTTAGGCAAGTTACCTTAACTTACTGGGTATAAATATCCCTTGTACTTTTAGCAGTAACAATCGGATTTGATCATTAATATACTAAATATTCTTCCTCCTGTAAACATTGTCTGTTTACTTTCGTTCACTTTTATCCTAATCATTAAGCAAGGTTAGGTACTGAGTAACCTTACCGATCCATCTCATGCATCATATCAAGCTGTATCATGAGTTCTTGGAAGTTTACTAGTGTATCATATCCTTTAGAGCTATTCGTAGGTTTGCTTATTCTTTCATTCATCTTTCGTCCTTTCGCGTGTTTCCTCATCACCCTTTTTAAGCTTTCAATAAGTTTGGACCTATCCCTATGACTAGCCTTGTCTGTTCTTGGTCTTGGTATGCATCATTAGGGTTATCTATACTCTTAAGCATATATGTATTATCATATCATTGTTTTAATAGTAAACCCTACTTGAGCTAGGCTCGCAATATTTTAATATATTAATTAATAAGACATTGGTCTAAGGGCGATTTAGCTCAAGGTGGTGTTGCCTAAAGCCAACGTATTGGTACTTATTCCCCAACCCTTAGCAACAGAAAGGCATAAATCCGGGTTGTACACAATTTCCAGATGATTGTGTATACTATTGCATTCATATGGTTGTACATGCATTATACGCTAATGATTGATTACTTGCTTATTAATTGTTTGTTATATAGTATAAGGGATGATCTCACCGAGTTGTAGTTTTGCTCACTTCCCAATAGTCTTTCTTGTAGGTTACATCAAAGTTAGGAATGGGTTAGGAGCTAAGCAACATGCATACAAGACTCATATTACAAAAGATAGGTATAGGTTAGAATATTATTTGACTAAACCTAGATTGTGCGTAAGAGAATATAAAAACACGTGATCTTTTATTTTCAAAATCTCTAGCCCTTTAAACTTATTTTGAACCAATATCCTTTAAAAAGATTTGACTTCTTAATCTTGTTGTTTGATAAGGGATTTTGATTCACCGCGGTTCTAGTGAACTATAGAATATTAGTTTCCATAGATATTTTCATATAAATTTACTATATATATTATGATTAAATATAATGAGTGAATAGTTGATTAGGGTCTTGCAACCTCTAATTTTCAAAACTATCTTCATATTATGGGTATACTTGTAATATGATAATTTTAGGATAATTCCATCAAGCCCCCTTTAGGGTAGTGATACTTCCCGTTGAGGTAGCAAAACTACCCCTATTATTCACAATACCTTATGTAGTATCATAACGTAACCCGAAATCCTTGTGATATTGATTAACTCTACCAGAGCTCGATGGATTTATGTCCTTTCCTCCAATATCAATACCTTGCTTGCCGCTTCCAGCCAAGGATGATCTAAATAAGGATGAAGTATTTTGACATTGAAGGTTTGGTTGACTCTACGTTCTATTTTTCTTAGGGCATAACTTAGGTTAGGAATGAGGAATTGTTACAGACATTTTCTTTCCCTTAAGTTTATAAGATGAGGGTTTTGTTTAGGCATTTGTGGTTCTAAATGCAAAACGTTAGCCTATTATGTTTGACAATGTGTCCATTAACTTTAATTTCTCTCTTAACTATAAGGTTATTATTACTAATGGCCACTAGTTCTTACCCTAAGGAGATGATGTCATGGTTTGAAGTGATTACTTCATCTCTTTTTGCCTTCTTATCCATTTCTTTCCCAATTTCAAAGCTATTTACACTTATAGAATTTGGCCTTTTGGTATCTAATATTACTTTTTAATTCCCCTTCATTTACTACTTAATTTGATAGTGCCTTAAGAACCAATTTTTGCTCATTTGGTTTAGGCATTTCTCTAATTTCCTTTTTCAATTTAAACTTTCTAACTGATTTTTTATTGGTAATTAAGACCAAAGCTTCGTAATTATTGTCCTAGTCTTTTCCCTGATTAGCTCGACTAGGTTCTATAGGGGAGATTGTAATAATTTCCATTTGTATAATATTATCAATCACCTTTACCCCTTAGTCATTTATTTCAAAATCGATATCTTTATTTTTATTTGAAGCTTCATTGTAATTATCCTAATTTGTAGAAGTTGTGAAATGACCCTAGCTTGGTCTTCAACCAAATTATCCTCTATCTTAATCAAATCAGGACAAGACTTCTCACTATGTCCTATGTACCTACATTTATAATAGAGCAACTTCATGCCTTTGAATTGTAACTTATATATTGCATTATCAATGCTAATGGAGTGTACTAAGGGCTGATGAAAATTCACTTGCACATAGAACCAAGCAAATTTGCCCCTCTCAGCTTGCACAGTGAACATATTAATCCTTAGTACTAGAACTATGAGATTACCTAGGGCTTTGAGGAGCTCCAGGAGGAATCTCACAAACATGAACTTCCAAATTGCTACAGAAATAAAAGAGGATGGAGAAGCCTTAAAATTAGGTTCCCATCCTCTTATTGTTAGGAAATGACCATTAATGAAGCGCGATCCATCCTTAATTACTAAGCCTAAATCATTATATTTAGAAAAGGAAATCACATAAAAACTTGATCAAATACTAACAATGGGAAATCACATAAAAACTTCATCCAATACTAATCATGGAGAAATCTTAAGAAAACCCCAAATAAGTTTTAATTTCTAAAAAAGGAACTTAGAACCTAAAGAAGCCCCATACAATTTAACAATTATTGAATTTTTCCATCTCATATGAATTCGCTTTTTCTCTTTAAAGGAAATAGATAAGCGTTTAATCGACCTAAAATGCAACTTGAATCATCCTCCTTTAAGGAGTTCCATTTCTCCTTTAGACATTCTTCAATTTCATCTACCTCATTTAGTGAAAAGGCCTTTGTGTAATTACTTCTTAGGTGTCCCAGTACCTTTGCCTTATAAGAAACCCTAAGGTTTCTAAAATCACATGTAATTGGAACATTTCCTTTAGGGGAATCCAACGAAAGAACAAAAGAATCAATATCAAATGAAGATTTTAATTTAGTATCTTCAATCGAGTTAAGCCTTTTCTTCTTTCCATTGTAAAGAATAAGGTTGGAGATCGCTAAAAGATTGGGTAGAGAGTTCATAGTTCTAGAGGTGCTGCTCATGATAATGGAACTGGTTTTTAACAACATGGTTTCATGATTTCATTGTATTATCTTTTATAAAGCTTCATTTATTTATGTCCATAATAAATGTATATATATATGTATGTATGTATGAAAAAATGTAGTGGAAGGGTTCACATTTTGTAGTTTTTGTAAAAAGGGGCCTATATTTTTGTACCATGTGTTTAAAGGTCTGTATTTACAAGTTACACTCATTTTAAGATCTCCGCCCATCTATTGTTAATTAATGTCGCATGGACGGAGGCCTTAAAACTAGTATAACTTATAAATATAAGCCCTTAAATACACGTTTGAAAAATCTAAGGCTTTTTTTGCATAACTTCACAACGTAGGCCTTTCCTTTGCATTTTTCTCATATCTAATTATACACTATTATGTGTAAGAAATAATTGCTATTATTTGTTTATTTCTAATGTATATAGCAATTTATAATTAGCGCATATGTAGATTTTTATTCCATATGATTTTAATTTTTAATCTTGTGTAAAAAAAGTTAGACACTCACCATAAACTGCCTCTTTGGCCATCATCAACCACTCTAAGTTTGTCTCCCTTCCAAGGCATGGTACTTTCCTTTAGGTGGTGATTTTTTTTCACCCTTAGGTGCTGATTTTATACGTGAACCCTTTAATACCTAAAATTACACCATTTTTCCAAAAATTCTTCTAAAATTCCATTTCTTGGTCTCCCATTCTCTCACCATTTTGCTTAATTTTCCCAGTGACTAAACTTCTCAATCAAGGTTAGTTTAGGTTTTCATAATGAGAGATGGGATGAGTTGTCCAAAGTTTTCCCCTCTACATTTGTTAAATGGTCTAAATAGGTATCCAAATTTTAGATTATTAGTCCACTAACATGCTTAATTCGATCTCCCGGTCTTGCCTTGCCTTTTTCAAAATTTTTTTCAATGCAACATATTTTTCTATGATTTTTATTATTTTCTTTTATTAAATTAATGGATTTCTTTATATATTTGGGTATTTTGGCTAATTACAGTTATACATATTTACATAATAATTATATTATATGTATACACATATAGTTTAATAATTTTATTACTCATATAGTTTATATCTAAAAGTTTCTGTATTATTTGTACTAATTTTGTATGTTTCTAATGTTTATTTAATTATATAATAAAATTCACTATTTTAGCTTTATTTTTATTATTTTATGTGTATATTACCTCCATGTTGTCATATATCATTATGTATATATATATTTTTTCTTATACCCATATAGCTTATCTTTAAGATCCCACTTATTATTAAGGCCTAATTCGTGTAATTCCAATAATTACAACACATTAAAATTAACTAATATTAACTATATATCTATTATTTTATTATGAATTTGAAATCCATACTTATGAAATCTCTTTGACTAATATTCTTAGTCCCACGTGAGATTCCAGCTTGTCCCATCAATCTTTGGCCATCTTTTGATCAAAGACTTCATGCAAGACTTCATTTGATAAGCACAATTAAATAGTAGATAAGGCTTTCTCATCAATCTCTAACATCTTCTCTTTAAGATTGCACGCATCTTGACTTATCACATAGCAAAACTTGTGTTGCATTCATATTTCTCGGTATCAAATTTCGTTATTGCTATTTTCAAAACCTAAATAAAAATATTAACAAGCTTTAATACCAGGTTGTAGGAGATAATTAGGATCAAGATCTTATTTAGGCACACTAATAATGGATAACAACAAAATGGAGAAAACAATAAGACACAAAGGATTTATGTGGTTCGGCAATTAGCTTGTGTCCATAAACGAAGGAGAGAAGAAAACCTACTAATAATCAAAAGAAAGTGGTATAAATATAAAAGAGATTAATACTCTAAACTCTTAGCTCAATTATATTTAAAATCCTTACAAGTGAAAGATTTTCTCTTTATTTAGTTTATACAAGAAAATCTATCTGATTGTACGGGCTCTGGATTATGCATATTCCTACGGACGTAATACAAGTAAACAGCTTCTTAGTCCTTATTAACCGGGTCAACATCCTCGGACATGCTTCGATTATAATAATGATATTATATATAATAAATAATATTGCGGGAATGACATATGCATATATATGATAATATAAATATATAAATTAGTATTTGAAATATTTTCATGATTAACTCGTTAAATTTCATATTGAGTTAGGTTGGGATTTAAGTTTATGATTATATAGAAAATATAAGATTATTTGACCATCATATATAATTTATCTAGTGTCTAGGTTGATGTTATTATATTAATATCAATTTGATTTTTTTGGAAAAAGGCTAGAACTTATTCATACTTAAGATATAAATTAATATATGCTTCTTGAGAATTTGATTGGTTTTTCTTATGTGTTGTATTATTCATGTCTCTTTGTTAGCAACAAATTGATTGGAGAAAACTGAAAAATGGGTGTGTCAAGCCCAAAGGTTTTTCCCAATCCACTAATTATAGTAAAACCCTTGCTTGTATGATAAAGATGTTTCTTTCCTTAATTAGAACTATATTTCACTTTCTCTCTCTTCTCTTGAACTTTCTATTGTCTTCTCTATGCTCTCTCTAAGGTTTGCCAATGAGATGTAATGTAGAACCCTAGCTTCACATATCCTTTCATGTATGATTTGTATAGCTTTACTTTGTTACCCTTTTGCTATTAAACTCAGTAGAATTCTTGCTAACTTAGATCTTGTTTATGTTTTTGCAAGATAATGATAAATCGAGTTCACCAAACTCTAAAAGGCTAAGGAAGGAGAAGAAAAAATTCTATGAAAGGCTTTCGTACCCTCTATCTCTTCATAGATCTCTATCTATAGTTGTTGTTTTACAGTTTCGTTTGTTGCAATTGTTTGTTTAACTATCTCTAGATCTGTTAGTTTCTTAACTAGATCTATTAGTTTTACAACAATATACTGTTTGTATCTACTACTTTTTCGGTTGATGCGCAAATTATCTTTTAGTATAGTCTCTTAACCATGCTAGCTTCTTGATAAGTCTTCAATTGGTTGTGACAATTTCCCTCAGTTTGTGAAAAAGGATCTTATCCTTAAGGTCATGAGATGAATAGATGTGCACGAACTCATCATAATCTTCCCAACTTGTCTCTTCGGGTGATAACCTTAACCATTGGACCAAAAGTTGAGGCACTAATTTCTCATTTCTAATAATCTCCTAAAACCCTAAAATTGAGAGTAGTTCCAAAGTAGGTTGTCCTTAATGAATAGTTGGAGGCAAAGCTAAAGAGGGAATAGTAGAACCCTTAGTTGCCTTCAATAGAGAAACACGAAAAACATTATGGATCTTAACCGTAGGCAGAAGATCCAACTCATAAGCACAAGCACCCACTTTCTTAACAATAGGAAATGGACCATAAAACCTCTATGAAAGCTTATGATGACCCTGGATCACTAAGGTCTACTTATATGGATGAAGCTTGATAAATACTAGATCCCCCACTTCAAAAGAAGTATCTGATCTATGTTAATCAATGTAAAACTTTATTCTTTGTTGAGTCTTCATCAAGCTATCCTTCAAATTCTTCAAAACCTCATCCTTAGTTAACAGTTCTTGATCTATAGCTTTAACTTTAGAAGTCCCCCATATATATGAAGCAATAATAGGAGGCTTCCTAAAATAAACTACCTCAAAAGGGATAATAGAAGCACCTTAATGGAAGGAAGAGTTATAAACAAACTCTGCCCATGGAAAAAATTTCATCTAATCTGAAGGATGCTCCAACAGATAGCCATGTAAATACTATTGAATAACCTTGTTCAACACCTCAATTTGACTATATAATTGAGGATGATATGTAGTGCTAAGTGATAATTTAGTACCATTTAGCTGAAATAGCTCCTTCCAAAAATTGTTAAGAAAAATAAGATCTTTATCTGAAACAATAGATTTCAAAAAAACCATGTCACGTCATAACTATATTAAGAAATAGAGAAGCTACTACTGAAGCAGTAAAGTGAGACTCCAAGGCACCTATGTGATGGTACTTAGATTGCCTATCTATTACCATTGAAATCACTATGTAACCTTGTAATTTAGGCAAAGAAGTCATGAAAACCATAGAAATGTCTTCTCAAACTTGTTACTTGTTATGGCATTGGTAAAGGAGAAAAAGGTCCTTAAGGACTTTTAGTACCATATTTGATCTGTTGACAAATTGTACAAGTTTGCACAAATTTCCCCACATCTAACTTCATTCCCTTCCAATAAAGCTCTAAGGCAAGTCTCTTATACATTTTAAGGATACCAATGTCTAGCTGCTAGTATTAAATGACACTTAAATAGAAGTTTAAGAATAAGCTTCAAAGTAGGCACCAAGAAAACTCTATACTTGTGGTGTAAGAGACCATTATGCTAAATAATACCCTACTTTAGTTGATGGCCAATAGTCATAGCCTTTATGACACGTTAAAAGGCAAGAAGATAGTGACACTCTTGCTACAACTCCTCAATCAAATGGAAACGTAGCAAAGAATAAGCCATGTAAGCAGCATCAAACTGTCTAGAAAGAGAATCGGTTACCTTGTTCTCTTGGCCTAACTTATACACAATAGAGTAGTCATAGCCAAGCAATTTAGCCAAATATATGTGTTGTTCCAGCATTTGAATCAACTAATTAAGTAGCTCCTTAAGGCTCCTATGATCCATGTAAATCCTATGAAATTTTGATAACTTAAAAGCGGAATTGAATAAAAGGGTCCCTGGATAGCCCCTAGAACCACCCTAAACATGATAATAATACCTAAGTGCAGGAATCAAATCCTAAGTGTTTGACCAAAACCCTAATTGAAGTAGCCCTGAAAACCTAACTAAACGAGTAAAGACTCTAATACTTGAAAAACCTTAGGATGTTATTGAACCCTAAAATGACCATCTAACCCTAAGTAAGTGATCAAATACCTTATTGTCACCAATAAATACTAATAGTAAGGTTAAATAGATCAATACAAGCGATCGATAGTATTAAGCGATTCAAACCCTTACTTTCGAGCTCGTATGCGGATCAAATTACCATAAACGAGCACCAAATCCTAAGTACACGTGTAAGGCATTTAGAATAGCTAAATTATAGTGTCAAAGTCCAACCAAACCCTAAACACATCTTAATTGCACCTAATTAGCCTATTCATACCCAATCACCACTAATTACCCTAATCAAACTCTAATCCTTAACCAACCCCATTACATCTTGATTAGCTACAAATCAAACATGATTAATGACCAAAAGATAAACTCTTATTCCCTTTTAAAATATCTTGTACTCTAAGGAGGCAAGATTTTGCCCAAATTGGCAAAAAGCACATAAGGTACATGGTCTCCATTTTATACCTTGTCCTTAATTTCTCAGACAATCAAAGCTTGTCCCCTTCACTCTCTCTCACTTCTACGATCTGCTATCCCCTTCCCCTTTCCTCATTTTTCATTTTCTCAAACCTTAAAACACATCTAAAAACTCCCTCAAACTTCTTCTCAAAGATCAAGCCTAAACTCTTTCTTCTTCCTCTTCTTGGCCACCACCGACTACCTTAGTACCAACCCCCCATAACTTCACCACCATTACTCCAAATCACTCTAAGCCAAGTCTCATGCCTTACACACACATTACCTTTTTTTTTTGACACACTCACATCCCCTTACACACGCCAAGGCTCATGGCACACAACCATAAGGTAAGCCTTTTGCACTTTGCCCTGGTAAGAACTTAGGTTAGGTTTTTCCTTAGATTTATTGCAAAGTAATGATAGATACTAATATTTTCTTTCTTAAAACTTGTTTTGAAACAACTCCATAGAAGTTATAAGGTACTACAAGAACGTCCACAAAGGTAAGTACAAGAAAAACCACCTTTAGTAGAAGTTATAACACAAATAGGCTAAGTTACATAGAGTAGTGTAATTGTTAGTAGAGAATCTTCAAGTAGGTTGATGAGACTCTTGTTTTCCATGCATGCCATCCCATATATGTTCCCCCCACAACACTTCCACACACTTTTATGAAGTGATTATAGTTTTAGAATAGTAGAAACATAGGTTACATAAGCCAAAACACCATAAAAATCGAATATTGCATGAAAATGGAGGTTTTGACCCTAAAAACCACTCTTGGCCACCACTTTCTTTTACCCACCAGATCTAGAACTTTTTGTTTGATAGCTTAATGACATGTTTATTTAGTGTTAAGCATGGTTTAGGACTTAATTAATCAAGTTAAGTAGGTTAAAGTTTGGTTAAGGCCCTAAACTAACTTAGATAGTGATTATAGGCTTAAGAATGATGTTAATAACCCAAGGAACCATAATAGATAGACTTGTAACCATATTCAAAATGGGCTAAACTTAATTCCAATGTTGGGCTTAAGCCCAAAAAGACAAGTAAGCTTGAGCCTAAGGCCCTAAATAGTGAAATAAGCATAAAAACCTCAAAAGAACCAATTTAGGAGCCAATGTAACTAGATGACCAGATTTGAACCCTAGGATGAAAGGCTTTAAAAGATTTAATTTAAGAGGCCCACAAAATCTAAAGGCCCATCCAAGACATCCCCCACAGGCTCTTTGGCAAACTAAAGTCCTAAACTTAGTAAAAAGGCCTATTTGGACCTACAAGAGCAGCACCAAGGCTCATTTTAAAATTTTATAGTGTTGGGTAGAAAAAGCTCATTTAGAATACTTAAAAGAAGCCCAAAATTATTAAACATAAAGCCTAAAGTTAAAAACCAAGCCCAAGGTCGAAAACTAGGCCCAAATCCTAAAATCACCCAACTCACTAATTAGGCCTACAACCTTGTACAGCCCAAACTTAAAACTTACTGATTCAAAAATTTAAAAATAACTTCACCAAATGAAAGAACATTACAAAACGATGAAAACAACTATAAGATCACCAAAAATGAAGAAGAAATGACCAAATTACAGAAACAACAAATTTTAGGATAATGAGCTACAACCTTAGTTAATTGGTATAAATAGAATACTCATAATATTTAATTATCTTCTTCAAGAGATGATGAGTTTGACTTGGACACCGTAGAAAATTATTGGGACTACTGAGCATTATGGTTGAATGAGTACACGGCCGAATGAGTACACGGCCTCCTACTTTACTTGTTTGTGCTTGTAGTTAGAGGAATACTTAATTATATCCAATAACTGAAATTGTTGCATGTTGGGGTAAATGGGAAATTGTGTGTGTTTGATATGATTGACGTTGTTTGCGAAAATATCTTAAGTTGATATGAATATTATATACTTGCTACATTAGAGCTTAAGGTCTTAGAGTGTCTGTATATTATGATTGATCACCTATGAACTAGACTAATGAATATTTGACCTCTAATTAAGCCGAACATACATCACATCTTATAACATGATAATATGGGTGTCAGCATCATACAATAGAACGGGGGATCATGCCTAGAGGATTCATATTTTATTTTGTATGTTAAAAGTTGTTATCGTACAATGTACTTCGTACGACATGTTCTTACCTCGACCTTTGGGAACTACTTGTCTTCGGAAAGTGTCGCTTTCTACTTGAAGCCATACTGTATCTATTAATGACAAGAGACTTCGAATTGGATGTGGATACCCGATACCTAATGTGCCGAAATACTTCCTAACCCAGGCAATGGTGAGCGTTAAAACCGTGCTGTATATAGTTACTGGTAAACTGTATATACTATTGCATTGCATATGTTTGATCATGCCTTCATACGCTTATTAAATAACTTGCTTGATATTTTTTGTTGTAGAGTAGGTAGGTTACTCACTAAGTAATCGAGCTTACCCCTCTATAGTTTATTGTTGCAATAGGACTTGTAGCTAGACTAGGTGGTAGGATGCCCAAGGTCAATAACACTAGCTTGGGATTGGGATGTGAAGAAGTTGAGAGTTTAAGTGAACCATTTGATTATATATATGTAGACTCTCTTTAATTTTCAATTATTAAGTATCTTTAGTTTGTTGAGTAGTATAGACTACATATGGTGATTTATCTTGGTATTGTATGACTAATTTAGGGGAAACCTAACATTCCCGCTTATCTATGTTATGTTAGTGATCATTTGGATAACTTAACTTTAATTCATATGTTATATGTAAGCCCCACAACTAATCACTCAAGGTTTCGATCGGCTAAAAGATCTGATCCAGCCTAAATTATAAGTAAAGCTAAAAATATTAGTAAAATGATCCCGTAAGTTTGAATTTAAGAAAATAAGCAATAAAACAAAAGAATATAAAAATTCCAAATTTTAAGTATATAACTCGTTATTTATCGAAAATGCGTAAAATGCATTTAGATAATTAACGAATCACTAGAGATAAATTATATGTATACTAAAAATCATAAAATGACCTAAATAATATTTAGGAATCTTTATTTGTACTATATATGAATTTACATATATGTAGAAATACGCGTAATTACTTAAAATACGTGAAATATACTAAAATAATAAGAAATAATTAAAGAAAATTCATAATTAATTAAGAAAAAATCAGAAAAAATATAGAAAAATAAGAAATGATCCAGAATTGGGTCATGGTAGTCGGGGAAAATAAGAAAAAAATCAGCCAATTAAATTAGAGCAACACAAAAGCCAAAAATTAAGGAATTTGGACAATGTCTTGTCCAATTTAATGCACATTAATTACCACAAAGCTCTATAAATACCTCAATTTTTTCAGAAACTCATTTGGGCAGTTTGGAGAGTGAGAAAAATAGAGAGCTTTGAAAATTTAATAGAAAAACCAAAAAAAAAAGGAAACCTGTACAGTTAAGGTCACAAAGGAGAACCTAGACCCGATGAGCAGCTGCGAGTAAACGGCTACCACTACCACCACCACATGGTGGTGGCAGCGTCTAGGTGGGCCGACACACCGTCGGTGGTCGCAGTCACCCAAATCGGTAAGTTTAATTTCTAACCCGATTTTGCGTAATTTTGTAAAAATAGTAATTATTCTTAGAAAATTATGAAACTTATTGTTCTGAAATATTTTTGTATGTATTTTTTAGGAAAAATATTATTTTGATGCAAATATGCCCCCTGATATATGATCCTTAAGAAATCATGCAAAACCAAACATGATTAGGATTAGAAATAAATGACCTTAAGAGTGTAGTTTCGAACCCAAAATTTTTGTGTAGACTACTTAGCTGATATAGAACAGTGCTATGAAGCCCGTTTTCAAAAATTTATTTTTGAAATTTTTAGATAATTTTTAAACCTTAAAATGAGGCATAAAATGGGTAATTTAGGTTTAATAAAGTCATTAAATGGTTAATTACTGATTTAGTGAATAATTAAATATTTTAAGACGTTAAAATTTGATGGAGTATGGTACTTGTAGCATTTAGGGTGTTAGATGTAATTATTAGGTTAATTATGTAGTAAATAAGTAATATGGAAAAATAGTACATTTTAAGTTAATTTTGTAAATTAGGGTAATTAGGTGTAAAATCTGATTTAGGATGAATTTAGACATTTTGAAATGATAATTGATGTTAGGAGATTGTAATTAGAGTAATAGGAAACTTGAATTTATGTAATTAGAGGAAAAATGTAAAAATTTCTCACATCAAGAGTGAATTCGATACACTAATAAGGATTTAAGTGTATCGGGTGGAATAAAATACTAATTAGAGGTAATGATGGTATTTAGGAGATCGGAAAGTAATGTGATTAATTTCACATTATGAGTTGAAACGAATTTCTAAGATTCGAGTATAAAACAATACTCAGAAATCGAATTAGAATCTAATTTAGAAATCGATACGGAAACCGAACCCGAACCTAACCCCAAACCTAGAATAATTGTAAAAGACTTAAGACCTAGATAATTAGGCATATTAAACCCTAAACAACACATAACAATAAGTGTTATAGGATAGAATGAACCTATAATAGTTATATGAAAAACTGAAATCACGTTTGTGTTATAGAGATTATCGGCGATGGCCTGAGCAAGTCGGACCTCGAGTGAGTGAGCAAGGAGTTGAGGTAAGTTGGGATTAATACGTTGTTGTATTTTAGAGGTTTGAGATTATGTTTGGTTGTACTTGTTAGATAGTTGGTTGTGTACATGTGCTTGATTATGAGTGATGCTATGATTCTGTCTGTTGTTTTGGCTTGTATTGTATGATTTGTATGAAATGATTGATCACCCTAAACTGGACCTAATCAAATATACGACCTATAATCATAATTGGACCTACATGGCAACCCATTAGGGGAACTTAAGACTCTTCGGCCAAATACCAACCCCTTCGAAAGGGATAGCACAGGATTGCAATTGGTCTCTTCTTCATCCTCGATCGAACAAAGTGATAGGAGAGGAGGTCACGGCCAGGGTGAAGTCAATGGTTCGAAGGTAGTCGCGGGAAGAGCGAGGTCTCCATTGCACAAGCCTGGGTTTGGTAGTGAGCTGTTACATTAATGGCAACTCTTCAACCTAAATTAGAGCTGGTGCAATTTTTCTAATCTCACAACGGGCCAGACAACGTCGTGCGATGGCATTTGCTTGAACATGCATTGCACTTAATAAATTGGTTGATAACCTTTTTGTGTTTATGGTATAGCTTTAAGTCCTTCATCCTAACTTACTGAGCTGTGGTTGTTCACATCCCTATAGACGTCGTGCAGGTGCTGGCTAAGAGGCGGCAAACAACTACTCTGAAGCTAGCAACTGCTGGATCTTAGGGAGTGAGGAAAAACATTGAAGAATAAACACATATTTTTAAGGTCTAAGCTTTTATTTTAGAATTACTTTTCATTTCTGAATAATGTAATAACTAGGAAATATATTACGGAGAATTATTGTAAACTTTAATTGCAATAATTGAATTATAATGTGTATATATATTTTCTCACTTTCTTAGGTAAATAATTTATTTAAATTACAAACTGTTTACTTCAAAGCGGGTTAGTCGTGAACGTCTTATGTAGATCGGGTCTAAGATAACGGTTGTAAGGCCAACTTCTATCTTAGGATAGTTTACACAGTGGGGCTGTTACGACTCTGCCGATTCAGGACGTGGCATTATACTATTACTAAATATTAGTTACTAAGAGAAGGTCGTAGTTGTGAATGCCTTATGTAGTACGTCAAAGGCCCTGATCAAGGATGGTGCTTGATCTTGGATCTTCACGCATTACACGGTGGTACTGCTATAACTCGATTCCCCTTCGAGTTGTGACAATCCATCTTTACCATATAATGAGTACCCAAAAGGTATTGTCTCCACTTTCGAATAGCCTTCACCATAGCATGTAACTCTCTAACATAAGCAGAAGCTTTTGTTAGATGAGAAGGCATTTTCTTACTAAAATAAGCTATGGGATGTCCATTCTGTAACAAAACAACTCCTAACCTAATAGTTGAAGCATTTGTTAATACCACAAATTGATTCATAAAATCTAGGAAAGCTAATATAAGAGCAGATAATAAGGCATTTTTCAACTGTTTAAAGGCAGACTTAGCTTAATCGGTTTACTTAAATCGATATCACTGCAACCAAAAAGTCCTACAAAAGCTTGCAACTGTTTGATATTAATAGGTAATAGCTACTCACATATGCCTTTACCTTGGAAGGATCTAGGCTAACACTATTTGCAGATACAACATGACTCAAATAGTCTATAGTATGCTGACCAAAAGCACATTTAATTCTAAAAATAAAAAAAAACAACATATTTTTATATCATGCTTGTAATACTTTGGTTAGATGCTCTACGTATTGCTTTAGAGAAGAACTATAAACTAAAATGTCATCAAAGAATACTATAAAATTGTCTCAAATAAGGACAAAAAACTTTGTTCATAATGGATTGAAATGTAATAGGGATGTTATTCAATCCAAAGGGCATAACCAGAACTCATAATGCCCTTCATGAGTATGAAAAGCTATTTTCTCTACATCATTAGGATGCATCCTAATATGATGATGACTAGCCCTTAAGTCTAGCTTAGAGAAAACTAAGGTACTATACAATTCATCTAACAATTCATCAATAGTTGAGATAACAAACTCATCTTTAATGGTAGCATGGTTAAGTGCATAATAGTCCATGTAAAAGCACCATGTTCCATCTTTCTTCTTGACCAGCAACAATGGAGAAGAATATGGACTTGTGCTGTAATGAATAATCCCCTACTTAAGCATTTCAGTTACTTATTGTTCAATTTCTTACTTCTGAAAATGTGGGTAACGATAGGGCTTGACATTGATGGGTTTGTTGTCCTTAAGATGTATCTTATGTTGAATATTGCACATGGGAGACAATGATGAGGATGCCTAAAAAATATGAGAAAATTTGCCTAATACACTCTCAAGAGCTGTATTGCAAGCGATACTCTCTGAAGTATTTGTCACCATCTGAGCCTTAAGTTAGTAGCATGAAGCTACAACATCTATTTTGAGCATTCTCTTAAATTGAATTGGAGTCAATAGAGAATTCTCAAGGACGGTCTCACCCTTTATTGTGACCATGCACCCATTCCTCCAAAACTGTAAAGACAGTAAGGAATATTGATAATAATAGGTCCTAGTTGCTGTAGCCATTGTACACCTAATACTAAATCAGCTCCCTGCATTGGAAAGACATAAAATACCTCAAAAAATTCATTGCCTTGTATAATCAAAGGCACATCTACACACCGTAACTTTTAACCATTCCCAATCATCACATTAAACTTGGGAGCTAACTCCACTGTCAAACCCAAATTCTTCACAAGCCTTTGCTGGACAAAATTATGTGTATTACCAAAATCAATGAGAATTGTCACATTGTGTTTATTGAGACTCCCTTTGAATTTAAGAGTCTTAGGCACCAATTCCCCGATAACGCATGATAACTAATAGAAATCAGTGCAGGTAATTAAGTATCGTCTGTTTTATCCATCTCTTCAATAGTATCCTATATCTTAATGGTCTTATCACCCTCATCTTGAACAAAATGAAAAAATTTAGCTTTGTACTTATAACCTCTATGATATTTTTCATCACAATTGTAACATATGCCTTTTTCACATCTGGCTTGCATTTCTTCTAGACTCTTTTTTTTTTTTATAGGTCAAATAGGTTTAGGGGTTTGGTAACAGAGGATTGTTCATGGTAGAAATATGAGATGTAGAAGAAGAAGTGATATTTAAAGAAGGAGGAGAAGGCTTAGAAAACTGAAGTGATTGAAATGGTTTGTTAGAAGACAAGGAAGGCTTCTAGAAGGAAAAAAAAAAAGTTGGTTTGATAATTTGGCTTCATGCATTTTGGCAATAGAAACTGCTTCCATAAGAGAAGCAGGTCTGTAGACACTTAATTTTTGCCTCCCTTTTATTTTTAAAATTTAGGTTATGGGTCTCAAATTAGGAAAGGTTTAAAAAAATAGAGAATTAAAAAAATCCCTAAAAAATAAAGAAATTTAGAACAAATAGGAATTCTAGAAAAATATTAAAAAAATAGGAAAAAGTACAAAAATACAAAAAAATAAAAAATTTGAAAAGTCACAAAATAAAATAGGGTATTTAGAAAATAATAAATGTTTAGGTTGTTTAAATAGAATATAATTTTGATTTTAATAGTTTTGAATAAAAGGCTGTTAGGTCTAGGCTTAGATTTGAATTTAGTTCAGGTTAACTTGGTCCTTATGTACACTTAATTACACATATGAATAAAGAAAAACGAATAACTCAACTGGATAAGTATCTGAACTTAATATTGCATATGACTTGGAGATCTTAGGTTCAATCTATGAAAGGTGCAAAATGTATTTATTATTTCACTTTATTACCATGTCATTGCTATGTCATCACCACGTCATTTGCCAACTCACTTCTAAATATGGTAAACACACTTCGGCACATTCTGTAAGCCCCACAACTAAGCAATCCGAGGTTTCGATCTGTTGAACGACCCAATCGAGCCTAAATTATAAAGTAAAGCTAGAAATATTAGTAAACCGATCCTGTAAATTTAAATTTAAGAAAATAAGTAATAAAATAGGAAACTAAAAAATTTTCAAATTTTAAGTATATAACTCGTTATTTATCGAAAATGCGTAAAATGCATTCCGGTACTTAACGAATCGCTAGAGATAAATTATATGTATACTAAAAATTATAAAATGACATAAATAATATTTAGGAATATTTATTTGTACTATATATGAATTTACATGTAGGTATAAATACACGTAATTACTTTAAATACGTGAAATGTGCTAAAATTACACTAAATAATTAAAGAAAATTCATAATTAATTAAGAAAAAAAATCAAGAAAAACCAATAATGATCCAACATAGGTCATGGCAGGTCAAAATCCATAAAATAAAAATTAACCAATTAAAATTAGACAACACAAAAGCTAAAAATCAAAGAAATTGGGCAAAGTCATGTCTAATTAATGCACAATAATTGCACTAAAGCTATATAAATGGCAAGAAAAATTCAGAAACTCATTTGAACAGTTAGAGATTAGATAAAATTAGGGAGAGGTGAAAATTGAGAGAAAAACCAAAGAAAAAAAAAAGAAAAGGAAAATTGTGCAGTTAGGGTCACAAAGGAGAACCCAAATCCGATGAGCAGCTGGGGGTGGACAGCCACCACCACCACACGGTGGTGGCAACACCTAGGTGGGCCGACACACCCATGGCCACCCATATCGGTGAGTCCGATTTACAGCCCGATTCTTGTGTAATTTTGTAAAAATAGTAAATATTCTTAGAAAATTATGAAACTTGTTATTCTAAAATATTTTTGTATGTAGTTTTTAGGAAAAATATTATTTTGATGAAAATATTTCTCGTGATATAAGGTCTTTAAGAAATCGTGCAAAACCGAGCATATTTCGGTTTAGAAATAAATGACATTAGGAGTGTAGTTTTGAACCCAAAATTTTTGTATAGATTACTTAGATGATATAGAATAGTGCTATGAAGCCCGTTTTCAAAAATTAATTTTCAAAATTTTAGATAATTTTTAGGCCCTAAAATGAGGCATAAAATGGGTAATTTAGGGTTAATTAAGTAATTAAATGATTAATTACTGATTTAGTGAATAATTATATATTTTAGGATGTTGAAATCTGATGGAGTATGATACTTGTAGCATTTAGGGTATTAGATGTAATTATTATGTTAATTATGTAGTAAATGATTAATAAGGAAAAATAGTTAACTTTAAGTTAATTTTGTAAATTAGGGAAATTAGGAGTAAAATCTGATTTAGGATAAATTTAGATATTTTGAAATGATAATTGATGTTTAGGGATGATAATTAAAGTGATAGAAATATTAGAAATGCATTATGTACATAATAGGCAATAATGCATAATATGTAATTTTTGAAAATATAATAAATAGAAAATATTTGGATAAAAATTGATATTATATAAATGATAAGGATATATAATAAATCTGATAAGAAACTTGAATTTATGTAATTATATGAAAAATATAAAAATTTCTCACATCAGGAGTAAATTCGGCACATTAATAAAGATATAAGTGTACTGAATGAAATAAAATACTGACTAGGGGTAATAATGATATTTAGGAGATTGGGAAGTAATGTGATTAATTTCACATTATGAGTTGAAACGAATTTCTAGGGTTGGAATATAAAACATTACTTAGAAATCGAACTAGAACCTAATTTAAAAATTGATGTGGAAACCAAACCCGAACCTAACCCCAAACCTATAATAATTATAAAAGACTTAAGACCTAAATAATTAGGCATATTAGACCCTACACAAAACCTAACAATAAGCGTTATAGAATAAAATGAACCTATAATCATTATACGAAAACTGAAACTACGTTTGTGTTATAGGGATGATCGGCGATGGCCTGAGCAAATCGAACCTCAAGTGAGTGAGCAAGGAGTCGAGGTAAGTTGAGATTAATACAATGCTGTATTTTGGGAGGCTTGAGATTATGCTTGGTTGTGCTTATTAGATAGTTGAATATGTGCATGTGCTTGATTATGGGTGATGCTATGATTCTGTTTGTTGCTTTAGCATGTATTGTATGATTTGCATGAAATGATTGATCACCCTAAACTGGACTTAATCAAATATATGACCAGTAATCATAATCGGACATGCATGGCAACCCGTTAGGGGAACTAAGGACTCTCCGGCCAAATACCGACCCCTTTGAAAGGAGAGGAGGTCGCAGTGAGGGTGAAGACAGTGGTTCGAAGGTAGTCGCGGGAGGAGCAAGGTCTCCATTGCACAAGCCTAGGTTTGGTCGTGAGCTGTTGCATTAACGGCAACCCCTCAACCCGGATTAGAGCGGGTACAATTTCTCTAATCTCACGACGGGCCGGACAACGTCATGCGATGGCATTTACTTGCACATGCATTGCACCTAATAAGTGATTAAAAACCTTGTTGTGTGTATGGTATAGTTTTAAGTCCTCCATCCTAACTTACTGAGCTGTGGTTGCTCACATCCCTATAGACGTCATGCAGGTACTGGCTAAGAAGCGGCAACAACTACTCTGAAGCTAGCAACTGCTGAATTTTGGGGAGTGAGGAAAAACATTGAAGAATCAACACATATGTTTTTACTTTTCATTTCTGAATAATATAATAACTGAATTATAGTGACTATATATAACTTTTCTCACTTTCTTAGGTAAATGAATTATTTAAATTACAAACTGTTTACATCAAAGCGGGTTAATTGTGGACGCCTTGTGTAGATCAGGTCTAAGATAACGGGTTCTATCTTAGGATGGTTTATACGGTGGGGCTGTTACCACTCTGCCGCTTTGGGGCGTGACACATTCATACATGCATAGCTATATATTTGGCACCACATATTGTCTAAGTTCATCAAATCCAAAATTGAAAGAAAATCATATTGTATTTAATTTTTTCCATTCTTAACACAACCATAACACCTATAAATAGGGGTCTATTCTTTATTTTCAAAACACAACGAAAACTTCAAAATACTTTAGAAAAAACAAAAATCGAAGTTGCCTCTCTCTAACACGGTTCCTCTCTCTCTAGGATAGTATTCCTTACAGTGTTTTTTTTTTTTTACGAAAACCACCACCATCGGATTTCTCGAGCCGATACGAGCCGACTCTAAGCCGATCTAAACCGAAGTGAGCCAACTCAAGCCAAAGTGAGCTAACCGAGCTGATCCAAGCTGAAGTGAGCCGACCAAAGCCGAAATGAGCCAACTGAGCTGATCTAAGCCGAATTGAAACTACCGAGCCAAAGTGAGTTTATTCGAGCACATCCGAAGCCAATTCGAGTCGACCTGGTTTTTCTTTTTTTTTTTTATTTATTCATTTGTTTATTTGTAAATGTTATAAATGAGGAAAAGAAAAAAAATAAAAAAGAACGAAAAATAAAAAAGAAAGAGAAGAAAAACAAAAAGAGAAAAAAAAGAAAGAAAGAAAGTAGTCTATTTTTTAATTTTAATAGAAATAGATATAATAAGTATAAAATAAATAAGATAACATAAAATAAAAATAAATAAATAGGTTAGTAAACAAAAATCGTTTTTACACTTAGAAAAAATTAAGCATTCTAAAAATAAATGAAAATAAATAGACCTTTTTCCAAATTAGGATTTTTTTAAAGTTTCCAAAAATAAAAAACCTATTAAGACCCTTTAAAAAAATTTCCTTGAATAAATTCAACTAGGTAAAAACATAAATGCGACCCTTTTTCAAAAATTAAAATCAAGCCACTTACTAAAGTTTTTTATAAACGAATTATAGAAGTCTAATCCCGAATAGTAGATACATAGGTACCTGTACGCAAGTATAAGGCGACTTAAAATATGGAAAGTTTTATTTTTTCCATTTTTAGATATTTATGTAAATTAATCAATTTAGTCGCATGTATCATAATTAGATGTTTTTTAAAAATTAAAAAGGGTATATTTGAAAAGCGAAGTTAAATTTAGAAAGTTAAAAGTGATACTTGTTTAGGGTTTAATAATTAGTCCCCAAACCTAATCTTTGGTTTTCAAAAAAGCAGTTTTACAAATTAGTTTTTTTAATCGATAAATTGATAGCTATGTTATAACCAATCTACCCAATTGATTATAACTTAACCCTTTTTCCTAACTTTAGTTGGGTGGCAACTCCAAATTTCTTTAAGTTAAAAAAAATGATCTTCTTTAAACCCTAGTCGAAGGTCAATATTAGACGAGTAGGGTTTAGTACTGATCGGTTTAGAGAAGACCTAATTTTTTAAAAGGAACCGAGAGGGCAAAAAACCAAGCTCGACAAGGTCTTCCTAATAACACATCTCTTCTAATATGCATTTTAAGGCCCAATATGACACAACTTGCAATAAAACTATTAGAAAGTCCTGTGACTTTATTTAACAGAGCTTTGAATAGAGATTGATACTCCTCAATTGTCCTTACTTGTATAAGCTTAACAAGTATGTCCTGGACATCTTCAAATTTTGATGGACCAAGATGACTTTCTAATGCTTCTGTAAACTTTTTCCAGGAATTGAGCTTCATATTGCAATGCTTCACTAATACCAATGAAGAGCACGATCTTCCATTATAAAGGAAGCAATGGTAAGCCTCCATTCATCTCTATATTATGGAAGTAAAAAAAAATGGTTAGCCTTAAACATCCAAGAAATTGGATTATCACCATTAAACTTAGGCACTTCGAGCTTAATGCCTTTTAATAAACTATTAATGGTTGCTCCCTAAGAAAATGATGAAGTATTCTCAGTAAGAGTACTCTAATCTTGCTTTTCATGCTTAGTAGCTAATAAAGCTTGCAACTTCTCTAGTTGCTGAGATAACAGTTGAAACTTATTGTTAACATCTTGCTAAATAGCATGCTATTGAACATTCAATGCTTTAATTTTATCATCCAAGATTTAAGTACGAGTAGAATTTGTCATAACAAGAGCACCAATGTTAAGCACAAAGGTTTGCCCCATTCCATTAGCTATAGTAAAACCTTTGCTTATCTAATAAGGATGTTTCTTTCCTTGATCAGAAACGTACTTTACTTTCTCTCTCTTCTCTTGAACTCTCTATTGTCCCCTTTGTACTCTCTTTAAGGTTTGCTAATGAGGTGTTGTTCCAAACCCTAACCTCACAAATCCTAACGTATATGGTTTGTGTAGTTTTACTTTGTTGTCCTTTTGCTATTAGACTGTGTAGAATTCTTGCTAACTTGATGTTGTTTATATTTTTATGAGATAATGATGATTCGAGCTCACCCAACTTCAAAAGGCCAAGGAAGGAGAAGAACAGGCTCTATAAAAGGGTTTTGTATCCTCTATCTCTTCATAAATCTCTATTTATAGTTGTTATTTTATAGTTTCATTTGTTACAATTGTTTGTTTAACTATCTTTATATCTGCTAGTTTTTCAACTAGATCTATTAGTTTTACAACAATAGACTGTTTAATCTACTGCTTTTTCGGTTGACCTGCATGTTATTTCTGAGTATAGTCTCTTAACTAGGCTAGCTTCTTGATAAGTCTTCAATTGGTTGAAACAATTTCATAATGTTTAAAATTAGGATTTATAAATTATAAATTGTGCATTGAATAGTTCATGTATTTAAATAATTTCATTCGTTTATTCATTATATGTAGAATTTCTGTTATGTCAATATCTTAATTACCTAGTAACTTTTGTTCATAGATGATGTAAATCAACTTAGAAGTCCATATCCTAATCCCATTAAATTAGAATCTAATTAATATTATAACAAATTCCTATAATTTAATTTATGTATTGTTCTCACTTGCATAGAAAGTCTTCTTAATCTAAAGATGTGCAACTATCCATTGTACATAGAGAAGCTAAAGGGAAACCTACTATCAGGAAAAATAAAAGAAAAGAGGCGGAGGATTCAGTCTTATGTGTATCTAATTACAAGGACCATAAACTCTACGTACATCATCTTTGTGTAATATGTTTTTATCCTAATGGATGGGCTTTACATGCCTAACCCTTATTATGAAAAAGAATAAAAAAGGAAAAAAAAAAAACTTAGAAGTCCATCTCAATTGCTTCATACAAGTAATTGCTAGAGGAGCTATCGAAAGATAATCCAAGTACGTAGTATGGATTTTTCAATCATTCCATTTTGAAATACTAGTTACGAGTCATTTTTGTAAAGTTTCATAAATTAATGATTTGTTTAATTTCTAGAATAGATTAATAGATAGGGAATTAAAAGATTAATTATGCCATAAGCTTACCAAGAATAGGTTAGACATTTTTATTTTAATGTTTCATGTAATTTTTTTATTACAAAGAATACAATATTAAGTTGGAATACAACTAAAAATACTAGAGATGGGAGTTTTTGTTTCCCTATACAAACCCTTAGATACATAATCTTTCTTTAGCATAGAAAAACAAAATAAAGGTGGAGTAACAAAAGTGAAAGCTGAGCTCTGTTGCTGCTGCATCTAAGTTGCAAGTGCATCTACTACGCTATTAGCCTCTCTTGGCACTACATCAATCCTCCACCTTCACATCTAGGATAGCTTTTCCCTACAAGCCTTAATTATATTGAAATAAAATAAACGAATGTAAGCTCCTAAATTATGTTTAAGACAACTATGCTTAAATTTAGGGTTTTTAGAGAAAAGTAATTTGATTGAGCCCAAACTTTACAATAAAGATAAAAAAAGTTAGTCAAAATAACTCAGTGAAGTTAGATTCTGAAAATAGTGACCTAAAAATCTTAATTTTGCCCTTAAAAGTATGATTATTTAATACAGTACCAAATTACTCGGAAATCTTAAAATTAAGCACGGAATGCGACAAGAACTTACAAATAAGTTAATTAAGCTGTAACATGAGATAATATAGTATAATTTACTATATGAATATCAATATATTTTTTAGTATACTCGATATAAATAATAATTATACCCGTAAATTAACCTAAAATTACTTAATTATAAATAATATGTGTTGAATTCATAAAAAATAAGTAAGAAATATATCTTAAAAATAGAAGATATGTTAGAAACATAATTATACGAGTATATTTATATACTACATGTGACATATACATAAGGTATATGCTCGTATATTAATAAATAACTAAATATTAACATAATATATATAATAATGATATTTAATCAAAATATCCCTTAAAGCTTATCCAAATGGCATAAATACGCTAGAAATTTTTTTGACATGATTGGAAATCATTGTGGCAAATTGTAAGAGCTAAATTTTTGCTGAATGAAAAGTAAAAGTATAAGGTTAAAATACCTCCACCTTAGATATTAGGGAGGAAAAATAAAAAAAATTAAGGACAAATCTATTACAATTGACCCAAGTACTATAAATGGCAAATGACTCCAGATATACTAGGTTTAGCACTTTAGAATTTAGATCAGCAAAAGAAAAAAATTAGAAAAAATCATGGGAAAAATAGAAAAAAATAAGAAAAACAAAGCAATCACCGAGCTGGACTTATACCTAAGGCAAACGTGATTTGCTATATAGCCACTCCACCACCATAGAGGATCCCCAATGTCTAACCCTTTCGAAAACCCCCCACCACTCTATGGCTACTAGAGCACCCAAGAATAGTTAGGCTAAATTTATGTCCTATTTTTCGATAATTTTTAAAAAATAGCAAATCCACTCAAAAAATTTTGAAAAAATTTATAATTAGATTATTTTAGATATTCTATAGTATAATATTTTTATTTTTGTAAAATTTTGAATAGCTAGTATACTTGTTTTAAAAAGTCACTATTCATCTGAATTTTAACTTTTAAAATAAATAATCAAATGACGTTATTTCTAGCTCAAAATTTTGGTGTAGGATATAAATAATATATAGATAATTACTATGTAGACCAATTTTTTATTTGAGTATTTTCCATATCTATTGCATTTTTCAGCCCAAAAAATAACTCAAAATTAGGGTGATAATGTGAAATACATAGGATTTATGAAATTAAATGGTGAAATTGACCTATACTGATTTCTAGTGAAGTATAATGATGTTAGGATAGGTTTAAAATGATTTTGTGCAAAAGGAATTATTTTTGGGTAATTAAGTGTAATTTAAGGGTAAAATCATAATTTTGAATATATAAGCGATAAATCGAAAACTTGAAACCAAGTAATGATTGAATTCCCCATATTTTTAGGAGTCTACAGGAATTTTTGGGGAATTATTTGGTGACCCAAATTATTTATTATGAATTTACGTAGTAAAATGGCTTAATTTACGAATTAGGACCTATTTTTGGTAATAATAAGTTAAATAAAAGCTATCAATATGTATACTAGTTAGATTGTAAAAAAAGTATATTTTTAATATATTTAATTATATTTTAATAACCAGGATATGTTATATATGTATTAGGGTTTGATAATACCCCTATTATAAAGATATATTGGCAAATTAGGAAAAATATAGTTTGATAACATAAAATATGTATAGTACGATAATATTTGATTAAATACATATAACTATATTAAAAACTCGAATTACCCGTTAAAAGTCATCTCTAAAAATATGACCTATAATATGTATCGTTAAGTTTATACGAACCTAACGATACTATTTTCACTAAAATCAAACAATTTTAGGTAATATAACTTATAATTTTATAATATTACTAGAATGTATATATTTTGATAACCTTGTCGGAATTAAAACATGACTTAAACGATTAAAGGTACAGTTCGATAAGATTAAAACGATATATTATACGTAATAGTATAATTACATATATTATTAATAATTAATAACTTAACTTAGTATACATATATATAATAAAACTATATATTATTATTATGATAATATATCTTTTATATATATACATATATATATAACATTTTTAGATAAAACCCTAATGTTTTTATAATTATTACGAAAACTTAATTTAGGTTTTGTGTATATAGAATTCCCTAGTAGTCAGACTGTTGACAACTTAAGTCTTCTGTAGTGAGCATCTAAACAGGTTAGTTCAAATTGTAGCTTTACCATTTGCTGGCATATTGTATTAAGGTATTTAGATGCTTAAAAGTACTTTTGCTTATATTTGTAATTAGTTGTTTGTGTGTATGCCATGTGTATGTTTGGTATTCTATTATAACAGGAGTTGAACTCCTTGATATGCTACTTTGCATGATCGCATTATTTCTATACTGTATGAAACTGTTCAATCACCCTTGATTACAACTAATAATTATTTGACTATTACAAAACTAGACGTGCATAACACTTATTAGAGGAAACGATTAGGAGTATCAGGTTAAATACTAACTCCCTTCGATGATGATAGCTGAAATGGTCATTTCTCCATGCTTAGTCTAACTAAGCAATTGGTGAAAAGGTCACAATATGAGTGGGGGCCATAGTTCGAAGGTGGTTATAAGAGAAGGGTGTTCTCCATTGCATAAGCACGGGTTTGGTTTGATTTGAGCCGCAATGAAACTCCCCAATTAAGGTTAGAACGGATGTACTTTCTCTAACCTCACAATAGACTGGATAACATTGTACGATATTTCGTATGATTAGTTATATTGCATTTCATCACAATTAATAACCTTGTGATCATTTGGTACTCTTTTAACTTTGTCCTATTTATTGAGCTAGTCGTGCTTACACTACTCTTTTGCAAATATTAAGTAAAGACTAGGATGTTTAGATACCACCATCCCTAAATTAGTGTGTTGTTGACTAAAAAAGTGAGGAACGAAGAATCAATTGAACCTAGGCTTTTTTTACCTTTCTTTTGAATTTTGAGAAAACTAACTAGGAATTCCCTAGGATGTCCACTAGTTTCCTAGCTTATTATAAGTGGACTACAAAACCTGTGATTTTTGGTAAACTTTTGATTGTAAATAATAACTCTAGATGTGAGACGTTTATGTAAGTACTATTGTGTTATAAGACAACAAGTTATATAGAACAATTATTTTGTAAAGCTATGCCACATGTTTGATTATTCATAAATATTAGAACGGATGCTTCAAGCTGGTTAAGTTGTGTACGCCTTGTGTAGACTATATCTACTTAAAAGCTGTAAGATTAGCTTCTATCTTAAGTTAGTTTATATAGCAAGACTGTTACGATTCTTCCTATTCATGGTGTAACAAGGAACATTAGCATTACTTTCTAACAAGCTTATAGCAATTTTAAAATCTAGTTAAATTCCCACATCCAACTGGTTTGATTGGATGTAGTAGTGAAGTCCCTAAAACAAGGCCTATAGCTCAGTTGAAAGAATATCAATTAAGCTAACTTTTCTTGCAAATCCATAAATCTACCTTCCATTGTGATCTCTAAGTACTCTATCAACTGTTTCCTGACCAATAGAAGAGAGGAAGGATCTATCTGTATTCAGAGTAATCCATCCTTGTTGTGGAGGCTCCCATGTCAAATTAGTAGTTTCTACCTTGTATGGTTTCTTGGTATTTTTTAAATGAGCCCAATATTCATGAGTTGCCCACCTAACTTATTGATTAAAGTCATCAGCTTCTTGGCTATTTTGAAACGATAAGGAGTTCCCTTGCTTCCAGAGTTTCCAAAGCATAATTGCAAAGGAAAATCCTGATAGGAGGTTCTCCCTTGTTCAAATCTCTCTTAATATTATGGCAATTCATGTGTATCCACTCAAGAAAAGATGCATTAGATACGGGCCCTTGATAGGGGATAGTTTGCCATTTGTGAATTGAAGATGCAATATTTAGACACAAAAGGATGGCATGTATGTGAGACTCTTCTTTTACACCACATCTTGGACATGTTGTAAGTTGAGAAATGTTCTTATAAGCTATATTAGATGTTGTAGGAAGAGCAAAGTACAAAAGTCTCCAAAGGAAAAGTTTTACTTTAGGTGGAAAATTTGTTAACCAAACCCATTTCCAAGAAGACTCAGAATTATGTGAGGCCCTCAAAGCTTGATGAATATCTAGTAAGGTAGGAATTTTCCTATGATTATCATCAAGTATTCTCTCATCCTTTTATATTGGACTTAAAAATATGGGTCCTATTAGATGAAAGAGAAGTTCAGACATACTAAACCTAATTTTGTCATCATCCCAAGAGATAGTTGATTTCTAACAATCCAAAATAGACAAATTGCTACTTTCTATTGATAGAGGACCATGAAAATGTTCTCTAATAGGATCAATTTGGCTCCAGGAATCAAACTAGAAGTTTATCTTTCTACTATTTCCTAAAAGACCAAAATTTGAATGATCTTTTATATATGTTGCCTTAGTAAGTTCTTTCATTGTAAAGGATAGGTTACTAGGAATGGTTGAGGTACTTTGTCTATTCAATCGTCTGTATTTGACTTTAATGAGTTGTACCCATACAATTTTCCTTAACTTGAATTCAAAGAACCTCTTAAATGCATGATGTATAAGCAAGTGTACCTATCAGTTTATAATATAGTAGATTAAGTCCAAGTGTCGATCCCTTAGGGATTTTAACAACAAGTACTCACTAGGTCTCTGCTATCTAATCGACAATTTAAATTTCAAGAAATCTAAAGAAGTAAATCTAAATTACTGCTAAAACTAAATTAAAGAGTAACAAGATGAAATTCAAGAATTAATAAGAAAGCAGTTTAATTAATTTAAGATTCAACACTGTACCTAGATCTTGCTTCCCTTAAATCTAACATATGATTTTCCTAAAGATAATCTAATTTATTCTTTAATTTTTCTTGATCGAGAGAATTATTTACTAAAGTCAATTACTTTCTCAAGTCAATTAACCCTAACCCTAGAATCACCTATTAGAATCTCTTCTCAATGGTATGATCTAAGATCGCATTATTGAACAATGAACTATCTACACTTTAATTTGAAATCCAGAAGAATCTTGCAAATTATCTCTAATCTTATAATAATTCTCTTCAACTATGCCTAGATCTAATCTTGTAAGAAATCTCTTAATTCTCTTATAAAATATCAAATTCTAGATTACTATCCATGAAAATAATAATTTAAATCATAAGCAAACATAGTTAAATCAAGAAATTGATGAAGAACTAAATTAATCAATACTAATCATGTCACATGAATAGATTTAGGTTTCACAAAACCTAGATACTAAGATTCTACTCACTACACATCGTAAAATAGAAATCTAAATCAAAGTGCAAAAAGTAATGGAAAGAATCATCATGAAATCTAAAAAAATTGAATCTTTAAGTCTTCACTTCTCCTCGCTTTCTTGGTTGTTCTTAGCTTCAAAAACTCTCTCAAAGTCGTGCCAAAAGGCTCTCCTCAATAAACCATAACAAGGCTTTATATATGAAGAATTAAAAAAATTAGGTCAATTGGAAAAGATATGATCGGGGACATAACCGTGTTTTTTGGTCGTGTAACAATTTGTGCTTCACGTTTGTCTTTTTCTTCTTTTTTTTTATTAAACCTGGAAACGACATAACTAACAACATAATCATGTCTTTTGGTTGTGTCATAAGCTGTGACAGATGAAAATCGGTTTCAAATTTGCCTGGAAACAACACAATAATGTCATTCCGTTGTGTCAATCTTCAAACCTTCATAACTTACTCATTTTAGCTTCGATTTGAGTGAAATTTGTTTATATCTTCTTGTTTTCTCGCGTAGATTGTTTCAAAAGCAAGAAAATAAAAGTTTACTCAATTAAGTATTATTATCTAAAAATAAACTCAAATATCAAGGAAAATCATCAAAAATTACTAAATAAAATATGTGCAATTAGAAACTCATCAATGCACATGCCCATTCCTAATGCTGAGATTTTGAAGACCTAAACCTCTATGATCAGTTGATTTGGTGATTAAATCTTAGCTTACCTAATGCATTCTGTGTCTTTCACTTGTTCCAGACCAAAGAAAGTTGTTAATTATTTACCTCAATTTAAGAATGATACTGGTTGGTAACTTTGCCACTTACATGCAGTATGGAGGTAGATTTTGTTAGACAAATTTGGCTAGGACAAGTCTTCTAGCCATACTAAGACATCTTGCTTTACCATTCAATTTAAGTTAGGTTTTCTTAACTATTAAATTTAGGTTAGCAACCGTAGGTTTAAGAACACTTTGCAATGCAAAACTACAATATTTTCCAAAGCTTTTCAATTCCTTTAACCTTAGAATTTGGATTATATCATGCTAAAGCATCTATGGTAAGTTAGAGGAGAAGAAAACCCCTAATTTTACTTTGTTGACTTGTAGTCCAAAAATGGATGCAAACCAATCTAAGACTCTTATTACAATTCTAGCATTCTCCTTATCATCTCTAACACAAAGGGTTCTATCATCTGCATATGCTGGATGTGAAACATGAAAGGCTGATGTCATGACTTTGTACGGGATCCAATTCTTTTCTAGCACCTCTTTTTCAATGGCCCTGCTTAAAAACTCCACACAAAGGATGAATAGATAAGGTGGTAAAGGGTCACCTTGTCTAATTCCTCTTGTAGGGGTAAAAGGTGAGAGAAGTTTTCCATTTAATATGACTTTAGGAGCAGTTGTGGTGATACAATTCATGATTAACTTAATCCACCAATTAGGAAAACCATGCATTTACAATGACCGAAGAACAAGGTCCCACTCAATAGCATCAAAAGCTTTAGCTAAATCTAATTTAATCACCATCGAACCCTTAGTACCCTTTTTATGATGATAAGTGTGCAAATTTTCATTAACAAAATGATGTTATCTGCAACCTTCCTATGAGGGATAAAACTTGCTTGCAAAGGATGAATTAGGGTTCCTAAATGGGGTCTGATTCTATAAACTAGGATTTTTGTAATTACCTTATAGAGAGTTGAACATAAGCTGTTGGGCCTAAAACTTAAAAAGGAAGAAGTTTGCCTATGTATAGGAATAAGGTAGATGAGTATGTTATTTGTACCCAAAGAACTTATATGTATATTGTAAATTCTAGTGATTAGGTTAATGACTAAGCTTCTTATTAAATGCCAACTATTTTTATAAAAACTTAAATGCAGACTGTCTTTCCAAGAGCCTATAGAAAAGATAGCATTTCTAATTTCCTCTATTGTTAATCTTTTATTAAGATTAAGTAATTGTTCAAGAGATAGAGGAATAGCCTGAAACATGAGAATGGGATTACTCCAAGGACTCTCCAATTTTGAAGAAGTGAGGCACTTACTAAAATGCTCATTTATAACCTGACCTATTTGAGCTTGATTATATAAGTAGTTGCTTGCATTATCCATCAAGCTTAGGATTATATTTTTAGTTCTTCAAGTGATGATAGAAACTTGGTAACCGAGTGTTCCTTTCTCCTTTAAGAATCCATTTTGTCCTAGCTTTCATTTTCCAGAGGCATTCTTCCCTATTCAAGACTTCCTCTAACTACATTTTTAGAGTAAGTTTCTGATTCATCAAATCAACATCAAGCTGATGAGATATTTGTATATCTACATTTTTTATTTTATCAAGAAAATCCCCTTTTTGAAGCTAAATTAATCCAAAACATACTATATTCTAGTGTCTAAACACTCTTTGACAGCCTCTAGATTGCAAGCAAACAATTATTACTACTTTCTTGCCAAATTTTTTGAATTAAGTTAAGGAAATCCCTATGTAAAAACCCCTATGTAAAAACCAATGGTTTGAAACCTAAAAGCTTAATTCCCTCAATCGGATGAGTCTTGAGGAGAATTGCATAGTATTCAGAAGGCCAATTCTTGGCGTGAAAAATTTTTGAGTCAAGAAACAAAGTCCTCCACTCATTATTACACCAGCCCCTATCCAATCTTCTTTACATTAAAGAAGAGATTAATCTTTCATTTGTCTAAGTGAATTTGGGTTCAACAAACCCCATATCAGACAAACCATAGTCATTCATATAGCTTGGAAAGTTAAAAGCTCTGGTTTTATTAAAAATATTTGAACCCTATTGTTTAAGAAGAGATACTATGTCACTAAAATCTCCTAAAGCACACCATAGCATATTATTGAAAGTAGAAAAAATGCTTCTAAAGCTATCCCAGACCTATGGCTTAAAAGATGGATTAAGGGGACCATACACTATATAAATAGCTAAAGTAAGGGTCGAAGGTCTAACCTTACAAATAAGATGGAATTCTTACAAGGTTTGTTTTGCTATGTCTACATCTAACATCTCTGTATTCCAAATAAGAAGAATTCCTCCCCTTTAACCTTTAGCTTCCTCAATAGCAAAACCATCTAGAGGGGAATAATGAGCAAAAGTGTAGGTGTTGAGAGAATCTAGACTTATTTCAAGAAGAACTACTAAATCTGGGCTGTATTCATTAATGACTTTCATAATGGCCACTTGCTTAGTGCTAGAGTCCATTCCCCTGACATTCCAAGCCATAACCTTTGTGTTACGAATAGTGGTAGAGAGCTTATCTTCTTCCATTCTTTACACCATAAGCTTATACCAAACTATTTCAAGACTTACTCTTCCAATACCCTTCACTTCAAAAGAAAACTCACTAAGATTCTTTATCAAGTCTAACATAGCCATGAATTTCTCCCTAGTGATGAAGGTTAATGGAATTGTATCCAGCTTTTTCACTCTCACTGTCACTGGCAAGACCTAATTGAACATGTCCATCTCTAGCATCCTGATGGCTTATTCTATGATTCTCCTTATAGACCACTCTTAATTGTCCATAAGATCTCCTATTTTCAAGTTATTCCCTCGAATAGCTATTTAAATCTGAATTGAGCAATCTATCTCGAATTCTATTATCAATCCTAACCTTGTCAGGTCGACTTTCCCTTGAAGTAGCAAAACTACCCCTATTATTCGTAGTTACATATGTAGTATCGCAATGTAACCGGAATCCTTGTGACATTGACTAACTCTACTAGAGCTTAATGGATTTGTGTCCCTTCCTCTAGTATCAATAACTTACTCGCCTTCTCTAACTAAGGATGATCCGAATGAGGACAAAGCAGTTTGATATTGAAGGTTAGGTTGACTTTGTGTTCCATTTTTCTTAAGGCGTGACTTAAGTTGAGAACTAGAAATTGTTACATACTTTTTCGTTCCCTTAAGTTTATAAGTTGAGGGTTCTGTTTGGGTGTTTCTAGCTTTAAATGCAAAAACGTTACTCTCATTATGAATGACAATGTGTCCATCAACTTTAATTTCTCTCTTAACTATAAGGCTATTATTACTAGTAGCCGCAAGTTCCTACCCCAATGAGATGACATCATGGTTTGAGGTGGCTACTTCATCCCTTTCTGCCATAGTATCCATTTCTTTTCTAATTTCGGAGCTATTCACACTTATAGAATTTGGCCCTTTGGGTATATCCAATATTACCTTTAGTTCCCCCTTGTTTACTCCTTATTTTAACTATGCCTTAGGAATCAAAATTTTCTTATTTGGTTTAGGCATTTCTCTAGTTTCCTTTTTCAATTTAGCTTCATAACTAATTTTTCATTGGCAACTAAGACCCAAGCTCGATAATTATCATCCTAATCTTTTCCCTAACTGGCTCAACTAGGTTCTATAGGGGAGGTTGTAATACCTTCCATTTGTATAATACTATCAGTCACCTTCAACGAAAGTCTCCTTTGTCTTAATCAAATTAAGGCAGGACTTCTCACTATGTCCTATGTACCTACATTTACAATAAAGCAACATAATGCCTTGAATTGTAACTTACATATTGCATTATCAATGATGATGGAGTGTACTAGGGGTTGATGAAAATTGACTTACACATAGAATCAGGCAAACTTGCCCCTCTTAGCTTGCGTAATGAAAGTATTAATCTTAAGTACTAGACCTATGAGACTACTTAAGGCTTTAAGGAGCTCCAGATCATAGTATTCAAGAGAAATCTCACAAGAATGAGCTTTTAGACTACTACGGAATTATAAGAGGATGGAGAAGCCCTAAAATTAGGTTCTCACCTTATTATAGTTAGGAAATGACCGTTAATGAACCATAATCCATCCCTAATTACTAAGTTTAAATCATCAAAGTTAGAAAAGGAAATCACATAAAAACTTGATCCAATACTAACAATGGAGAAATCTTAATCAAAAGCCCAAATAAGTTTTAATTTCTGAAAAAGGAACTTAGAACCTAAAGAAGCCCCATATAATCTAACAATTGTTGAATTTTTCCATTTGATGCGAATTTTCTTTTTCTCCTCAGAGGAAATAGATAAGCATTTAATACCTGACCTACATTGCAACTCGAATCATCCTCCTTTAAGGGGTTTCTTTGCTCCTCTTGACATTTTTCCATTTCATCTACCTCATTCAGCGAAGAGGCCTCTGCATAATTACTTCCTAAGTGTCCTAATACTTTTGCCTTATAAGAAACCCTAAGGTTTCTAAAATCACCTACAATTAGGACATTTCCTATAGGGGAATCCTATAAAAGAACAAAAGAACCAAGATCAATAGAAGATTCTAATTTAGTATCTTCGATTGGTTTAAGCCTTTTCTTCTTTCGATTGTAAGGAATAGGGTTGGGGATTGCCAAAGGATCGACTAAAGAGTTCATAGTTCCAAAGGTGTCGTTCGTGATAATGGAACTAGTTTTGAACAACATGGTTTCATGATTTTATCATCTTATCTTTTATAAAGGCTTCATATATATATATATATACATATATATATATATATATAAAGCCTCAGTAGGCTTATCATAACACAAGGGGTTTCACTAAGAAATCATCCTAAGTGACTGGTAAATATAAGATATAGCTTCCATTCAGGAAATTATCTCTAAAGAAAATAAAAATTAACTTATTAGACTTTATACTATCTTTATGGCTTTGACATAGCTCTAATACCATAAGGCACCTAAGAGGTATATAAATTAAAAATCACAACATAAGTTTTAAAATAGTGCTGTGACTTAGATCTATAAGATTAGATAAAAATAGTCTTTTGAAAATATGATTTACTTAGAAAAACTATGCCCTCTTCTAGTTTTGCTACTTCTAAGCAAACAAAAGAATCTATGTTAAATAGAAATAAAATACATATGAAAGATTTTGATAAAGTAATAGATGACTGGAAAATTCCTAAAACTTCTTATGATCAAATTTACCAAATGGCTAAATGGAAAATTTTTGGTAAAAATGATTATGTTATAGCCACAGAAGAAAAAGATATCTCCATTTCAAATGGCTTAACCACAATAAAACTGTTAAATAATGAATCAATTAAAAAATATTCCAAAGAATGGAATTATATGCATGTAGACCTAGTTCAAGTAAGAGCCAAACCTCTTACTAAATTAGGTCTTGACACTTTTGACTTCATGGTCCTTAAAGATGTTAGGGAATTGGACTATGAAAGATCAATGCATGCCTGAATTGAGACTAGTCTTAGTATTGGTCAAATACAATTTGAATGTTACCCAAATGTTACTTTAGGTCTTAGAGACAGAACCATAATAAATTCTTTAATTCTTTCAATAAAAACACATAATTATAGAATGTTAGAAGGTGCATTACCAATAGCTGTAACATATAGAATGTATTTTAAGTTAATAAAAACTGCTTTTAGTTCTAAAGCCTACAAGATAGATAAGAGAGGTCAAACCCTTCTTATTCAAACAGACTTAACTAAAGCCAATGTATCAATACCTAAAATGATCCAATAGAGTCAGGCTAACTTGTCTAAACAATAGGAAGTAAAAAACCCACTTCCAAAACAACCTATTTACAATACCAAACCTTCCAATATAGTTCAACACATCGAAAGTAAGGTAACCATCCAATTTACTAAGACATCTTTTAATCAACCTACAAGAGCCTTAGAAATAAGGTCAATGTCCTCATCCTCTAAGAGATCAATAGATTTACCTCTACCTCCTCCTAGATTATCTACACCAATTAATGTTCACCAAAGTGATCAAATTAATGTCCAAACTAATCCTCCACTTAGTGGAATAATGTATAGGTCAGGTATAACTATACCAATTTACCAAGTCAATGAACTAGTTTATGAAGAATCTTCAACCTCAATGATAGGTAATCCAAAACTTAATGTTTTAGAGAAACCCTTTGAACCAGACAAGATTCTTCTAAACAAAGAGTTTAATTCACCAAAAAATGGAAAAAAGATATTAAAAATAGTATTTTAATACTTTTAAAAATGTTACTAAACAAATAAAAGATGAATATTATAATTTTATGTATGAAAATGGTTTTCAAATATATTTCTTCGAATGGCTTGAAGAATATTATTTGAAACCTAAACAAATCAATGTTTCAAATGGAAACTAAGTGATGGTTAGATTATAAAATCTATTCATCCATCACTCAGTAATATAAAATGTATAAAAACACTAAAATAAAACTTGTGCCTTTCAAAAATGCAAATGAAAGTGAAGGCACAAGAATTAAAAAAATAATTAATCAAAATAATTATACTAATCAATATTTACATACAATAGGTAAACGATTAGATAGAATGGAAAATGTAATAAATAATGAAGTAAATAAAACTTATGAAATATCTTCAACAAATAAAAAGATACCTTTAATTAAACCTTTTGAAAAGTAAAAAAATCTAAGTAATGAATTTTTAAAGACCTTAGATGAAAAGAAAAGAATGTTAATAAATAAAATAGTAAAAGAAGAAAAAGAATTAAAACCAATTGATATATTAAAGTTAGATACTCCAATTAATTCATCAAAATTAAGGGGTATTATCACGAATAATACTCCTTCAGAAAAAATCAATATACTCAATGAAACTGATAATGATTAAGTTACCAATGTTTCTTCAAAGAATAAAAATGATTTGGAAAATGATACAACCTCTACTGTTTCTTTAAAAGATTTAAAACTTAATGAAGCTTGTGAACAAATTAATAAAATTACTTGGAAAGAACCTCAAAAATTATATTATCAAAGATTTTCGCCTCCTGATATAATTTTTAAAGAAAAAAACAATAACTATTAACATAAGTATTCTGTAGGATTTACCTATGAATGGAATATAAATGGATACTTAGAGCAAAAAATACTTAATGTTCTTAATCAAATGATAATATTTTCAAACACTAATAAAACAATTCCAAATGTTACTGATTATCAAGTAGCATTACTTTTAATTTTAAGTTTTACTGGACAATTAAAAGGTTGGTAGAATAACTATCTCACTAAGGAACAAAGAAATAATGTTTTAACATCTTATAAAATTGATGAAAATGGAATTAAAATACTTGATGAAATGATGAACCAATTTAAGACATGGTTAATACATTAATATTTTCAATAAATCAACATTTTATAGGAGATCCTTTGCACATTAGAGACAAAACCTTAGATCTCTTATCCAATATGAAACATAAGTCCTTACGAGAATTTTGTCAATATAAAGACATCTTCTTTCAGAGAGTTCTTCTTAGAAATGACTGCAATTAGCTTTTCTAGAAAGAAAAATTCTTAACAAGTTTACCTAAATTAATAAGACAACAAGTTAGGAATAAAATCCATGAAGAAAATAATGGTGAAATTCCTTATAATGAATTATCATATGGAGAATTGGCTTCATATGTTTATAAAATCGGCATGCCTATTTACCACAATAATACTTAAAAAACAACTAAAAAATGAGCAGTGCATGAGACGTGAAGGATTAGGTGATTTCTATACACAATATGATCCTTGATTTATTCAAGAAAGGAAGGGAAAAATCTCTAAAAATTCACAATGCTCTCAATGTTCACATAAAAAACCTAGAAGGAATTTTACGAAAAATTCTTTTAAAAAACTTGAAAGACTTGAAAATGAGAGGAAAAAAAAAAAGATAAAGAACCTAAGAGAAAATCTTATAAATAATTAAGGTGCTAAAAATGTCGAAAAAATAATCATACAGCAAATTTCTATAAGATCAATAATAAACTTAATAAATTAAACCTTAATGATAAAACAATGGAAAACATTCTATAAATTTTTGTAGAAAATGAACCCTCTTCGTCTAAAGAAGAAAATGATTATGGAATTCAAGTCAATGACATTGAATCAAAATCAAGTTCTTCTAAGAATGAAAAGGAATTAAATGTTTTAACTAATGAAGAAAAATAAATTCTTCCCAAAATTAATCAATTGTCTAATGATAATGAAAATTTTAAATATTTAAAGAAAAATTCTAAACCTACTCTTTCACTTACTTGCAATTTGCCATATAATCTTAATGAAATCCCTAAAAGAGGTAAAAGATAACAGAAAAAATCTATTTTTATTAATGATCTTTATCATGAAATTAATGTTCAAAAACAAGAAATAAAAGAATTAAAATTAAAGTAATTAAAATTACAAAAGGATTTTCTTGAATTAAAACAAAAAATGGTTATTCAAGAATATTCCAAAAATGAGTCTAATAATGATGAAGCAAAACATCAAACAATGATAATGTGCAAAAATTATCTGAAAATGATTCTGATTATCTTCTACGACTTGTAGAGATAACCACGAGAACATAAATAATTAATGTCACAATAAGGATTAACAATGAATTCATTTTAAAAATAACTGCATTATTTAATACTGGTGCAAATTTGAACTACATTAGGGAATGGTTAATTACCTACTAAAATTTTGAAAAAATAACTCAATCCTTTAGTTCTGCATCCGGTAATAAATTATATATTAATTTTAAACCGTCTAATGTTGAGATTGTAAAAGGAAAATTTTCTTATAAAACAACTTTTATTCTTGTTAAGAATTTAAAGCAAAATGTTATTTTAGGAACTCCTTTTATTAATCTTATTCAACCATTTTCTATTAATGATGAAGGAATTGAAATAAACTATTTGAAAAGGAAAATTATTTTCAATTTTTTTTCAAAACCACAAGTCAAATATTTAAATGTTTTAAGACAAAATTCAATCTCAAAATTGAACTGTTTAATCGAATGTAAAGAAAAACATTTAATGTTTTTAAAAAGTGATCTTGAGTTTAAAAGACTTAAAACTTAACTTTCAAATAATAATTTGAAGAAAAGAATTTCTAACTTAGAGTTTGAAATTAAAAATTCAATATGTTCAATGTTACCTAATGTTTTTTGAAATCGAAAATCACATATTGTTGATTTGTCTTACGAAAATGATTTTAATAAGAAAAATATTCCAACGAAGGCTAAACCTTCACAAATAAACAATGAAGTTTTAAATCATTGTAAGAATGAAATTAAAGATCTGCTCGATAAAAAATTAATTTGTAAAAGTAAGTCTCCATAGAGTTGTTCAGTTTCTCATGTTAATAAAAATGCTGAAATTAAGAGAGGTGTATCAAGGTTGGTAATTAACTACAAACCTCTCAATAATGCTTTTAAAGGATTAGGTACCCAATACGTAATGAGAAAGATTTACTTAACAAATTACACAATGCAAAATTGTTTTCAATATTTGATATGAAATTTGGATTTTAACAAATTCAGATTAATGAGAGTGATAAGTATAAGACTGCCTTCACTGTTCTGTGTGGTTAATACAAATGGAAAGTCATACCATTCAAATTGAAAAACGCTCCCTCTAAATTTTAAAGAATAATAAATAAATTTTTTAATGACTTTTCAAATTTTATTATTGTTTATATAGATGATCTTTTAATATTTTCATTTAATGTAGATCAACATTTCAAATACATAAAAATTTTCTAAACTAACATTAGATTTTTAGGGTTTCACATCCATAATGGGACAATAATTCAAATCCAAAAATCCATTGAATTTGCGCCCAAATTTCCCAGTGAAATTAAAGATAAGAATCAACTTCAAAGATTTTTAGGAAGTTTGAATTATGTAGCTGATTTCTTTTCTAATCTTAATATTCTCTATAAGCCCTTATATCAAATATTAAAAAAGAATCCTCCTCAATAGACAATTGAACACACCAATTTAGTAACATTAATTAAAGAAAAAATTAAAGAAATCCCCTCTCTTCATATAGCAATTCCATCTTTACAAAAGATAGTAGAACCAGATGCTTGTGATATAGAATTTAGTGGAATTCTAAAACAAAGACAAAATAGTAAAGAATGTATTGTCCAATTTATATATTATTCCACAATCAAAAGAGTTATTCCACAATCACAAGAGAAATTTTAGCTATTGTTTTAACAATCTCTAAATTTCAAGGTCATTTGTTAAATCAAAAACTTCTTTTAAGAATTGATTATAAAGCAGCTAAAAATGTTTTCTTAAAAGATGTCCAAAATATTGCTTCAAAACTAATTTTTGCTGGATGGCAATCAATTTTATTTGTTTTTTATTTTAAAATTGAGCATGTCAATGGTCTTCTAATTCTCTTCTCGATTTTCTTACTTGTGAATTTTTATAGGAAGATACCTTCCAAAGACAAAGGAAAAGGGAAGGAGCCCTTGAAAAAGGGTCTCACCAATGTTCGATCGTGGCTCAATGCCACAAAACCATAAAGACAAAGGAAAAGGGAAGGAGCCCTTGAAAAAGGGTCTTACCAATGTTCGATCGTGGCTCAATGCCACAAAACCATCAAATGTCCCATTAATGATCAAGGATGAATCATCATCCTCAACACCTTCCAAAAATAATCCAGTCCTAATGACACTTCAAACAAAACCCAATGAAAACCCTTCTGAAATGTCTAATATTGTAATAACACTTGAATTCCTTAGAGTACTTATAATTGCTAAAGCGCTTGTAATTGCTCTACAACCAAAAATTCTTCCTCTAATAATCCCAAGAATCCAACTGGTAGAAGAAGTAATTTCACTAAAATTGACTAATCAAAATGTCTAAATCATAAAGGTAACATCCTCTTCGAGAAAAGCTCCTCAAAAATCAAAATTTTTTATCAGAGAAATTTTCAAATACATCTTTTCTGTTGAAAAGGATATGTTTCAAAATGATCCTTATGAATATGTAAGAAAAACTTTTACTGAAAATTTTTTTTCGATCCTTATGATTTTGCCAAACCAATTCAATTTTATGAAAGAATCTTGAGTGAGACTAAATCAGTTTCATTCAAACATTTTGAAAACAATAGAATGATTAGTTATTTAACTACCAGAATTTATAAGGTCATAAACCTTAATAATGGCATAATCATCCAACAATGTCTATTAAATTTCAAATAAATCCAATAGCACCACAACCAAATTATCGAGCCACTTATAATTATTATGATTATAAGCAGGCATGGTGGAATGCTTTCTTTCAAATGAACCCCAAATGGTCACATACGTAGCTACTCTTTTTTGAAAATTGGTCATAAAAAAATCTTATCTACTGGTTTGCACACTAATAGGATGAATTCAGAGCAACCAATGAGATAGTCCATGATAGAGCCGAAAGGGTTTTAATGCTTTCATCAATAAATACAATCCTTCAACTCAAGAAAATTTTTTGAAAAGGGATATGCTATATTTTATGCATATTAGTGTTTCATGAGTAATGACGTGGTTTTTTTATTATAAAAATGACAATGAAACAAATACCACTATCTTTATCCAAAAATATAAGGTTAAGTGGTGGGAAAATTTCAAAATGTAGAACAAAATTGAAGAAGAACCAATCTTAACTTAGATAAAAAACTACAATGAAGATTCCTCGATTATTCCAATCAATGTTTCAATACCTTTCTTTCATGACAAAAGTTTCTTAATATTGTCAATGGCTTGTGCTAGTTTTCCTTGACAAATGAAGCAGCTTCTGGAAAAAGTATTAGCAAATCTCAATGAATCAACCAAAGAGTCTACATCAAATTCAATATCCAACTTCAATCATAGTAGTGACACCAATGAAGATAACTACTATGAGATAAACTTAGAAGACCTTTAGGAAATAGAATTTTGAATGTATTTTAAATGTATTTTGTATGTATTTTCCTACACTGTAAAATACCATAGAATTACAAATGACATATGTATCACAATGCATAATTTTGTTAGCAATGATGTTAGAATCCATCTTTTTATCTTTTTGACTTTTCACTATTTACTACAGTGAATTGTCTACCACAATGATTACTTTTCACTATTCATTTATAATGAATTATCGGCCTCTTCCATTATAAATTGAGGCATCTTCCCTCATTTCATCTATCTAAATTTTTTCCATCCTAATTTTTCCATTCAAAAACTTTCCACCTTCTTTCCTCTCTATCCTCACTCTCTCTTCCATCCTAAGTTTTTCCTCCTTTCTCTCTCTCGAATCCTTTTCTCTCCATTCTTTCTCTCTTCTGATCTTCTTTTCTTCTATACATTCCTCATCCCCTATTTTCTTCTTTAACTTTCCATCTCTTTTAACCTATCCATAATTGAGAAGCGGTTATATGCTTCTATTCTAAAGTATAATACACATCTTCAATATTCAATGTTCCTTGTTTTTATATTTTCTTGTATGAGTAAATAATCTATATGTAATGCTCAAATGTTTATAAAGTTTTTCAAATATTAATAAAATAACCCTCTATTTTATTACCTTTCTTTCTTTTATATCTTATGGTGGGAGTCTCTATCTCAGATAGGTGTATCTTCATTAGATTTTAATATTTTAATGCTTTATGTTTATGTTAATGCATAAACCTCATAATCGGCAGGATATACCACCTATGATGGTTTTCTTGTAATGTTTATGTTCTTTAATTTTTATATGTTTATACATAAAGTCCACTAGTCTTGGCTCAACTACTATGGTGGTTATGTTTCTTTAATGTTGTTTAATATTTAATATTATAAAATCCTATTAAGTGCAAGTAGTGGTTTCAATTAAATGTTTAATGTTCTTATTTATATCTAATTGATTAATGTTTAATGCTTGTTAATGTTTAAATATGTCTCAAATAGTACATAATAATAATGGTAATGATTTAATAGAACATTTTGACAATGCTGTAAAATTTTTAGAATATTTTCATCTATTCATTATGTGCGTATTTAATAATCCTCTTTGATTTATATTCAAATACATAATATGTTTTGAATACATTAATACTGCATCTTCCTACTTCTATATCTATTGATATCTTTTATTTGCATCCATTTAGGATAGATTCTCCTAGGTGCTTTATGGTTATATATAAAATGTAGTATAAGGGTTCACATTTTGTAGTTTTTTTTAAAAAAGAGGCTTACATTTTTGTACCATGCATTTAAAGGTCCATATTTGCAAGTTAAACTCATTTCAAGACCGCCGCCCATCTACTAGTAATTAACATTGTATGGATTGAGGCCTTGAAATGAGTACAATTTATAAACATAGACCCTTAAATACACGTTTTAAAAATCCAAGGCTTTTTTTGCAAAACTTCACAAACACAAGTGTTCCTTTGCATTTTTCTCATATCTAATTATTTACTATTACATATAAAAAAACAATTACTATTATTTGTTTATTTTTAATATTTATGGCAATATATAATTAGTGCATATGTAGATTTTTATTCCATGTGATTTTAATTTTTAATCTCATATCAAAAAGGTTAAATACTCACTAGAAACCGCCTCTTTAGCCATTGTTAGCCACCGTAAGTTTATCTACCCTCCAAAGCGTGGTGCTTTCCTTCAAGTGGTGGTTTTGTTTCACCCTTAAGTATTAATTTTATACATGAAACATTCAATACCTAAAATTACACCATTTTTCCAAAAATTCTTCTAAAATTCCTTTTCGTTGTCTCCTATTCCCTCACCATTTTCCCTAAGTTTCCTAGTGACTAAACTTCTCAATCAAGGTCAATTTAGGATTTCGTAGTAAGGGATGGGATGAGTTGTCCAAATTTTTCTCCTCTATACATGTTAAATGGTTTAAATAGGTGTCCAAATTTTAGGTTCTTAGTCCACTAACATGCTTAATTCCATCTCTTGGTCTTGTCACGCCTTTTTTAGATTTTTCCCTAATGCCACATATTTTTCTATGATTTTTTTTTATTTTCTTCTATTAAATTAATGTATTTCTTCATATATTCGGGTATTTTAGATAATTACGATTATACATATTTACATAATAATTATATTCTATATATATATACATATCTTCTACATATTATTTTATGTCATTTAATATTTTTATTACTTATATAATTTATCTATAAAAGTTTATTTATTATCTATACCAATTTCATACATTTCTAATATTTATACAATTATGTAGTAAAATTCATTATTTTAGCTTTATATTTTTATTATTTTATATGTATATTACCTCCATATTGTTATATGTCATTATATATACATATATTTTTTTTTCTTATACCCATATAACTCATCTTTAAGATCCTGCTAATTATTAGGGCTTAATTCACACGATTCTAACAATTATAACACATTAAAATCAACTAATATTAACTATTATTTTATTATGATTTTGAAATCCACACTTACCAAATCCCTTTAACTTAATATTCCTAGTCTACATGTAAGATACTATCTTGTCCCATAAGTCTTTGGCTATCTTTTGATGAAAGGCTTTACACAAAACTTCATTTGACAAACCCAATTAAATAATAAAGAAGACTTTCTCGTCAATCTTGACATCTTGTCCTCATCTATTAAACTGGGCATTTTGTCTTTCCCTAGCAATGCCTTATGCAACTCATTTTACCTTAAAATTGCACGCATCTTGATTTAGAACATAGCAAAACTCATGTTGCATTCATATTTCTTGGTATCAAATTTTGTTATTACCATTTTCAAAACCTAAAAAAAATGTTAATGAGCTTGGATACGAGTTTGTAGGGGATAACCAGGGTCAAGATCTTATTTAGGCACACTAATAATAGAAAACAACAAAATAGAGAAAGTAATAAGACATAAAAATTTACATGATTTGATAATTAGCTTACGACACTAAGTATATAAAAGAAGAAAATCTACTAATAATCAAAAGAAAATGATATAAATATAAAAGAGAATATCACTCAAAATCCTTTAACTCAATTGCATTCAATATCTTTCTAAGTTAAAAGAATTTTTTTCTTCTTATAGGAAAATCTATCTGATTTTACAGGTTCTAGATTATTTATCTTCCTATACGGACGGCTAACAGGTCAACAGCTTCTTAGTGCTTGTTAACATCCTCGGATATACTTTATTATGTCATCTTTGGCGCTATTATATGAAAACAGGCTCTAGATTATTTATCTGCATAACGTGTGAAATGCAGCATCCACTGGGCTAATACTTCAATTAAAAAACCCATGCATATTTCCTACTTCTTCTGTACTCGTATCGTTGTCAATGCCTGTAGTGTTTGGTCTCTTGACCTATCCTCTCAGGTGTGCTCAGATCCAAACCTGATTGGTTGATTTGACGTCATAAACCTTTTGACTTATCTGGGGCATCCGAGTCATCTCGGGTTTTCCTTAAAAAATAAACAAAAAGGAAAGAAAGAAAATTGTTTTTAAATAATATTGATACATCATAATGTTGACTTCCAAAATAAATTTTAGTTGCCGTAAAAATTGATGGATGTTGGTGGCAGTGGTCGGCCAGTAGTATCAGGAGATGATAACAAGGGGTTCAAACATCTTCTTGCCGTTGGTTATTGATAGCAGATCATTGTCTCGATGATGATGATAATATTATATATAAATAATAACGAAGGGAATGGCATATGCATATATAAAATAATATATATAAATTAGTATTTGAAATTTTTTTGATGATGGACTTGTTAAATTTCATATTGAGTTGGTTGGCATTTAAGTTTATGTTTATATAGAAAATACAAGATTATCTTACCATCATATACAATTTATCTAGCGTTTAGGTCGTATGTCATTATATCACATAAATTTGATTTTTCTGGAAAAAGGCGAAAACTTATTCACACTTAGGATATAAATTAATGCTATGCTTCTTGAGAAATTGATTGGTGTTCTTAGGTGTTGTATTATTCATGTCTCTTTGTTAGCGTCAAATTGATTGTACTTTAAGCTGTGGAGAAAATCGAGAAAAAATAGGATTTATGGATTATAAGATCGTGCATCGATAGTTCATGAATTTAAATAATTTTATTACTTTATTCATTATACATGAAATTTCTGTTGTGATATTATCTTAATTTACCTACTAATACAGAAGCCAAGGGCAAACCTTCTATCGGGAAAAATAAAAAGTTGGGAGGTTGAGGATTTAGTCTTGTGTGTATCTAATTACAAGGATCATAAATTCTATGTATACTGTCTTTATGTAATATGTGTTTATGCTAATGCAAGGGCTCTATATGCCCAAACTTAATATGAAAAAGGAAAAAAGAGAGAGAGAGAGAACTGTTGAAAGATGATGCAACTAATCGTTCCATTTTGAAATACTGATTATGAGTCATTTTCTATAAAGTTTAATAGTCTGTTTACTTTCTAGAGTGAAATAGAGAGAGAATAAAAAAGTTAATTATACCTCGTAATTACCAAGAATAGACTAGGTATTTCTATCTCAATGTTTACTTCATGTAATTTTTTATTACTTGAAATACTTATTCCATTCTCTACATCACCTCATTAATTACAATATTAAGTTGGGAATACAAGTAATAAGACTAGTTTATTCTTATTTAGTCGTTAATTGTGGTATTAATAAAGGTAAAATAGTTGCACCATTTGAATTTTTTATTCCATTAGTAGATAAAATAAAAAATTTAACATATTCTTCAATAGCATTTGATTGTATAATTTTTATGACACTGAAGAAAACTAGACAAAAAGTTTTATCTTATATTTGATTTGTAATTTTACTTAATAATTAAACAAATAATTGGGTTGATAGACTAGATAAAAGTAGGAGTTGACGCGGTTTAGTTCAGTACGGTTTACCTCTCCTCATCAAACCGAATATAATATAATGGTTCATTTTTTTTTTAAAGTTAAACCTAACCATACAGTTCAGTTTATAAAATTTTCGAACTAAATTAAAACCGATTCGGTTTAGTTAGGTTCGATCCACGATTTGAACCGTTTGTATCAATTTTTTACTAAACATTTTTAGTAAAATAAATATGAAATTTCAAATGGAATTTACTCAACTTAATCTTAATAATTATCACAAAATTATGATAAAAATAACAAAATATGAAAAAATTGATGAAATTTATAAAGATTAATAGAAGAAAATATAAAAAAGTACAAAATAATCGTATAATTTCTTTTTATCCAACTAAACTGTTTGGTTCGATTTTAAACGGTATGGTTCGATTCAAGAAAGCAAATCGAACCGCGAATCGTTTATACATAAGCCAACCAAACCATAAACCAAACGAATCACAAAAAACCAATTTTTCAGTTCGATTCGGTTTACAGTTCGACTCGTTATTTGCGGTTTTTTTGCCTACCCTTAGATAAAGATAAAAAGCTCGAATTTTCTCTAACTTATACCATGATACAAAAATAAAATTTATTGAATAAAGATAAAAATATTTTGCATTTTCAAAAATATTCCTCTAAATTCATGCTATTATATTATAGTATGTATTGCATTATTATAATATTGAGTTAACTAATATTATAAAAAATTATTTATTTTATAATATCAATAATTAATTTTTAATAGCTAATAAATCTATATCTTTTATTTAATATTATATATAATTTTTTTAATTATATAAATTCAATAATCTATTCAAATCGTAATTCAAATAACATAAATATATAATTAAATATACATTAGACAATGTTAAAGATATAAATGTCAAAATATAATAAATTTATACTATTCAATCCTTCTTGTATTTATTATGTCCAGTTTATTTATATAGTTCAGTTTAATCTTTATAACTAAACGCTACCTTAAGTAACAATTATTCTAAAAGAAATAAGTACTAAAAAATCCATTGGAATTAAAATGCCGTTATATTTTTCAAGTAACAAAGTAATAAATAGTTGTGAGAAAATAATTATTCTATTATCTTTAAGCAAACGGATCATAAGTTTTACATATATGCCTTGGTTGCTAATGGTATAATGTTGCTTATATGGTCGCATAACCACCATCAAGTTTCCAAATAATTTGTGCTAGAATTTTATAGAAAAAGCTTGAGATATCTCTATATATAATTTTACATTCATTACAACACGGCTCATTTGATGTATGTTTTGATTAGCTTTTGAACAACATGGTTTGGTGATTTCATCTTAACCTTTTATAAGACGTTTCATTTATTTATTTATTTTCCCAATACTCGTAAGGCAATTATTGATTACAGTTGATCTATTTTGGCTTAGTTCGTAATCTATAAATAGCCTTTAGCTAACGGAGTTTTTCTAAAGGTAGCACGTTAAAATCTTGGCATATTATACAAAATTTTACAATTATCAATTATTTTTCAAGAGGTGCGATGACCTCTATTGTTGGCTGATGATGGGAAATGGTTGTGTTTAATCGCAGCAAAAAGTGAAAATTTAAAAGATAAATAAATTATTAAACATAGAGAAGAAAAATATTTTGTTTTCTGTATTGTATACTTATTAACGTTATTGATTATATTGTGAATAACAAACCTATCGAGTGTATCCTGCGGTGACCTCCTAATAATCTCCATCTATCTCTAAAAACGCAAAGAAACAATAATATAATTTCACAACAAATTAAAACTAGGTACCTACGTTTGTATAATGAAAAGAATGGCTGAGGTCCAGATGGAAGTGGAACCATACATGCATGCAGTTGATTTAAGGTAATGATGGAATGGAATTTAATTTAATTTGGTATAATTCTTTTTTTAATCATCTTTCTATATATATAATAAAATTTTTGCATTAATCTGTTGTGATCCTAATTCCTACCAGTAGTTAAGTTGCAAAAATTGAAATTAAACTAATATATTAGTGGGGGGAAAAGTATATATACAACGCTCATACAGCAGTACTAAATTATGTATGTGTGTATATATATATATATATATATATATATAATAAATACAAACATGGCTACATGTGATAAAGGTAGAGAGCTAACAGAATAGATAGATTGGTGAAATAAAAAACTAGTAATGATTTAGCTTGAGTAATTGGGATCGGTTGAGAAGGCTGTAAGAATTCATCATCATCGTCTTGTTATCATCATCCGGCTTGCTGATCAGACGACATGCCCCCATGAACATGTTCCAGGAAGGCATAGGAGACAAATACCCATTATTATTGTTATTATTGGAAGATACATGTGCATATTTTTCAATAAGACTACCTTTCAAGCTTTTACCATTATTACCGTCATCATCCTCCACCTCCATCTCTGCCAGTACTTTATAGAAGAGATCCACATCACAAGGAAGGGAGATTGGACCCTGGCGCCGCAGCCCATATTTTGATTCAGCTTCTTCCAGCAGAATCCGGAATAGCGGGTGGTTCGCCCGTTCTGCCTTCACTACGAACCGTTGTTTCTGGTTCTCCGGTCCTACGTAAACAGGGAAGCAACCCGCGGGGACTGGACTTACTTTTCTTCTGCTTATCATCTTCTTCTTCTTCTTCTTCTGGTTACGTTGAGGGTGGGGGTGGCTCTGGTGTTGGGTTGGTTTTGTGAGGCGAGATTTCTCCTCTACGTCTCCCCCCCACCTACACATTCTGAAGTTCAGTTTTTTTTCTCAAAACCTCCATTAACAAATTATTCCTTGAAAAACTTCACTTTATTTTTTCTCTTTGTATTATTGTTGTTTAATTGCACATCTCGAAAATTAGAACATAGTAATGAATGGATCAGCCATATGTATAGAATTCTTGTAGATGAAAATAACAAGTATAATATCAATTATATAATTAAAAAGAAAGATAGGAAATACACTATAAAATGATATTTGATTTGAGGCAGCAGCAGTAGATGAAAATGAGAGAGAGAGAGAGAGGAGAGCTCGCAGGCACAAACACACACCTCGACAGTACAAACTACAACTCCTCCTTTTAATTTGTGTGTGTGTGGGGGGAAAAAGGGCAACGTTGGTTTAGATATATATATAGAGAGAGAGATAGAGAGAGAGAGAGGCAAATAATTCCAATGGGCCATTTGAAAACTCAAACGTCCGAATATTTCATATACTTTTCATATATCCTTCAAAGACGCTCGTGTTGTTTGAATTTCAAAGTTACACTTTACGGGTGACGTATTTGATCAAAATTAATAGTTATCCTAATAATAATAAAATTAAAAGGCTATTTATATATATATATATATATATGTATTATCAACGTTTCCTATGATATATAGGTAGGAAAAAAGCATGTACATGCCGCCGTTTTCCTTCTGCAACTATAATTAGACTGCACAAAGTAAGAGTTTTTTTTTTTTTTTTTTTTGTCGTCGTCGTCCTCGTCTCGGTCCAGAGGCTTGGCCCCATTATATTCGGCCATCTGGTGTCGTGGTGTTGATAGATTGACTTTGACTTTGACTTAAATGCCGTCACCATGGAAATTTCCCTTTTATTCCACTTTCTATGTGCGGCTCTTTCTACTGTTGAGTCAAACCGTTCTCTCCTTTGTTTAATTTTCTCTTTTTCTTCTCTATGCAACTTTCTTTTATTCTTTTTCTTTTTTAAGATAAATATAATAAATAACAAACTGCAAAAAGAGAGATTTCATGATTTGTGAGTCAATATCCAAAATTATGCATTAAAATTTTTTCATATAATTATATTCACTATTTTTTTTAATACATTGTACCCCATTTACTATAATAATTAAATAATACCCTAGAAATGCTAGATTTCAATACAGGTGAGCATGGTGGAAACTATCAAAACTTGAAACCTATTGAATCCTAAATGAGTTGGTAGATTACAAGGTAGGTATTAAACATTACAAGATAAAAGATTCAATTCCAAATTTCCATAACTTATTTCCATAAGATAAGGTAAAAATAAAACTCTAGATCACCATAAAGATTTGTATTTATCATACTACGCGTTTCAAGTTCCAAAGTGTCCCCATAATCTATCAATATGTGCAAGGTATTATGATGCTAAATTGTACAATATAACTAATATATGTATATATATAACTCGATATGAAAAAGAAATAAAGAAATTTCAACCATATTGGTATAACTTATAACCCATCATTTCTATACCACTTTTGCATGTTAAGGATTGAAGTGGTTCCGAGAGAGCTCGATGCGATGACGAATGCGTTGGTTGGTGTGGCACATGATAAAGGGACTTCTACTATTGATTATCCTTTTTCTCCTTTATGCTGTGTTAATTTGCTAAATAAGGACTTGCTATATATGTAAAAAAGAAAAAGAAATGAAACCTGAGTATGTAATGATGATCATGTGAATTGCCTTCGGGGATAAGACTAAGGAGGAAGAAGTTCCAACTTTTGTCTAGATAGCAGCTGGAGGTAGTTAGTTTGTACATATGTTATTATTTAAAATGCATGATAATATTGATATGCTATATGATTCAATAATGTAACTATTGGTTAAATCATTATCGGTACACTTTCTTTACATTAAAAAGATAAATAAAAAGCGTATTTATATCAAAGACGAAAATGGCAATAAAATACCGAATCTAAAAGTTTTCTATCTTAATTATATATGTTTCGATTTTATGGATAACTTAATAGCAAGTAAAGCATTTAGGATCGTTTAAACCTTATGAGTTAACACCAGGTATAACGTCTAGGGGGATAGAAGGATAATAATGCAAAAGGTCTCAAAGAACTGTCCCATGCACATAAAAATAAATATCTAAATGCCGAAGATTTTTTAGGAAGATCTTATTTATTTCAAAAGTCAGCGAGCGAGGCACCGGAAGAAGATGATTCAAAATAGGATCATCAGTGGTGCTACGAGTCGGCCTCGACCTATGATCGAGCAAGTTGACAGAGGAGACTCAGATCCCTGACCACTAAGTAATTGGCTCAAGAAAAATGCACACAATATAACTACCACCCTTTAGGCGGAAGAGCGACCCAGGGAAATGGTGAAGTACGTAAATCGACTCCCTATTCTAGTTACGTAGAATAGAAATCCGTAGAGAGAAAAAAGGATCTTGGATCGGAACTGAAATGAATACTTAGCAAGGTATAGATAATCATAAAGCATGGTATCCACTCAACTATATTATAAGGAATTTCAATTTTTCGATGAGACTCAAGGTATGGATAACCACACAAATAAGGGGTATTTAAATAATAAGTGCGGTGGCTAGCTGTAACTCCAAATAGACACATAATCGAGTTCTTCGATTTCTCATTATTAAGAATATCTCCTCTATATAAAACCTATTTTTTTTTCTATTATTTTTTGTCTTCTTCATCCGTTGTTAATGCCTGTTTCGTCCTTGACGTTATTTTGTGTGTTTACACCAAATCGGTTGATGTATGCCATGCCTTTTATCTTCATTCGACCATTAGTTTTATATATATTTCTCCTGCTATCATTTTAGTCATATTTCGATATATTTGGTTTTCGTATGAAAACGGTTTATAAGATTGATCCATAATATTCGAGATCATTGTGATATGACGCATACCCTACGGTTCAATCGGGCATAAGTCTATAATATGCAACAACCCAAAACTTTTATCTTTTAAGGTTTTTATGTATGGTTAGAATTAAAAAATAATAATAATAATAATAATAATAAGATATGATTAATTATTTATTAAAAATTAAAATAAGGATATGACGAGATTGACCGAGTCTTATGCATGGATCCATTCTATTGTCTTGCTATAATGCAAATGAAAACGCTGCTCTAATCAAATTAATGAGGATTAAAAGATTACAGCTAATCCACTTTCAAACCGTAATTATTGACTAATACCCTAGATTAATCTCTTCCAAAATCCTTTTGAGTTAGAAATTAACAAGAACGCCACAATAAGTACTAATTGCAAATTTGATTTAATTAACAAAAGTAATTCTTTTGAACTCACTAAATTCAAAAAATAAGAATAATGTAAGCATATAAATATATTATAATAAAACAACAATAACGATTAGTAATTTTATTTCATCAATCTTCCATATAGAATAGTTTAACACATGCTTAAGAAAAAGTAATACATACAAGAACTCAAAACAATTGACTTTAAAATAGAACTAGGTAGATGAAGAAAGAAAAACAGGTAAGTTGAAAATAAGAACTTCTCTCTCCAATTCCCTCTACATTCTTCATGTTCGTTTATTTTTCCGCCCTCCTTTTATAATTATCCAGTTTAAAATAAAATATCTTAGCAGCGATTTTTTCATATTCATCTCCTGTGTAACTTTTTGACATAATTGCGGCTGCAGAAATCAAATTCACGTGGGCATGACTTGTATATGTGATATCATTGCATGCATAGCTTTCGAGTAACCACTAGCTCACGTATCTTTAAAATTCATCATGGGATATGGGCTCCCATTTTCCAACCTCATGAGATTTCCATGGAAGAGGAAGGGCTAGATTATGTAGGAGAGGGTCCATGGAAAGCTCACCTGCCAAATGAGAATAGATCAATTGCAATATGGGGGATGTCATTGAAAAAAAAAAAAAAAAACAAACAAATATGGGGATCTCCCCGAGGAAAAAGAAAAAAAATACAAAAATGCCGCTCTTAAGAAAAAATATTCTCAAGATTACAGCAGTTAAAAGACGATTTTAGTTCATCTTAAATAATATCTTTCCATTGAGCCCATTTGCAATTTTGGTTGAAAACATAATAAAAACCCCATGTTCTACAGATAATTACTTTTTACATCAATTAATATAGCACAAATGGATTTCTACCCGGTTATTTGTTAGTGAGATGTTCGTTTTTTGTCTTCTTTACCTACTACATAGATACGCGCTTTAAATCAATAAAGAACATATTTGTTATGTATCCATATGAATCGATATTGCAATATGGATTAGTGCTATTAATTTGTGTCGATCCGAACTAACTAATTCTAACATAAACTTGGATCTCAAGACGCACTTGCAAACATGTTAATAATTTGAAATTATAAAGGCATGAAACCGTTATGGGAAATATAATTACACTATCAAAATAGCTACATAGTATTTTGAAAATAAGAAAAAAAATCAAAAGTGAAACATCCAAATCTAATTACGTTGATGCCATCGTCGTGCAAGTAAACAAACATCCTGGGGTTCTACATCATCCTAAGGCTCAACCATCTAGGCCGCATCCAATTGGATGATCTATCCCCCATCCTAACTGTAAACACCCGAAAAATTATGCATGCATAGAGACAGGAGAAGGGTACATCTGTGTGACTCCTTTGCCCTTATCATATTGAAGATCTCTAACTGGCCTTCTCAATGGTGCGCAGGTAGGGGGCTGGGTATATTAATCTAACAAAAAGAGGTATCTCTCACGAAATGAGTGTGGCACAGATGATCCTCGAAGCTCTCCCTAACGAATGGCCTGTGATACTCAAATTCACTTGCAACCCTTTTCCCAATCAACATATCTGATAAACCATAATGTATATTCAAACTCCTTCACTATAAAGTCATGATGGTTCATAACATGGTATAGCCTCACAATTGTCTATAGATATTTCTTATTTTCAAACCATATGCCTATCTTCAATTCATTGCTGAAGCTCCATTTACCATGACTTATACTATCCTTAGATGTCACCGGTCAATCTCTAATGCTTGTAGTATAGAAAGACACAGGTTTTGACATCCCGACCATGTCCATACATATAGCTAACCCATGCCTCTAATCATTCCGTCCACGTAACTCTTGTGCTTCTTTCGCTTCTTTCCCTTCCTCTAACTAGCATTCAGTCGAACCAACGTCGGCATGACAATCTATACATCGAAATCTTCATCAATGTCCTCGCATGCCAGTTCATTCTCCACACTAGTATCTTTATTGGACTCGTTGGTTATCAATACATTAAATTCACTAAACATGCAACTACTACTTGGTACATGACATAGTAAGATCGCTCGAGATTCAAACACCCCGGTTTCAACTTGTAGTCCAACATCCTCATTGTGCCCTCCGACATCATACTCAGCTATGAGAAGCACTATCAGTGGTTGGTTTGCTTCTTCATGAATTTCAATATACATCTCTGTTAAACCACTAACTTCATCATGTCTTACTGAGGAAGTTATCAATAATTAGACATCAAAATCACCACTAATGGGGATGGCACAGAACATGTCCCTAATCCCGCTAATTAGGGGCCATTTGTCAATCAGCTCGATCTAGTGAGTTATCATGTCAACTCAAAGTTAATTACATATCAATCTAACTAACTAGTTATACATGGCCCCAAATGAAACTCCAACTACTATTCTTGAGCGCCTATTATACGTCATCCCATCCTCTCCTTCCACAATATTTCTACCGATATAACAAGCCAATCTTATATTATCTATAGTACACCTATTTGACATGTCAACTTCTTAAACTTTGACATCTTCATATAAAAATACTACCTTATAGTAGTAGTCATACTTTACTTGAATTTATGAACACATCACTTAATTTGATTTCACCATCACAATCTCTTAACGGCACTACAATCAATAATTACTCCAACTGAAACAAATAAAGGATTTACACTGCCTTACAAGCCAATCCATTCTCTACACCCCTCAATAATAATTATTTGTACACATATTACCTAATACAGATGTGTACATACAATACAGTAACAAAAACAAATTTATACATAGAAAAACTACATATATATACATATAAACTATACTAAATAATTAACACAACTTTCTGGGAAAAAAATAAAATAAAATAAAAACACAACGTTATAAAAAAAAATAATAACAGCACGTATGTATGAACACAAATTTATACAAAAAATTACTAAGCTTACAAACAACGAAGAATAGAAAACTATTCAATTCACGTATATTTTATGTAACATACAAATGTTCTAACATGTCCAAAAATTACCAATAGACAACAATTACCATTACGCATCAAGCAAGAATACTATTTTTTCGAAAAACATGTACTTAAAATAGATCAAAATGAGAAAAAATGATATCTTTTCCTACATTGATGTCTAAAGAGAGAAAGTGATGATAATGCGCCAATTATCTCCCCAATTTAAAAAACTTCCCACGATAGAGATCTATACTACTACTTCGATTCTATGATGGATTCGCAAAAAAAGAGATTGAAATGATCGATTTGGTAGAGAGAGTATGGAGATCATTTAAGAGAAAGAGTATGAGGAAATAAAAAACTAACATGTAGAATGGGGGAGGAGGAAGGATAGAGATAAATATGATAGAGATCACGGATCAATTACACGCTTTCGAGCTCATGGGCTTGCTCAAGTGGCCCATCGAGTTATCCGAGGTGAATTGAGTACCAAGGAGCAATGCATGCCACAATCTGATCTACTAAGTTACTTCACTCTCCACATCATCCAAGAAGCTATCGAGGTGACTAGCTGACATGCTAAGCCGATCCCTCCACTACTAACCAGTCCAAGCATCGAATTAGGATACAACCCTCACCAGTATCGAAGTCTAGCTGACAATTGTTAAGAGTCAATCACCTGAGGTAGACTCAAAATTGAGTCTCCCCTGAACCAACCCTTGTCCAATCCCAACTATTCAAGCTGTCAAACTGCCAAAGCTAACCTGACTTAATTAGGACTCCACTCTTGCTTGGCCATCAGTATCATTAGGACACAGAATGAGCAAATTAGGCATGCACTATTTTTTTTTTCTAACATTCGTATTGTCTGTTTTGCCAACAAATATTCTTTTTGAATGATTACATTGATACCTCTGTAAATTATTCCCTTTTTCCCTTAACGAGTAGGAATCCTTTTCCGTAATTTCCTGCAACCTAAGATTTACCTTAATTAGGTGTTGTAACCTCTGACCATACTTATATGTTATATTAAGTGTAACCTGAGCTTGTGTAAAGCATTAGTACGTTATATCCATCGTTAATACACAAGAAACCCTACTCAACCTTCGACTATCATTTATCCTTTAAACCAACTTGCAGCCAAAACCCATCCTTTTGGTTTATGTGATACAGGTCAGCGTGTGTTCACCCATGTTGTATCTCATACCATCTTAGTATCAAAGCCTGGCTACATTCGAAGTTGAAGTTCTGTTATTTTGTTCTTTGAGTGGTTTGTTCCTGTTTTTAGGTGTTAGAAGTTCAGTTGTTAACATCGAAGTCTGGGTAGTAGAAAGGTGTTGAGGGGAAATTTGGTACTTTGTTTTCCCCTGTTTCTCCTACATGAAACAGAGTTTGGTTTTTTGTTTATTTGTTGTGTAGTTGTCTTAGTGTTGGACGTATTAGTTATTGATCTACTATTGTTATTCATAGAAAGAACTTTAAGTGGTATTTTTAGATGTCAATTTTGTGAGGTAATCAACAATGTTAGATTCTAGTATTCAAGGAACTTTGGGAAACCAAGAAAGTGGTGCACAAAATAGTCAAGGGCAATAAGGAAGCTTCACACTTCAGTTAGTGGATAACCAATTAGATAGGCTCATCGACATAGTAGCTAGTTTGGGATTGTTATCTAAGAAAATAGACAACGAGCTAGAAATAACCCAACTAGAGGACTTGAGTAGTAAAAGTGAGGCAATGGTCAATTTAGCCAAGTAATACCTTCGGTAAACCACCTCGGGCTGAAGAAATAAGTAGGGATGCTAGGTGTAGACTAACAAATGAAGAAATCGAAGAAAAGGAAGGAGATGATGAAGTGAAGGATTACTATGAGCTAAAAGAAAGGAATACACAAGCCCCAAGAGTCGAAGGGTTAAGGATACGTATCCCAAGCTTTTCTAGAAGTGGTGATGCTGAGGACTATCTGGATTGAGTAGATAAGATTGAAAAGCAGTTTGAATGCCATGAAATACCCCACAATGAAAAGGTTAAACTTGTTGTGCTAGAGTTCACTAATTATGCTGCCCTATGATGAAATAACTTGCAAACCACCCAAAGAAGAGAAGTAGAATGAGAGATTAGGAGATGGGATGAAATGAAGAGGATTATGAGGAGAAGATTTGTATCAAGCTATTATTTACAGGATGCCTTCAAAAGAGTGAAAAATCAATTGTTGAAGCTTATGTTAAGGAATTCCAAATGTTAATGATCCGATACGAAGTTAATGAGTTAAAAGACCGAACTGTATCTCAATTCATCGGTAAACTAAAGTACGAGATCAGAGATATCCTAGAAACCATGGATATTAGGTCACTTAACGATGCAATCCGAGCCACCCAAAGGATAGAAAGGCACCAAACAGGAAGGTTCCGACCACTCGTCAACTGACCTAGTAGTAGCTAATCTGTTTCGAGTAAACCTATGCGAAGGAAACCAAGTAAGGTTGCTGATTCCCGACCTACTTAAACTAGCCAAGCAAAAGAGATGGAAGTTCAAGAAAAACCAAAGTTCAAGCAGGAAGACAAGTGAGACCAAGTGTTTCAAATACCAAAGGTTAGATATATGGTCACTCGGTATTAGAACAAAAGAACTATGGTAATCTGAGGTAAGGTGCCGACCAATGAAGTAGACGATACTAATGAGAAAGTAAAGGAACAGGAAAAGGATGGACAAATCGAGTTGTCGAGGAGGAAGTTATCTACAATAAGGAAGGCAACTTTATGTCGACCAATCTAGTATTAAGAAAGACAATAAGTATCAATCCTGTACCTAAAGACGAACAAAGGGAAAATCTCTTCTATATTGGATGTAAGGTGAATGAGTCACCATATGCCTTGATCGTTGACAGCAGGAGCTATACCAATGCAACCTCTGCATTTATGGTTCAACAATTGAAATTGTTAATCAAACATCACCCAAAACCTTATATGCTACATTGGCTTAGTGATAAAGGAGCCCTAAAATTAAACAAACAGGTGTCCATGCCAATTTGCATTGGCAATTATCAAGATGAAGTACCTTGTGATGTGTTGTCCATGAGTATGTCCCATATTCTACATAGATGACAGTGGATGTTCGACCAAATAGTTATATATGATGGAAGGAGGAATACATGTTCCCTTAAGCATAAAGGCAGCAGGGTAAAATTGAATCCTATGATTGCCGAGCAAGTAAAGGTTATGCAAGCCTAACTGAGCTAAACCCCGAAGAAAGAGGCTTTGGTAATAACTTGAGCTAAGTTGAAAAGAGGGATGCAGCTCGAAGGACTAACCAATATACTTGTCCAAAGAATACTAAAAATGAGTTTTTAAGAGAAGGAGCAATTCGCCGAGGTAAAAACATTATTAGAAGAGTTCGCCAATCTGTTCCTAGATGAACTACCAGAGGGTCTACCTCCCATCCGAGGTGTCAAACACACAATTGACTTGCAGCTAAAAGCCATACTACCAAACAAGCCTGCCTACAAGTTAAATGTTAAACAGGCCACCAAACTGCAAAAGCAAGTAAATGAGTTGATAAAGAAATGGTATGTACACAAGTCCCTTAGCCCTTGTACCATATTAGTCTTGCTAGTGCCAAAGAAAGATAGGTCTTAGAGAATGTGTGTAAATAGCTAAGTAGTTAACTAAATCACCATCAAATACAAGTATCCCATACCAAGGCTTAATAACATGCTAAATGAGTTAAGTGGGGTAAGAGTGTTCTCTAAAATTGACCTCAAATCAGGATACCATTAGATCTAAATGTGTAAAGTAGATGAGTAGAAGGCTACCTTCAAGACATGACATGGATTATATGAATGGCTTATGATGCCATTTGGTCTATTAAACGCCCCAAGCACATTTAAGCGCTTGATGAATCATATGCTCCGAGAACTAATAGGTAAGTTTATCATAGTTTATTTTAATGACATCTTGGTGTATAACCTAGACTTGGAGACTCGCCAAAAGCATCTTCAAAGATTCATTGCAAAACTCTGAGTAGAACAACTTTACCCCAATTTGAATAAGTGTGACTTTTTTCGATCTAAAGTGATATTCTTAGGATTCGTTGTAAGTAGTAGTAGCATACAAGTTGACGGAGAGAAGATCAGAACAATCACTGAATGGCCACTACTAACCACTTTGGCTGATGTGAGACGAATGGAAACTAAGCCATTGTATAGCATGTCCTGCCATCTACAGACTAAGGTTGTCAATAGAACAATAGGAACTCTACTAAAGGTTACTGTTGAACAAAACATGGCTAATTGAGATTTATGTTTAACTACCATTAAGTTTGCTTACAATGAGATTGTCCACAGCGTGACGAACATGTCCCTCTTTGAGGTCGCCTATGGATTTAAACCCAAAGTCCCAATAGACCAAGCACCTTTGCCAAGGCCCAAAGATGACTTGCTAACTGTAGAGAGAATTTAGGCCATCGGGGCCATTTACCAAAAGGTGGTAGAGTAGTTAAGCCAAGCTACCACTAAGCTCGAGAGGCTAAGTCGATGATAGAAGAAGAGAGGATTTGAACCAAGAGATTTAGTCTGGATCTACCTTAGTAAGGAGAGATTTCCAAACTTGAGGAATAGCAAGTTATCTCCTAAAGTTGACGAACCCTACAAATTGCTTGAAAGAATCAATCTAAATACCTATAAGATTAAGCTACCTAAGGAGTACAAAGTCTCAAACTCCTTCAACATTGCAATCTTCACCCGTACACTCCCAAGGATAGGCAACTTGGAGCTGAGCCAGATTTGATCCCAAATCTTAAATAGCCCGGAGAGGATAATAGGGATCACGGACCGATCACACACTCCTTGTGGGCTTGCTCAAGTAGCCCACCGAGCTATTCAAGGTGAATTGAGTATCGAGGAGCAGCGCATATCGCAATCCAACCTACTGAGTTATTTCACTCTCTACATCATCCAAGAAGCTATCAAGATGATCAGCTAATATGTCAAGCCAATCCCTCTACTACTTACCAGTCCAAGCATTGAATTAGGATACAGCCCTCACCAACGCTGAAGCTAAGCTAACAATTGTCAGGATCTAATCACTTGAAGCTGACCTGAAAATGGGTTACCCCTAAACCAATCCTAATTGTCTGAGTTATCAAACAACCAAAGCTGACCTAACCTAATCGAGACTTTGCCCCTACTCGATCAACAATATCATTAAAACCACAGAATGAGCAAATTAAGTGTATGCTGTTTTTTTTTTTTTTTTTTTGCACGATTGAATTGATACCCCTATAAATTATTCCCTTTTCCCTTAATGAGTAGGAATCTTTTTTTCAATTTCCTGTAACCTAAGATTTATGCTAATTGAGTACTATAAAGTAACCTAAGATTTATGCTAGTTGAGTACTATAAATACTTATATATTGTAATAGTCATAATAACATAGAGAGAATACACTGAACTTTTAATCATATCTTCTTGAACTAAGTGTTTTTTTTTTTTCCTTACTCTTAAACTGCTCTTATCTAGCCCATTAAGCGTAGTCTAATGGTAAGTGACTTTCGCCCTTACTTGTGCGTCATATCAAGTGTGACCTAAACTCATTTGAGGCATTAGTACATCATATCCATCATCAATACATAAGAATCCCTGCCCAACCTTCAACTATAATTTATCTTTCGAACCATCTTATAACCCAAACCCATCCCTTTGGTACGTATGATATAGATCGACGTGTATTCACCTACATTGTGCCTCATACCATGAATATATCTAAGAGTCGATTTCATCTTTGCTTGAAATTCTTCTTCAAGAGGCTATTCAACTGCTGTTAGGAGCGGCATTTGTGTATATTTATTTTTTTGTATTTTTTTTTTCCTTTTCCCGATGTCACCGTATGATCTCCGTTACAAATAAATGTTCCAGCTTGTAGACTTTTCCCTTTCAGGTGCAATGGAAAAATAAAACAAAAAGCCTCCCGCATGTTGATCTTGCTGAGGACTTGAAATTTCGATATAAATCCTTCAAGCTTCAAAATGTTCTTGACATTGACGATTAAAAATGGAAAATGAATTCCATTTTGTATTTGAACTGATTAGCATTGGAGGGAAAAAAAAAAAATTGATGAGCTTGATTCGGACTTTCTCGTGTATTATATTTGTAATGGTAGCACGTATTTTTCATCAAAAATATATATAAAAAAGAAACCTAATCGAGCGCTTTAATGTTTGGTGTACATAAAAGTTTGTTAGTATTTGGTTATTCATGGCATTTACCATTGCCAACTTAATTTTTGAGCCCTTTTTCCTACCGAGGTTAGACATTTGTATTATTTAAAGCAATACCACTTATTTGTCTCCAACCATTTTATTATATAATTTTAATATTTGTGCTAGTACTGCACAATCCAATTTCCCTAAATTTTTGGTAATCGTGAGCCTCTTTCTTCCACATTTATGATCTCAATTATAACTGGTTCTTCTCTCTCTATAACCCCATTGATTTGCTCCCTCTCACGTATGAGGAGTTATTTTCAAAACTTCTTTGTCTTTGGTAGCTTCAAAATTCTTCCTTTGTTTTCAATTTATAAGTTTCTGTCTACAAATATAGAACATGAATTTCGTACTAAATAGAAATAGAAATTTATGCTACACAATTATTTTGGTGAAATTGGCAGTGATAAAATTACCTTGCTTCCATCATTTGCCAGCTTTCTCATTTTTTCGTTTGCTTTCTTTATTTCCTTTTTAATACTTTTGAACCATTACTTATTTACTTTTTGTTTTTGTAATCATGTTATTTCAACTAAACGCTTATTTTTTCTGCATAATCTAATGCATAGAGTGTACCAAAGAGAAATTTATGCTACACAATAATTGTTGGTGAAATTGATAATGATATAACTACTAGCTTTTATCAATTTGTCTGCTTTCCCATTTTCTCTTTAATGTTTTTAAATGATTACCTATTTTCTTTTTTATTTGTGATCATGTTATTTTTAACTAAATACTTATGTTTTTGCAAAATCTAATGCATGGAGATGCATAGCTTTCTGAAAATGTAGATTTGACGTAGATCGATGCTACTTGACATAATTCCTAAATAAGTAGTTACTAGCAAAATTCTTTGTTATGTTACTTAACAAATGTAGATTTTGCATAATCTATAATGAAGTGTTAATTGCACTTAGTTAGCAAAGACAATGGTAGTAGGGTGTGGTTGGAAAAAAAAATTGAAAGGTTTATTTGAAATTTTCTTGTATAAGTATTCTGCTTAGGCCTCAATTTCTTTATATTGGTTGACTAGCCTTAATTGTGCTAAAGATTTGGATTGGAGTGCTTCAACTTTTCAATTGGCCAAAGTTTTTGTTGGCATGATGCAGTTTAATATCGAATAAATTTTGAATACTTATGGTTTTATCTTACTTTTCTTTCCTTTCAACTTTCTTTACATCTTTTCTTTTCCAGTAAAATCATCTCATCTCAAGACAGGTTTAAACAAAATTGCAAGAGCTCAATTTGCAAAGCAAAATATCTACATTTGAGGAACTAGGTGCAAAAGAGTATGTTGATTGATGAATGATGATCTTAATTTACATATTTTGAAAAATACACATCGTATGTAATGTATGAAGAGAAGTTTAAATGTAACGGTGTTAGAATAATTTCTTAATTTCCTCTATCAAATTTACCGTGCTTAAAATTACTTTTTCTTAGTTAAACTTTACTTTCCAAACATGGCAAAAAAAACTTTTATATATGTATCAAAGTTATTTCTTAATAAACCATCAATCATGGATGCTATTTACAATGAATGGCATTATTTTACTAATACAACAATGGCGTTACCTTTGAGGACAATGACATTTGTTGGATAATCAAAGGTATACTGAAGCTAAAATTATCATATCGACAATAAAATATAGTTTATGAAACAAACCATTTTATGAAACACACCTAAAATGAATAAAAAAAAAAAAAACTATTTATATTTGCATAAAAGCTCCACCAAGTATTATAAGTGATTATAATATATAAATCTCAAGGAATATTAAATTGCTGAGGCATTTGCTACTTTGACGAGTATACGTTATTATTGTCAATTAATTTGTATGATTAGTTCATTTATCTTGAAGATTTCAATTGTTTAAACATTAGTATAATAGCTATCATTATATTTTTCGTGGCATCCTTAAATTCATATACGGAATCTAAATGACACGATCGACATGTAATTATAGTTTAGATTATGACCCAATGGTCATGCATTGCTTTACTTAATACTAGATCCTCTAATTAATATCTCTTTCATTATTTTTATACATAAAACGATGACTTCTTTGATAAAATAAAATAAATGTAATTAGCAAATTTTTACATATTTAACTCAATTAAAACACTCGGTTGATACTAATTTTCTATTCTATTTTACGTAAGCTTCTTAAGAATTCTTATTTTGTATATTAATTAAATGGATTAATCGATTTTCATCGGAAACTTAGTAGTCAATTGATTTTTTAGTTAAAACTTTAATGACCACATAAAGCATACTTTGTGACAGAATATCGAATTACTTTTAACTGGTAGGCAAGGTGATGTTATGACCAAAATAATATTGCTCTCTCCTAAAAGTTAAGAAAATTAATTGTCTATTTCTTTTGTGCATTCGTGGACTTCGCAAGGTTTATCTTATGATGTGGAATTTGTACTTTGAAATATCCAAAATTTTGGGAGAGTTACATATCCTAGCTTATTACAAGACATTATTAAGTAGTCATGGGTTTTAGATGATCATATTCCCTAAGCCTTCTTATACTCGGACTCGAATTCGGACATGATGATGATGGTGTAACTCATTGAAGGTTGCCCTGTCTCGTCTCTTCATTCCATGTAGTATGGTATAGGGGCATCCGCTTTTCTTATTTTGGTTTGAGTTGTACCGTCATAACTTTCTAACTCTAAAACATTTATTTTTATTAGAAAGACATTTTTCCCCAAGTCCTTCCTTAGCCGAGATTGCCTTCGTCTCGACGTTGAAATAATAATAATAATAATAATAATAGATCTTTTAATTTTTTATTTAATGATTTTCCTAAGAATATCATTTCTCGCTTTGAATATAATATTTCGGGGCTTCTTTTTATCTGTTTTAAATCCTACGTCCTTTTTTTGTTAAAATGATATTTTATGAGATCAACGTATTAAAAGGCTAAAGAACACGGAAAAATAAGGTATCTTGGGTGAATTATCTTTGATATTTCGAAATGGAATATACGTACAGGCACAGAGAGAGAGAGAGAGAGAGAGAGAGAGAGAGAGAGATTAAATACATAAAGTGCCCAAACTCAAAAGGAAACTTTAAATAAATACTATTAGCAATGTAGTTAATAAAAAGCAGCGCATAAGACACTGAATAGCTTCCAGATGCCAATAATAATTATGAAGAGGATGGATGGATGGATGGATGGATGGGGAGGTTGTTGTAGTAATTGCATAGAGAGTAGAGAGGCAGAGGCTGCAGGAAGTAGTTAAATAAATAATTTTAAGGACTAAAGAGGAGGTGGATTATTAACTACTATAACAGCAATTTCATCTTCGGTCTTGGGCTTTATCATCACGTTTGTGTTACTGATGGTGTTAGGTTGGCCAGCTGCACCCGCACCTGCACCTGCACCTGGAGGAGTTGGACTCACCATCAGCTTCACCACGTCCACCCCAACCATCTCCACATCTTCTCTCTCACCCTTCTTCTTCAATTGCTGCTGCTGCTTATTTCCCGCGTCCTCATCCTTCCCAATCCCACTTCCTTTCTTGTTCTTATATATCGCATAAAGCACCATTTGAAGCACTCCGAATGCAAAACCCAATACGTTCGGCACCTGCCATCCATTGCATTAATAAATAAATAAGACAAAAATTATATAATCAAATACTGATTTTTTTTTTTTTTTAAAAAAAAAAAAGAACAAAAAGCAAATTGGGTTTTATTTCGGCTTACAGCGATGTAGTAATCCTTCTTGAGGAAGCCATAAAAGAACCACACAACAGCACCCACTGTAAGGAAGAGTGAGAGTTCGAAGGGCATATACTCAACGCTCTTTGTTTTTATAACTTTCCTCTGCAAAAGATTCGATTTTGCATCAGCTACTCTTTTTAAACAGAAATACATATATATATATATATAAAGTTATATGCACCCTCCAGTCCAGTCTGGTCTGGATGGATGGATAAATATTAAGTAAAAACAAGAGAACACTGACCACAATGCAGAGAGGAGCAGCAAATACACAGAGAGAGAAGGCCATGCAAATCCATCCCACAGCCGCTTGGCGACGTGGTCCTTGTGCTAGGAACATTGTTAGCGATATCACTAGCCCATATCCCAATACATTCATCAGCAACACCAACTTCACTGTCAGGATCTGCCAAATTTATTCATATATATATATATATATATATATATTACTGAACATGGTAGTCAACACTATACTTCTAATATAAACACCTGCTATATTGATTAAATTTTGTTAAGAGAGTTACTTTGTCAATAATGATCTTGCAAATGAAAATTATTAGGATTTAATAATAAATCAATAAAGCCAGACGGATGTACCTTGGCCTCTTTTGGAGCGTAGCACAGGTAGGCAATGATATAGAGGGACTCGATGATGCAGCCAATCGCATTGATGGTGACGAGGAGGGGATCCATTTTAATCATTCCGTAGTAAATTATAAGGCTTGCACTCAGTAGCGCCACTATATATGGGATTGACTGAAATCCATCCGTCGATTTCCTCTTGTATATTTGGTAGAATGTCGGCCTGCACCCATTTAATTGTCATACCTAAGTATCCTGTCCTTTTAGTTTGTTACTAATAATGAAGGCAACACACGAGAAGACAATTATTTGATGAATAAGCGGACTTACAGTGGAGCTAGAAACGTTATGAAGGAAACAAGGTTGCCTATAAACACAAAACAAAAAAAAAAAAAAGTATGAGAAAAATATAAGGGAATTTTCACATCCCAAGGTGTTTAGCATATTAATGATGTAACATTTCCTAATGTCTTGAATCACAATATGTGCTGTGTGAAAAAAAACATAGTAATCAAGTCTGCATTAACTATTATGCTTTCCAACTCCACTTTTACGTACCATGCAATAGTAATAATACACATGCACATGCCCTAGCTAGCTACAGAGTTATATATACATATATATATATATATATGTGTGTGTGTGTATATATGTATATAAAAAGTACAAGTATTAAGGAGAATCACTCCACGGACTACAAATGGATTGGCATTATAGTGGGAGCCATCTTTGATATAAGCTTCTCTTAATGATATGTGTAATAATTATGAAGTTGCATTATATATATATGTATGTATGTATTTTAGACATAACTAGTAATTAATATAGGAGGGAGTGAAAGTAATATCTATGTACCCAGAAGGCCAAAAGCAAAAGATAAAGTTAGTTGGATGGCCATATCTCTCAGACTTTGAATGTTAATGTGTAGTATTAATTAGCATGTAGGAACCTCCTCAACACACCCTACTCTCTTTCACTGTTACTGATGAACTTCCTCTCCCTCTCTCACTATATCATGATGTTCAATCTGATATTATCTCAGTGTACATGAAAGCATTGCAATGGGTTGTTGATGTTTATATACTAATATGATGATCCTTTAGTCGGTGGATAAAAATTACCTAACCTTACTGGAAGCCAACTAGGCAAAGCACATTCACAATAGCAAAAATTTAAATGAACAACGAAAACACAAAAAGTGCAAAAATTACAACGTACACTTGCGTTGCATATGATAGAGTAGTTTTGGAAAAAAAAAAAGGATGATTCCCAGGATTCTTCCTTTACAGTTGTTTTTTTCTTTTTTTTTTTTTGGAGTTGCGGAGAAATAACTTCTTCTTCTTTTTTTTTTTTAATTTCAAGAAAAACAAAAAAAAAAAAAAAAAGGAATAAGAATAGAAGAAGCTAGAGTAGAGAGAGTGCAAGCAACGCTTTATGTCAGTAATGCTCCAATTGGAATGATTTAACCTAAGAAGGCTAAATTATGAAAGGCAATATATCACCCTTATTAGGTTGCCTTTCATCTGTGGCCTGTGGGTGCTCCTAGAGCTAATAATGCAACTTAAAAAAGGACCCCGTTACTCAGACGCAAAATGCAACGAGGCCCCACATATGATCCCTTTCTGATGTGTCGCCCACCCATATCTCATCTGGTCTTAAGGTTTACAACTCATTTCCCATGCTCATGCATCCCCCCTTTTCCGTTCTCTCCTCAGCTCATCAAAAATTAAATAAATAAAAAACGATTATTACTAATGGAAAATATTACTCCATACAGCAACATTCTTCCTTTTCCGCTTTTGAGTTTATACAAACACCATCAGTCAAATACACAAAATTGTAAAGGAATCTATGGCGTGAGGTGAACTACTCCCTTTTTCACCATATTCCATACCAAAATGTACATAGTTTTAGCTGTAGCTAGTGTGTGTAGTGTGATTATTATTAGGGTCTACGATGCTCGACTAAAATGTGTTTTACGCTTTTAAGACCCTAATGTTATTACAGCTACATATGTCATCTGAGGTTAGGTAATAGTCCTTTTTAAGTTCCACATTTATTAAAATCACTATTAAAAGAATGTGCTCCTGCTTATTAATTAAAAATAATTATAAAACGTCGCTGCATTCCCTTAACTATATGGAGCACTCGACTTCCACATATTTTATACACATATTTGATCATCGTTTCACCCAAAAACACATTCTCTTTTAAGCAGGTTTCTACACGTCAATAATGGGGTTTTCAACAGAAATGGGTTGAAGCCGAATTAGAAATGCGAAATAAGTAACGTGTTAACTACATTTGTCGTATTTGTCATCAAATGCCACTAGGAGGATTCCCAAAACATGCCTTTGAGCGCTTCTATACAAGTTATACACATAATGGAAGATTTTATAATCCTATCTTCTATTTTAACGAGATTGATCTTATTCTCTATTTCATCATTCATTTTTATTTTCATTTTCATTTTTATTTTCTTTAAATCTGAACCATTAAAATCATAATTTATTTAATGATTCAGATTTAAAACATTATAAATTAAGGATGAAATGAATAGCGAGAGTTATTCCTAAAAGATAAGGACGGTATTATAGAAAAATCTCATAAAATAGAGCAAGTATCAAAAACTTGTTTTTACTAGAACAAAATCTATAGATGATCCAATAATGATAAGCAATGCAGGATACACAACGCCAGAAGACATGATTCATAGGTGTATTAAGATTTAACAAGTACATAAAGATTGTTATTCATGGAAAAATCACAGTTATTCGGGTAGTTACCATATAGAGGAGGATCGCTTTAGTAAAATCAAGTGTTAAATCCCAAGCGAGTGTTCTTAATCTATTAACACATATAGAAATGTACTTAGCCATAATATGGCAATTTATTAATTTCCAAGTATCTTGAGTTTCCTCATAGTTTTGTGGTTAGCTAAACATTTTATAAAGCCTTCTTAATTAAGACTTGCCCCAAAACCATATTAACACCTTTATCCATTATTTATGGAATCAGATAATATGTTTTTAGTAATTGGTTAGTCAAGGCAGGCAGCCCACCAGTCATTGCGTAGTAATGGATAATAATATAGAAGCCGGGCTTGGCTTGGATAATGGAAGGATTAGTCAAAGTCCTAATGGGCGCCGCAATTAGACAAAGAGAATATATAATAAAAAAAAAAAAAAAAGTGTAAAACCGGAGTTGCATAAACCAGACACGACTGGCCAATTCAACCGCGGTAACCAAGAACCAATAACACGTGAATTCACACATAACAATGCTAGCAAGTTGCAACCACCCGTCATAATTATTCTAGCATAATGGCCTTAGTATTAATTTTCAATTTTATTATTACCTACCACTTTTTTTCGCCCCCAACATAACCATAACTCTTTAAGAGAGCAAGCCCGCTGAACCAAAAAAGACCCAACCCAGCTCGTTTAATTTGCAAGTTTTTTTTTTTTTTTTTTTTTAAATAAATAAAGAGGTCGATAAAAAGTATCGAAGACTAATAACATTTTATATATTGTCAAAATATTCAATAAAGCCAAAATCAATTATATTTATAATCAATCTTTATCACTATATATCCGATGGAACTTGATAATTTTATCGTTTAAAATTAGAATACAGATAATATTTTAATATAATAATTGATCCGATTCAGTCCTCATCCAACACGTGATCCCGGATTCTAGCCTTCTTCCAATTAAAGCTAATCCGATTCCGATTCCGATTCCGATTCTAACAATACTGATTCGTGATATGCCACTCCAATCTTGGTCCCTCGCAAATGATTCGCTTGACTAAGCTGTAAGCAGCAGTGGATTGCACTCTTAAGTAGCCGATGCTCTGCACCATGATCATGATGCCTGATAGCATCAATTAGTAGTAAGTGTCTTGCTTTCTTTCTGTTTGATTTCTTACATCTTTTAGGTAGGAACCGGGCAAACACATCATAATCTACAGGTCACAGCTCTCATCTTTAGGAGCTCCAAACTGGATGTCGACTGTCATTCTTGCTACCACTACCAGAACAGCAGGAGCTTTCAAAATGCTCTGAGGATTTACGAGCTTTATTGTCTACAGTCTACTAAATTAATTTCACTACAAATGGTGAAATCAGTAAGCCAGATAGAATTGTCAGAATTTGAATGAAAGGAATATCACAATATAAATAGTTTGAAACAATATTCAAAGAGTGCAACTGACGTCAGGGTTGGCTCAGTTTTGTTGGTTAAAACAAATCTGAACTGCAAGCCTCATCTCAAAGCAAATCGTGAATCGACCAGTGACAGAAACAAGAAATCTCAGCTCATCACATGGTTCGGTTTAGTTGAGTTTTCGACCTGAGATTAGTTTTGACAAGTTTTCCCACCCGGAGGTATACCGTGAGTTCAACTCTACATAGGAACCACCAGACCTAGCTTCGTAGAAACCGATTCAGGCCAATCAATCTAATCTGGCCTCTAATCCCAGATTTCTTTTACAGTACAATTTTTCCATGCTGTACACTATACACTTGCACATCCTTTTCATAAAAGAAGGACCTCCATCTCTATTTAGAATGCAAAAGATGAAGATGGGAATGAACCTTGGAAAAGAGTGCAACATAAACACCGCATTCATTTGAATTCCGAAAAAGTATGTTGAATAAGCCGATGGCAGAAGTTTGATCCATTCACCCAAGAGCCCCTAATCATAGTGACCTTTTGATCTATTCGTAGCACTATATTACATTTTCAGAGAAAGAAAACATGCAAACTGCCACTGGATGAAGAGTGTTTTCTTACTAGCTTGATCATAATTACTCGCAAAAGCTTAAGTAGAGAAGTCAACACATTATTTTGTGACCAAATTCATAACATAATGTCCCTGCCACGGACCTGCTATTAAACATTCGTGTCAGATTTTAAGAACACAAAAAATCATTGCAAAGATGAAGCCGAAGTTCAGAGACGGTTATAAGAATCAATAATGAGGTTGTTAACAATTATAAAGATGTATAACATGGGATAAGACACACCCAAACATGCCGATCAAGTCTAACATAAAAAAAATTCAAACACAATCAAAAATCTGTTTAAAGGCGCTCACTTGGGAGGCATTGGGGAAGACATGAAAGAGAGATTGGGTATTACTATTACTATTACTATTGCTATTGCCGTTACTATTGCATAGACTGAAAGCGCTTCATGATAATAATGCTCATATCCATGTAACGCTGAGCACAATTGGAAAGGCAAGTAGACTCGCTGGAGCTGAACTTGCTCCCTGGAGTTCCCGTGATGCACTTGTCCCAGCAAGCACTCGTAAGCTTTGCAACCATCTCATTCACCATTGCCCTCTCCTTTTCTTGCTGCCAATTATCAATTTAACAAATTTTTTTCTTAACAAATAAATCCATAAATAATCAATCAATTGCAGTGTGTGCCGATCACAGATTCAGGACAAAAAGGCATAATATTATCCGAATACGATCACATCTCCTTGGAATCATACTGACAACTCAGAATGCACCCCCCAAAAATACACAAATATTAATAATTAATAATTCTATAAAATCTAGAATCTGCTAATAGTTGACCCACCGAAGGGCAGAACACCTAACTCGATTCCACATAATCAAGAACAATTAACGGAGCCTCACCAATCACCAATGGGCAATTAGACATAGATGATAAGTAAAAGGATGGATAGATAGACATACCGAGATAAGACGTTGGAGCTCAGCGGAGTTAAGGGCAGAAGAGTCCATGGCAGTTAGCAATCGGCAACAACAAGTTCGATATTTTTTTCTTCTTCGACTAAAACCCTAACCCTACCCCAGCTGCTAGGGTTTATCTCTTCCTACCTTCGTTTATACAGTAACTTGGGTTGTTTAGCCCAAATCCATTTAAGCCCACCGTTTGCCTTACCCAATCAACATCCAAGCCCAAAATCAGTGTTTCCACCCAGCCCTTGGAACTTTAATCATGTGCAATTAATTATCTATGCTTGCATATTTATTTAAATAAACCTCTGAATTCCTTTTACTTAAATTGTAGCAAATTGAAAATTTTACTCACAATATCTCTAATTATGCTTCAACTTTATCAAATAGGAGTCTCTAAATAATTTAATAGGTACTTTATCAAAGCTTAACTATTAAAAAAAAAAAATAAGTAAATAAATAAAAGCTCAATACAGATTATTTCGAAGCAGTTATAAGGAAAATTTTTCGATATACTTGTCATTCCAAAAGTTTATGAGCTTATTCGAATAAATATGAAAGTTGACAGGTTTAGTTGCACACAACACAACCAAATTTCAAAGGCTTGATTCTACTATGGCATGTATTTTGTCTAGGTAATAATACCCTGTAACGTACTATGCAGTATTTGCGTTTTAATTATTTTATATTTGATTTTCTTGCTTAGTTTATTTAGTCGATTGATTAATTTTTCAAAATTTTATTTTAAATTTTTAAGAAGAGGGCTTAATATTAAGATAAATACATACTCGTATGGAAATCATATAATTAAAAAATGCAACATCACATGTAGTTTTTTATTCTTAAAAAAAAAAAAAAGATCACCTTATTATTGGAAAATAAAGACATGTATCATCATAACTCTTATCATCTTAGGCTTTTAGCACGTTCTAAGGCCCTCGATTTTGTTTTTTAAATCCAATATGACTTCTTTTCCCATTAAAAAAAAAAAAAAAAAAAAAAAAAGAGAGTTCTCCTATGTTATGGAGTTGTAAAACCTCTATACATACACGTTCATATATTTAAAATCCGTAATTATTGATTGTCCATGTATATAACATGAAAAGCTAAATAAAACCACGCTAGATGCACACGTAACAATTTATAGTGTAAACATAAATTTAAGCATAAAATAAAATAGTTTGGAATCTTATTATAGCTCTAGTATTAATAAGATGTAAAGCGCGCACCCACACACACATTCTCTCTCTCTCTCTCTCTCTCTATATATATATATATATATATATATACATGCATGTACGTATATATATGTGTATGTATATAGTGTGTGTTGTGTGTTTGTAATAAATACTATGACTTAATGATATAAATTTTTATTCCATATTCGATAATATATAATATTTTGCAATAATTATATATATTATACATTATATAATGCGCGAGAAGAATATTATATATGCCATGTTTATAGAAAATTATTTATACATCAAATTAAGGCTGAAAAGAAAAAAATTATCATCTAAAACATTATGATATGCTACAAGTGTTAATTCTATTTCTATTCTATTTAAGTACATTCATAAAGCATCTAAATATAGCTTGTATAATGCATAAGCATATGCCTACGAGACTTTAGGGACAATATATAAGTACTTAATACTCAACTAACTCAATTTTTTTAGGACAAGTAGTACATCATTTGCGATGACAATGCAATACTTAATATATAGCACACACCTAAGGCAGTTAAATATATATATATATATATATATGTCACGGACGGATTTCGTCGTTCGACCCCGTGCAGCACTTAGCGTTCCTAACCTCACTAAGGAAAGTTAAATCAGCCTGTAACACACTCACAAAGTTTAGAGAGAGAAACTCTGAAAGTATATTGTATTCATTTCAATAACTTGTTACTACAACTAAAGAGATCTCCCTATATATACAAGAGGCCTCTCAAGATGGAGGGTTAAGATCAATTTGATCTAACGGTTACAAATGAATCCCTACCTACCTTTACATTAAATGCATCTATCTACCTTACCTACCACCTATTTTAGAACCTTCTAGATCTTCTAGAATATTCTGGATTATTTCTTCTTGGGCTTGAATGAACCTCATGATTTTGGGTCCTTCTAAATCGGTCCATGACATTCTCCCCCACTCAATTTGGCGACGTCCCCATCGTATCTTCTTCGTAGAACTTCTGAATTTTGTTTGGAAAACTGCCATAGAGCTTTAGTAGGTTCCCGACTAGTCTCACTTTTCGGTTTTCCTTTCCAAATAACCATATACTTGTGCCTAGGGGAGTGGCTTCGTCTTCTCACATATCTATCTATAATAATTTTTCCAACTTCTTTTTCGTATGATTTTTGAATTCCAACTGGAGCCCTCTGTGATATTGTTCTATTAAGGCCATCCTCATCCTTATGATATGGCTTAAGCATTGTAACATGAAATACTAAATGGAATTTTAATCTTAGAGGTAACCCCAACTTATAAGATACTCGTCACACTCGTTTTATGATGAGAAACGGCCCTTCATAACACCTCATTAGTCTTTTGTGCAATTGGCCCTTGGTCTACTAGATCAGGTGTAACTTCACAAGTACTTGATCCCCTACTGGATAGTCCATTAGCCAACACTTCTTACCTACAAGTTCCTTCATTCTCTGCATAACCTTGTCCAAGTAATTCAGAGCTAAGTCTTGGCCTTCTTGCCACTCTTTTGCAATTTTATATGCTAGAAAACTAAATCCCATATATCCTATGATTGCCGTATTTAGCGGCTGTCTCCCTAAGACAACCTCAAATGGACTATGTCCTGTTGATTCATTCTTCTGTAGATTGAAAGAGAGCTATATGACATCCAATAACTTAGACCAGTCACACTGACTTGTACTTACAAGGTGCCTCCAAACTTGAAGGCAATGCACTACAGCTGTCTTTTCCTTCTCATCTACTAGGTATCGCCTCTCTGTATCGTTCAACGTTCAGTTCTTAAAGGCTATTGGATGGTTTTCCTACATCAAAACCTCACCATGGCATAATCACTATCATCCATGCATACTTCAGATACTTCACCAAAATTAGAGGGCACAAGAACTTGTTCTTTAATGACTGCTTCCTTCAGGGTATCAAATGCCTTCTATCGATCTTCCCTCCATACCCATAGGATCTCTTTCTTGAGTAAATCCGTTAAGGAGGCAACCATTCGAGAGTATCCACATATGAAACTTTTGTAATAACTCACTAAGCCAAGAAATAACTTCAATTCGGTAGGCTTAGTAGGTTCTTTCCATTCTCGAATGACCTATATCTTCTCTTCGTTCATTTTGATCTTCCCCTTTCCTACTACATGCCCTAAAAAGGCCACTTCTTCCTTTGCAAAGGCATATTTCTCCAGCTTTATATATGACTCGTTTTCCCTTAAGGCTAAGCAATTTGTATAAAGATATCTAAGTGCTCTTCCATAGGCTTACTATAATTCATGATGTCATCCAAGTAAACTACAACAAAATGATCCAAGAATGGTGCTAATACCCTATTCATAAGACTACAAAAAGTAGCTGGAGCGTTTATGAGCCCAAATGGTATAATAAGAACCTTAAATGCACCATACCTTATGATGTAAGTGTTTTTGGACTCATCTCCATCTGTTGTCCGTACTTGATGATATCTCAATCGTAGCTCCAATTTTGAAAAGTATCTTGCCTCTCCCTATTGATCGAACAAGTTTGATACCAAAGAAATAGGGTACTTATTCTTTTTAGTGACCTTATTCAAGGCCTTATAGTCAATACACAACTGGAGGGGCCTATCGTGTTTCTTCTGGAAGAGAACTGGAACTCTAAAAGGTGCCTTTGACGGTTAGATGAATCCAGCTTCCAACAACTCCTTCAATTGTCGCCTTAATTCTTCTAATTCTTTTGGGGGCATGCAATAAGGAACTGTAGCAGTGGCCTTTGTACCTGATTTTAACTCAATCGCATGATCCACTTCCCTTCTTGGTGGTAGCTTCTTTGGCAACCCTTTAGGCATGATGTCTTTAAATTCTTCTAGCAACTCCCCCACTCAATGTAGAATTACCTCCTGATCCCCCGTCTCTTCTTCCCCCTTCAATGTAGCTATGTACGCAACTTCATTCTTCTTTAAGCCCTTCGCTAGTTGCATAGCGGAAAGGAATTTTGTGGCTTGACCAACTTTCCTTGTAACAGGCACCACACATTGAGAGTTGGTCTCGAGTATACATATACAGTTTGTACGATGAACAATAAGTGCATCGCTACGATCTAGTAATTCCATCCCAATCACAAATTCAAAGTCATCCATAGGTACTACTTCGATGGTTTCTTTCCCTTTCTACCCTCCCATATAGCTCCATCTCCCTAGCAACTCCAGTAGTAAGGACTTTCTTTGAGTTTACCGTCTTGAGCCATGTCTTGGTTTTCTCTAACTCCATTCCTATCTTACTTGCTATTACATCGGAGATGAACAGATGAGATGCCCCTGTATCAATAAGGGCGTTTAACTTCTTGCCAGCAACTATCACCACAGTGTACATCAACCCCTTTCGCTTCTCCTGCATCTTCATAGCACTAAGTAATCATACCAAACCAGTTTGGCCTTATCTTCTTCACTGGAGCTTTCATCTGCCATAATTGCTTCCAACCGATCTTTCTTTGGGCATTCCCTAGCATAATGGGGTCCATTGCAAAAGTAGCACTTCAATTCTCGAGGCTTCCATCGTTCCCCATCTTTTCCTTCACGAGTCCTTCCCCAATCATTATTTCTCTCTTCCATCTTAGGCTTTCCTCCTAAGGAACTCTCATTCCTTTCCTTCTCAACTTCCCTCTTTCACCTTCCTATTAGGATCTTATGTTCTGTCTTCTTTAACTCCGTTAGGCCTTCAGCAACTGCTATGGCCTTAGATATGTCTTCTATTCCCCTTCGATCTAGCTGTAACTTTGCCCAAGGTTCCAGACCATCTAAAAACATCACTAGAGCGTCATCTCGGTTAAGGTCTGGGATCTCCAGCATTAGTTCTGAGAATTCCTTCACATATTGCTTGATATCACCCTTATGAGTTAGGTGACGCAACTTCACCTTTGCTTCTTCAGCAGCATTTTGGGGAGAGAACTGCCCCTTGATCTCATGTACAAAGCTAGCCCAAGTATTGATTTCGTTTGCCCTCCTATGCCACCATACCATAACAGAATCTTCCAAATACATAACAGCAGTACGTACCTTTTTGAGGTCATCCAAAATTCTTACAGCATTGAAATATTGTTCTATTCCCCAAAGGACGTTGTCTACCTCCCGAGCAGATCATATCCCATTGAAAGGTTCGGGCTTCGGGACATCGATCCTATGAGCAAACTTGATGGTCACTCCATTTACCACTACCGCCCGACATGCTGCTAGTTGGTTCTTAAGTTCTTCAATCTCCTGGCGCATGGCCGCCATTATAGCATCTATCTTAACTTCATAGCCTTCCTCCTTAGTTTCCAAAGCAATGACTCGAGCTTGGAGTACTTCATTCTTCCCTTTAATCGTCTCATCACGCTACTTCAGCTGATCAATGATTTGATTCAATGCTACTTACAACTTACCTTGAAGTTCTTCCTCCATCTCTTCAAGGCTGCCTTGTGATTCATCGAATTGTTCCTTCGCTTCAGCAATGCTCAACTCCGCTCTATCCATCCTATTAAGAAGGGAGTTCAGCAAATCCCGAAACCTAACCTTTTGCCTGGTAACACGGCGATCATCATGGTTAGCCAACTCATCGACCATTGAAGTGTTGTTATCTCATTCGGATGACATTTTCTCCACAAGCAATTCCTTTTTCAGTCTCTGATACCACTTGTCACAGACGAATTCTTTCGCTCGATCCCGTGCAGCACTTAACATTCATGACCTCACTAAGGAAGGCTAAGTCAGCCTGTAACACACTCACAAAGTTTAGAGAGAGAAAGTAGAGAGAGAAACTTTGAAAGTATATTGTATTCACTTCAATAACATATTGCTACAGCTAAGGAGATCTCCCCTATATATACAAGAGGCCTCTCAAGATAAAGGGCTAAGATCAATTCGATCTAACGGTTACAAATGAATCCCTACCTACCTTTACATTAAATGCATCTATCTACCTTACCTACCACATATTCTAAAACCTTCTAGATCTTCTAGAATATTCTGGCTTATGTCCTCTTGAGCTTGAATGAACCTCATGATTTTGGATCCCTCTAAATCGGCCTGTGACATATACACATCATTTTTAAGTGTGAGCCCTTAAAATCTCATTTAAGACAAATGAAACTAGATTTAAGACTTTTAAGAAAAAGTTAGTCAAAATAACCTAATGAAGTTAGATTTTGAAAATAATAACCCAATATCCCAAATTTACCCTTAGAAATATGATTACTCGATATATTACAAAAATGATTGAAACTCCTAAAACTAAGTTCGAAATACAATGAGGACTTAGAGATAAGTTAATTGAACTATAAAATGAAATAATATAGTGTAATATACTATATGAGTATATACGTATTTTCATTAGTATAGCTGATATATATAATAAATACACTCATAAATTAACCCGAAACTATATAATTATATATAATATGTATTGAATTCATAAAAATAAGTATAGAATATATCTCAAAAATAAAAGATATGTCAGAAACATAATTGTATGAATACAAATACATATTATACATGATATATACATAGGATATATACTCATATATTAATAAAATAAGTAAATACTAACAAAATATATCTAAAATACTTAAATTATAATAAAATAATAGCAAAGCCTATCCAAAATTCAAGAGAATCGGCTAGAAAATTCAAGAACAAGGAGTAGCATAACTTCAACAGCAACACAAATAAATCAAAAGTGGTATTTGTAAAAATAAGACACCTAATACTTGTTTATATTTGTTAATTAATTAAAAAAAAAAACTCTTAAGGGCTAGGAATCAAACCCTATCTAAATGTGACTCCTAAAATTTAGTTGAACATTTTAGAAGCTTAAGATCTTCAAAGAAAAATCAAAAATATTTTTACAAAAAATAGAAAAAAATTAGTAAAAATAGGGAAGCTATTAAGTTAAGTTGAAATCCAACCCAATTGAGCATTTGCTATTGTACCTAACCAGCCACCATTAGTCTACCTTGTGCCTTGGCCATTCAACACCACCCCCTCCACTACCAGCTATCGAAGCTTTGATACACAGGTAAAACAAATTACTGCCATGTTCTTCATTTATTTAAAAAAAAATAGTAAATTCATTGAAAAAATTATGAAAAAAATTTTAGTTGTATTATTTTTTATATTCTTTCATGTGATATTTTTATTTTTGTAAAATTTAGAATATTTTGGGTACTTACTTAAGAAAGTCACTATTCATTTGAATTTTGACTTTAAAATATATATATATATATTAAATGACGTAGTTTTTAGCTCAAAATTTTTTTGTAGGATATATGTGATATATATTTGGATGCTATGTGGCCAAATTTTAATTTTAAGTATCTTTATTATTTAATGTAATTTTGAGCCCTAAAAATAGCTAAAATGAGGATGAAAATGTGAAATAAATGAATTTTTATGAAATTAATTGATGAAAATGACATGTGTTGACATATGATGATTTATAATAATATTAAGATATATTGGAAATAATTTTATGTAAAAAGAACAATATTTGAGTAATTGAAAGCAATTTAGGGGTTGTAGATTCGAGTATATAGGTAATAAACCAATAGCATAAAACTAAGTGATGACTGAATTCCCATATTTTTAGGAGTCTGTAAAAATTTTCGAAGAATTATTTAGTGATTGAAGATTTTTATTACAAATTTACGTAATAAAATAGCTCCAATTATAAACCGAAACTCATTTTTAGTAATAATAAGCTAAAATATAATAAATAATGAAATAAACACTACTTATATTCATGCTAGTTAGATTTGATAAAAAGTGAAATTTGAATATATTTAATGATAATTTTACAACCGAGATATGTTATATATATATTAGAGTTAAATAATGCCTATATTATTAAGTTTATATTGGTAAATTACATAAAATATAGTTTAATTACATAAAATAGGTTTAATATGACAATATTCATTATAGAAGCGTATAGGTATATTAGAGACTCAAACTACCCTATAGAAGTCATCTCTTAAAATAGAATACATAATAAATATCGTTAGGTACGTATGAACCCAATGACACTACTTTAACTAAAATCAGACAATCCTAAATAATATAACCTATATCTCCATAATATTACGAGAATTTATGTATTACAATGATCCGACCATAATTAAAAAATGATTTAATTGAATAAAAGTACGTTTCAATACGATAAAAACAATATATTATGCATAAGAGTATAACTACATATATTATTAATATTTAATAACTTAACTTAACTTATATAATAAAACTATATTTTAACATATGAGGAAAATAATATTATATATATAATCATTTAAAGAAAACTAAATCTGGTTTTTGTATATATATATAAGGTGTTACGCCCCGAAGTTACGAGGTCGCAACAGTCCCGCCGTGTAAACCACTCTATGATAGAAACTGGCCTCACAGTTCCTACCATAGAGATAATCTACACAAGGCGTCGACGACCACTCACTTTGAAGTAAACAGTTCGATTAATGATTATACTACAAATATGATGAGTAACTCAAATTACTATTAAACATAGATAATCATATAAATAAGTCCACAGAGCTTCCCAGGAAGATTTACATAATAACTACAGTTTACTAATTTACAGAATAACTAATAGTCTTCATCCTTTAACTACAAGGTCAGTCTGGTTACACATTAAGCTAAATAACTTGATCCTCACACCCCTGGCTTCAAAAGACTAACCTCTGGATAATTGTAGGGCGGCATGGTACTTGAAGAGATTACAAATCAGAACCTGCAAAAGGATCTATAAGGGTATGAGCAACTACAGCTCAGTAAGTTGAATTGGAGACTCATGAATGCATACAAGCACAAACAGGATTATCAAACAATTATTTTCATGCAATGCAACAATCAAGTGTCATCGCACAACGTAGTCCGGTCCGTTGTGAAATCAGAGAAATTCCACCCGCTCCGATCCGGGTTGAGGAGTTCCATGTTATGCAGCAGCTCACAACCAAACCCAGGCTTGTGCAATGGAGACCTCGCTCCTCCCGCGACTACCTTCGAACCATTGACTTCACCCCCGCCGCGACCTCATCTCCTGTCACTTAGTTCGACTGAGGATGAAGAAGGGACCATTTTGCAATCCTGCGCTATCCCTTTCGAAGGGGTCGGTATTTGGTTGGAGAGTCCTATGATCCCCTAACGGGTTGCAATGCATGACGTTTTCGGTTATTACGGTCGACTAAGATTAAATTCCGGTTAGAGTGTTCAAACAAGACCACAACAATTCAATCAGTCACAAAATCACCCACAGCACAAATTCCAGCACGAATTCAGATACATCACACATGCGCAAACTACTTACAATCACAAGCATATACAAGCCTAAGTCTCCGAGCACTACAAAACTAGTACTCTATTACAATAAGCAATAACCCAACTTACATGAATTTGCTCGGTCGCTCGATCCTCAAATTGCGAGCTGATTTGTTTCTGGGTGTCCTATAATGCAAAGAGGTCCTTTTAGTACTTATTTTTATGGATTCTTATTCTAATTTATAATGTAACTCATTTTCCTCATGTATACCTACAACGTACTAATAATTCGTTGTATTTTATTTCGGGGTTCGGTTCCTAAACTAGATTCTAGTTTTAATTCCTAGGTCGTAATTAGGCTCGAATCCCAATGTGACACTAATCACCTTATGCTCGGGTATTCAAATATCCTATTGGGTCGTAATTTTGGTATTCTAACTATTCGGTACACACTAACCCTAATTGGGATATCGGATTTATTCCCGAGGTGTAAAAATCTTACATTTTAAGATATTTACTTAAAATTAAATATTAATTCCGATTTATTATTTTTCTGATTTCAATTATAATATTATCTAAATAACTTTATTTTTTTAAATTTAGTAATTTATATTTTCACATATTCCTAATTTCTCATATTCTTTACCTAATTTCCCTAATTAACCATAATTAGTACCTAAAAGCTAGGATTAGGGTTCCACTGCAGAGATTAACTTCCTTAATCATCTAATCAAGATCCAAATCAGTAATTAACATTCTAATTACCTAATTAATCCCAAATCACCCAATTTTACCATCATTTTAGGGCTAAAAATTAACTTAAAATTTTCGAAAATTAATTTTAAAAAAAAGGCTTCATAGCACTGTTCTAAATCATATGAGAGTCCTACAGAAAAATTTTGAGCCCCAAACTACATCCCTAAGCCTATTTAATTTCCGGTTTAATCATGCTCGGTTTTGAACAATTTCTTAAGAACCCTATATTTCCAGACATAATTAAACTAAATCAATATTTTTCCCTAAATCTACATATAACAAAACCTCAGAATAACAAGTTTCATAATTTTCTGGGCAAAATAACTAATTTTACAAAATTATATAACAATCGGGATGAGTAAATGACTAACCGGTTCAAGGATTTCTGGCCGTCCAAAACCGGTCCAAGGCTGTCGGCCGGTCCAGGCGCTGATCCTAGGGTAGGGTGGTGGTGGTGGTTCGGTCCCAGGTGGTGGTGGGTGGTGGTTCCAGTTCACCTTGCTAATCTGCACAGTTTTCTTTTTTTTTTTATTTTCTGCAATTTCTCTGGATTTTTCTTGTGTTTCGATTTTTCTCAGATTACAAACTGTCCAAATGTCTTCTGTGAATTTTTTCCTTATTTATAGACAAACATAGTAATTAATGTGCATTAATTTGATGTGATTTTGCCCATTTCCTTGATTTTAGGCTTTTAGTTTGGCACATTTTTATTGGCCAATTTTTTTTTTCTTTTCAGTCACGACCTGATCCAGTTGCAGACCTCTCATTCTGATTTTTTTCTGAATTTTTTATAATTATTTTGTATTTTTCTTTAATTATTTACTTAATTTTCGGCCTATTTTAGCAATTACGCGTATTTTTATCTACACGTAAATACATGTAGGGTACATGTGAACATTCCTAAATATTATTTTGGTCATTCTAAAATTTTTAGTATACATATAATCTATCTCTACTAATTTATTAGTTATTATATTACACTTTTTGCCTTTTCAGTAATTAGTAGTTATTATGCTTAAAATTTGAAAATTTTATAGTCTCCTATTTTACTACTTACTTTCTTAAATTTAAGTTTACAGGGTCATTTTTACTGGTATTTTGTTAAATAGTTTATAATTTGGGTTTGATCGGATCCTTTAGCTGATCGTCCTAAACCTTGGGTTTTAAGTTCAAACCTATGGTTACTTGGCTTGGCTTTAGGGTTTACATAAGGTCTCTTAGTAATCAAATCGTTAAAGACACAAGTCTTCTACAATGAGCGTATAGACAGGTAACTTAGGATCTTAGATTTATCGTTTATTAAGATATTATATTAAAGTATTTAGAACCTTAAGAGTACTTTGGTTATATTTTTAAATTAGCTATTTATGTGCATGCCATGTGTATAGCTGATATTTAGATTGTAATAAGAGTTAAACTCTTTGGCATACTATTCTACGTAATTGCATCGTTTCTGTATTATGTGAACTTGGCCGATCACCTTTAAATGAAACTAATAGTGATTCAACCATTAACTTAACTGAGCATACATAACAACCATTTAAGGAAACGATTAGGAATATCAAGCCAAATATCGACTTCATTCAATTAAAATAGCTGAAATAGTCCTTTTTATATCCTTAGTTAAACGAAGTAACAAGCAAGGAGGTTGCAACAAAGGTGGTGATCACAATTCAAAGGTGGTCATAGGAGAAAGATATTCTTTATTACACAAGCCTAGATTTGGTTTGATTTGAGTCACAATAAAACTCCTCAATCCAGATTAGAGCAAATGTAATTTTTTTAATCTCATAATGAACCAAATAATATGGTGCGATGTTTTAAGTAATTGATTGTATTACATTTCATCATAATTAATAACATTGTTTGTGATTATTTAGTACTCTTCTAACTTCATCCTACTTATTAAGCTAATTGTGCTCACATCCCTTTATACTCTTGCAGGTAATGAGTAAAGAGCAAGATGTCCAAATACCATCACCCTTAAGTTAGCGTACTATTGGTTGAGAAAGTGAAAAATGAAGAATTCACTGAATCTAGACTTTTCACTTTTATTTTGAGTTTTGAGGAAATTAATTGGGAATTTCCTAGTACACTCACTAGTTTCATATTTTATTGTAAATAGACTTCAAGATCTGTGATTTTTAGTAAACTCTAATTATAAATTATAATTCTAGATGTAAAATGTTTATGTAAATACTATTGTATTATAAGACAACATCTTATATAAAATAGGTATTTGTAAAATTATACCACAGGTTTAATCATTCACAGATATCAAAATAAATACTTCAAGTTAGTTAGGTCATATATGCCTTGTGTAAATTATATCTACGATAGCAGTTGTGAGGTCAACTTCTATCTTAAGTTAATTTATACGGCAAAACCATTATGACTTTTCATATTCAAAGCATGACATTAAGAGTAAGGGTTATCGGTGTAACATTTAAAATGATGGTGTTAATCATGTCTCTTAAATGAAAATTACTTAGTAATTAAGGTTATCAAACTCGTGATTATATCTAGAATTGTTAAAGAGTCTCATAAAACAAAAAAGTAGAATGAAAACGTGGAAACGTAAGTTTCTACCTTTTATGTAAATTAACTTTTATAAATTACAAATGTGTTTATAAAGTAAAGTTATAAAAAAAACGAAATATATGATGTAAATAAAGAAATTCAATATAAATTTTAGCCATGATATAAGTTATAGTACAGATAATTAAGTATAAATTATTATGCTTATGTAGAAAACTAAAATATAAATATTCGTATTGATATAAATTACATTATAGCATAAATTATTATGATAAAATGCTAAACAAAAACAAAATACTAATCAACTATCTCGTCATCAATAAAACTATTATAAACTCTCCTAACATAATCATTATTATTATCATTATTCCCAACCGTTATTGGTACTACTGCTAATAATATTCATATCTTCATATTCTAAACCCCTTAAAGTATCTATTCACATTTCATCTTTAATAGAATCAATGTCATGATCTTTTAATCATCTTTTGTTGCACTCAGATATGCCATGACTTTTTATATCTATAAATATGCCAACTTTGTGTATAATATTATGTTCATCATTTTTCTTATCACCTATACCTAAAAGGATAGTCAACAGATCATTATTTAATAAATTGAATATATTTTCTTCCTTGATTATTTATTCATCTTTGATAAGAGATTTTGAATAATGACAATTGGAGTTTTAAAATATATATATATATATAGTGTTATTTCACTTACAATTTTAATTCGCTTGCTTTAAATCATAGAAACCTAATTCTTTTTCTTAGTTTAATAGCTCATTATATGTAAATCAAGCGAAATCATGTAGAATCACATAGAATTATATCGAATTACATAGAATTCATATAAAATGGCATAAAACTGATTAAATTGTAAATTCATAGGATCGTATACCTAAAATCACAAGTCTACGACGAGTTTATAAAAGAACAATTTTATACATGATTCAATTTAAAAAGGACTTCTAGAATCGTAAACTAGTAAAAACGTATAAGTGAAAGAAAAATCTATGCTTTTAGTAAGTATTAATGAGTAATGCAAACCTAAGTTTTTATTTTCTACTAAATATTTATATTTTATTTGGAAATTTGATAATGAACTTTCTTTTAAAAAAAATAATTATACACATGTATTGGAGGTTCACATTTGTTAAAGAGATATATATATATATAAGTATTATCTAAAAAATGATAACGTAGTTGTTGTAATTTATAATCATGTCAATAGTTAGAGCGCTATGTAAAGTTTAGACACTTTAAATAAACTATTATGTTAATATATGATTATGTGAGACCTAGAATTTTTCACGATTTCTTTGAGTGAGTAATTTAAGGTATTAGGAAATTAACCTGATTAATCTAGGAATTTGCAAGTAAGCTCAAGATATTAGTTGAAGAGACCCCATAAACCCGGATTTCAAAAATAAAATACAATGATCATAATATAGCTTAAATAGTGTAATTTTATTATATTATTTAATATTCATTAAAATCACATATAATAGCCCTAGTAGTTTGTAAATATTTAGAGATAAATCATATATATATATAATAAAAATATTATATGACATGGAATAATATATAAAATATATGTATATACCTCGTGTGTAGTTATTATGTGTAATTACATAATCGTAATTAACTGAAATACCCAATAAAATACTAGTTAAGTTAAATTAAGCAAAGGAAAATTAAAATAAAAAACAAAAGCATAGAGAATAGCTGTAATAATCTTGTCCAATGCATGGAAGCATCAAAGGACAATTGTTGGTGTTAGAATAGCAAATGGACACCTATTAAATATGTATAAAAGTGGGATTTAAGTAAGGATGAGAGAGAAAAACCATTCTTCATCTACCTAATGTACTGTAAAATTCATTAACTTTCCTCAAAAGCTCCTACATGCAATTGTGAATTTAGGAAAAATATTGTAGGGTGAAAAAACCTAGAAAAGAAATTCAAGAAAAATATTAGGAAAAATTACATAAATTAGGGTTTTTTGGCAATTCGAGAGTTTAAGTGGCAGTTAAAAGGAAACCACCATAACTAGGCGATAGGAGCTACCATGCCTTAGCCTCTTGACAAGGAGGTAGCCACTATTAGTGGCTGAAGTTTCCAATTTTTAGTGAGAGTCTTATTTTAGTTCGAATTTTATTAAATTATTAAAAATTTAAGTATTGCTCGGAAAATTCTACAAAAAATTATCCCTAAATATTTTTATGTATAAAATCTATGAAAAATACTAATTTGTGTGAATTTAATAACTATAATATACGTCTTTAAGAAATCGAAGAAATCAGACAATTTTCAATACCAAAATAAATATGGCTAATGATATAGTTTCTACTTCAAAATTTTTCTATAAACTATCCTAAACCAATATTGAGTTTTCATGTGAAATTTTTTCATGAAACTAATTTCTAATTTTTATTGGATTTTTAAGCCATAAATTATGATTAAAATGATGTTTCTAGTGAAAACTAGTATATTTTTCCTAATGACCTCACTTAGATTCTGAATTTTGCTAGTTAATGGAGTATTTATTGTGTACTAGAGTTGTGGAATTAAGTTTTATAGGAAGGAGTATAGAAAAATCAACAATACGTAAACTTGAGGAATTTGTGAATTAGGATGTGTTACATGAGGAATTTGAGATGTAATGAGATTGAGAAGTATTGGTTATAGTTTTACTTTGTTTATTTTTATTGGAGTTTAAGGATAGAAGTGAATAAATCAATAAGTGATTATGTAACTTGAACTTGGGCAAAGGATAACTTAAAGGAAGTTAAGGGTAAATCTTTTACCTGGTATTTACTTAGAAGCTAAATAAAAGGTAAGATTATGTATAAGTGGTGACACAAAGGAAGACTCAAAGATTGAGTCAAAAAGCAAACTCTTAAGAAACTTGAAATTGGTTAGGCTTAGAGGATAGCTCAAAGAATATCTTATTAATAGATTTAAAGTTAAGTAGACTATATGATTAGATATAAAGGTTACTTAGAGGGTACTAGAAATGAAAATATATAAATGTGAGCACTTAGAAGCTACCTTAGAGGATAATCCATTAGAAATCTTGAATAACCATCAAACTCAATGGTTAAATTAAAAGTTAGGTTTGTTATGAAATCTCACTCTAACAAGGCTCAAGGGATGATTTAATGGCTTCCCAACATAAAAGCTTCATAAATAATTTCACTCAAAACTTAGCTTAAAAGGTTTTCTATTAAGAAACTTAAATTCTAGTAACTCAAAATAATATTTGAGGTAATTATAGATATGTGAATACTCATAAGCTGTATCATAAGGTGTTCATTAAAGAACTTAGGATACTTATCAAACTCAAAACTTGACTTAGAGGTTAAACTTATTGTGAGTTTCAACACCCATATGATTCAAAAAATATCTCAGAAGCTTATCCAATTAAATATTTTAAGGGTATCTCAACTTAAGGAATAGCTTAGAAGGTAATAAGGGTAAAATAAACTTATATCACCATTCTAAACTTCCAATACTTAGGGTATAAGATAATAAATTAACGACTAACCAACTTAATTTTTATATAGACAAGTAAATTAGTAATATTTCATAATTTATATATAGAATAAAATACTATATCGAGATAAATATTGAGGGATCACCAATAAGGACAAGTCAGCAAGCTTAGTTAGCGAGCAATAAAGTTCCAAGTAAATGGGATCATTGTTTCACTATACTTTGAAGTATTGTTTCATAATACTTAGAAACCTTAATATATATACGTCTTGTTTATAATTATAAATTAGTTGTCTATGCATTGCTAGAATATAGTTATGCTATTTTGAGTGCTGGACTTTTGTGTTGATTACTTCATGATATTATATGCTTTGGACTGTCACGCCCTGAAACGGCAGAGTCGTAACAACCCCGCCGTGTAAACCATCCTAAGATAGAAGTTAGCCTTATAACTGCTATCTCAAACCTGATCTACACAAGGCGTTCACGACTAACCCATTTTGAAGTAAACAGTTTGTAATTTAAATAAATCATTTACCTAAAAAAGTGAGGAAATATATATATTCACTATAATTCAGTTATTACAATTAAAGTTTACAATATTTCTCCGAAATAAATTCCCTAGTTATTACATTATTCACAAATGAAAATTTCTAAAGTAAAAACTTAGACCTTAAAAATATGTATTTAGTCTTCAAATGTTTTTCCTCACTCCCCAGGATCTACCAATTGCTAGCTTCAAGTATTTATATGCCACTTCTTAGCCAGCACCTACACGACATCTATAGGGATGTGAGCAACCACAACTCAGTAAGTTAGGATGGGGGACTTAAAACTATACCATAAACATAACAAGGTTATCAATTAATTTATTAAGTGCAATTCATGTTCAAGCAAATGCCATCGCATGACATTGTCCGGCCCATCATGAGATTAAAGAAATTACGTCCGCTCTAATCTGGGTTGAGGAGTTGCCTTTAATGCAACAGCTCACGACCAAACCCAGGCTTATGTAATAGAGACCTCACTCCTCCCGCGACTACCTTCGAACGAGTGCCTTCACCCTCGCCGCGACCTCCTCTCCTGTCACTTAGTTCGACTGAGGATAAAGAAGGGACCCACTACAATCCTGCGCTATCCCTTTCGAAGGGGTCGGTATTTAGCCAGAGAGTCCTAAGTTCCCCTAATGAGTTGCCATGTAAGTTCGATTATAATTATAAGTCGTATATTTGATTAGGTCCAGTTTAGGGTGATCAATCATTTTACACAAATTATACAACATAAGCCGGCACAATAAACAGAATCATAATATCACCCATAATCAAGCACATGCACACAACCAACTATCTACCATCTCCCAACACCAATTATCATTTCTAAATTTTTAAATTCATCCTAATCAGATTTTACACCTAGTTACCCTAATTTACAAAATTAACTTAAAACTTACTATTTTTTTTCTATTACTCATTTACTACATAATTAACCTAATAATTACATCTAACACCCTAAATGTTACAAGTATCATACTTCATTGGACTTCAATATCCTAAAACATATAATTATTCACTAAATCAGTAATTAACCATTTAATGACTTTATTAACCCTAAATTACCCATTTTATGCCTCATTTTAAGGTCTAAAAATTATCTAAAAATTTAGAAAATTAATTTTTAAACACGAGCTTTATATCACTGTTCTATATCATCTAAGTAGTCTACACAAAAATTTTGGATTTAAAACTATACTCCTAAGGTCATTTATTTCTAAACCGAAACATACTTGGTTTTGTATGATTTCTTAAGGATTTTATATCACGAGATATATTTTCATCAAAATAATACTTTTCCTAAAAAGTACATATAAAAATATTCCAGAATAACAAAATTCATAATTTTATAATAATATTTACTATTTTTATAAAATTACACAAAGTTAAGCTAGAAATCGGACTCACCTGTCTAGGTGGCTCCGGCCATCGCCGGCCGCCGTAGCCTTGTCGGCTGGTCTGGGCGCTGCCACCACCGTGTGGTGGTGGTGGATGTCCACTCCCAGGTGCTCGTCTAGTGTAGGGTCTCTTTTAAGATCCTAATTGCACAGTTTTTCCTTTTTTTTTTCTAACCCTAATTTTTCTCACAATTTTGCCTCTCTCTATTTTTCTCACTCTCCAAATTGCCCAAATGAGCTTTTGATTTTTTCTTACTATTTATAGAGCTTTAGGGAAATTATTATGCATTAATGAGACAAGACAATTGCCTTATCTCTTCTTTTTTCCACTTTCTATTTGTTGCATTTTAATTGGTTGTTTTTTTTCTTCAATATAAACTTTCCATGCCCTACTTCTGGAATTTTCCTCATTTTTATAAATTTTTCTTGATTTTTCCTTAATTAATTATGAATTTTCTTTAATTATTTCTTATTATTTTAGTACATTTCGCATATTTTAAGTAATTATGCGTATTTCTACATATATGTAAATTCATATATAGTACAAATAAATATTCCTAAATATTATTTAGATCATTTTATGATTTTTAGTTATACATATAATTTATCTTTAATGATTCGTTAATTATTGAAATGCATTTTACACATTTTCGATAAATGATGAGTTATATACTTAAAATTTAGAATTTTTATATTCTTTTATTTTATTGCTTATTTTCTTAAATTCAAACTTACAGGATCATTTTACTAATATTTTTATTTTTACTTTATAATTTAAGCTCGATCGGGTCTTTTAACCGATTGAAACCTCGAATGGCTAGTTTTGGAGCTTACATGGACTATCTAAAATTGCTTGTTTACTCTAAAAGTAATCTAACGAAAACTCAACTTAACTATTAATTGGACCTACATTGCAACCCATTAGAAGAAACTAGTAGTATTCTTAGGCTTAACACAAACCCTTTAATGAGGTAGCTAAAATGGTTCTCTCTCACTCTTAGTCGAACTAAGTGATAAAAAGGAAGGTCGCAACAAGGTTAAGGACTGTAGTTTGAAGTGAAGTATCGAGCAAAGCACGTTGCTCTATTATACAAGCCCCGATTTGGTTTCTATTCGTGAAAAGCGTAGCATCAAACTCCTCAACCTGGATTAAAATTGGCGTAATTTTTTTAATCTCACAATAGATCAAATAACATCGTACGATAACACTTGCTTGTTCATGCATAACATCTAACTAAACCTGCTCAAAAACCCTTATCGCTTTGTATCAAATATGTACTATTGTCTCCATCTTACTAAGTAAATTGTCGCTCATTCTTCTATAACTGTTTTACAAGTTTGCTAGTAGACTCATCAATACTACTCTAAGTTCCAAAAGACTAGAAAATAGGGTCAGAGTATGAGATTCAAGACTAATGGGCCGAATTCTTCTTTATTTGTCGGTTTCACTAACTTATAACAAAACTACTAGGGTCTCTACTAATGATTCTCTAATTTTCAGCTATTGATATTGTCATTATGCTCTATAAACATGTAAACTTTTGTTAATCCTTTATTAATCGCTTTATTTTCTTAGATCAAAGGAATTCTTGAAACTTTTTGTTAAAAATTTAGAGTTTATACATTACATGATTTGTAAAGCTTGATTCTCTCGATCATTCTAGCCACCAAGTATTTTTCGAAGTTATATTGAAAATTTACATCACAAGTTAATATCTATTAGAATCAAAATTAGATGGCTCAAAACAATGAAATGGTAAATACCTTATACAAACTATACCTTATATTAACTATACCTACGTTAGCGACTAAAGTGATTGACTTCTAGTTTAGGTTGATTTACACAACGGGATTATTACGACTTCATAGTTTGGAGCATAACAGATTGTATCGTGTAATAGATATTATTTTAACTTTTTTTCTATAGATAGGAAATTTTGAGATATAGATCCTTCAAGCTCATACAAACCTAAAAAGATTACAAGCTAATATGTTTTAGTCTACAACCAACCTCATTCCATCTCTAACAAACCTATATTGACTTATGATCACCATAAACCGAGTATTACCAAGTGATCGAACTCTCTCTCTCTAAGAACTTATCCACCTAATGCCCCTATCATCTACTTTTAGAATATGTCTAACTTCCTCTTAATAGATAGGCGCTTGGCTATAGGTAGGAGGTCAAACAATGGACATGGGTTGATATTAGATAAAGGGGGTTGACTTTAACCTACCCCTTAATTTTTCACATCACGACTTATCGCCTCCAATCCACTTTCTACTCTTGGCAAACACACTTTCCTTTAGTGGAGGAAACATATGGAATTCATGATTCCTAGATTGTCACAACTTCATTGGTATAAATAAGGGTCACCTACACTCACATACTCACACTTTCAAGTACACCTGCTCTCTTAGTTTCGCTTACTTTTTCTCCTACAAATATACACTAATTTAAGTATTAAAATAGTCGCATCGAATAACACCTTAGTATCCCTTTTGTGCTTTCTTTTACAATCCCAATTGTAAATACTTGAAGGCCTAACCAACCTTGAAATTCTACCGGCAAAAATCTGTAGACGACACTTTCTATACATATAATCTTAGTGTGAGATATATATGGAAATGAATCCTTTGAAGTGTACAAGTAAATTTATAAGATCAATGGTTGAAACTATCTAAATTTTGAAAGTATCTTACGATATTATAATAATGTCATCTTATTTCTTTTAATCTTAATCATTGATTACATATGACAAAATTTTAAGAAATAACTTTAGAAAACTTAAAAAAAAAAAAAAAAGAGGGAAAAAGGAAAATAAAAAAAAGTAACTATAAAGTCTAAATCCCATTTATATAAAGAAGGATATTGAGTTTTGCGATTACATCAGCTTATGTTGTTGTATTTAATAGTCGATTTAAAGTTTGGTTAAACTTATTGCTATTATTTATTATGAATTATGTAAGCAAAACACACATCATCTAATACGTAGCACAGCTATGTATTTATTAACTTAATTTCATATATAGTTACATAATATGTGTATATAAAATAAAATATGTATTGTAATGTGAAAAAAAAAATAGTAATTAATGAGATTTAAACTTTACAAAAATATTTAATTTGGTGCATTCTTTTTAAAATCTCATGCTCATTACACTAAAGCTTCGAAGAAATAAATAATTTGGAAGTCGCATCATTGTTATTAGGGAAACATCCATCATAGTAATCCACATATATCAAAACTAAATTGAACTACACTTTTTTATTATTATTATTATTATTATTATTATTATTATTATTATTATTATTATTATTATTATTATTATTATTATTATTATTATAATATTAAAGCACTTTGTTAAAGTATAGTGAAAATCATTCGCTTATATAACTATAGCCATATATATATATATATATTATTAAAACCCTTTGAAATTTAAGTAATTGTCACTATTATGTTTATATATTTACTCTCTATTTAATATTATTTAACAAAAAAATTAATAACAAAATAAACTATTAAAATTATAAATAATAGGTAAATTTGTCTCTTTATCTATTCCTTTGTCACTTTTCTACTTTCTCTCCCACTTTTCTTTTTCTTTTTTCTTTTTCTACTTTCTATTATTAACTATACCCCACGTATATATCTCTCTCTCTCTCCTAACATTCCTACTATCCTATTCCTCTCCCCACAACTCTCCATCTTTCTATCTTTCTCATTTATTAATATTTAATATTAATATTATAATACATTCGATTACACAATACAATTTTATTTATTTTGTAGACACACAATACAGATACATTATTAGCTAATATAAGTATGTACACATATAACTTATTATCGTCATTTTGGTTGCAAAATTTAGAAGAGTTGAAAGGATTATGTGTTAAACTTAGAGGGTATAATATGGTATACTTAACAATGTCATTAATTTCATTTAAAAGACAATTATCATTATTATTATTATTACAAGGAGCTAAATTCCCCAAGAAAAACTGGATAAAGATGATGCGGTGGTGTTGTTAATTAAGTTGAATGGCTAGGAACTAAAATTGAGAACTTTAATAACAGGCTCTAAAGCTCCCACGTACACGTCCAAACGTCCTAACCAATATGAATCCAAATATAGGATAGGGCATCCAAATACTCTATGCGTGGCCCATCATCCATAGGCCGAACAGAATAGACATAATCCCAACAGAAAAACGAACAAATGCTTCTTCAACAGTTACGGTTGGTTAGGGCGAGGGTGGCAGACAAATAATAATACATGGATATGTTTTAGCCGTAGGGAAGGCTAAATCCAACCTAAAAATAGAAGATTAATTTACCGAAATATAACATAAATAGATATAAATTGTTGGTTTGTTGGGTTGTTGGGGTTGGTTAATTGTTTTTGTTTTTGCTTTTTTGCTACAATCCCCCACCCCACCCCAAACCCTCAACCCTCCATTAAGGCCATAACTCTCTATCTATCCAGCCATCTTTAACGTCCCTGCCAGACCAAATTCCGAAGTAGCACCCCCTTCTGTTTCCTTCCTCTAACCTCCCACCACCCAATACTAAATCCTCCTTTCTCCCCCTGTCTGCTCGCTCCATTATGTTTTATTTGATTTGTTCATCTCAATCTCATTAAGTCCATCAATCATTTATAGTTATTACCTCGATAAGGATAAGGATGGGATGTGGTGGTTCCAAGTTTGATCCGGAAGGGAAGATGATACAATCTGCAGGCATCCACACGTCGCTAAAGCACAGGATCATCGACCAAATGAGAAGACGGAATAGGGATTCCCTCAAAGACACCACTATGAGTCACTCCACCAATCAACTCCTCCGCGACAAGATTAATGACGGTAACAGTAATAAGGACCGTAATTCCTCCGTCAGCAATATCTCTTTTACAACCGACCGCGACGACAATGCCAGCACCAACAACGGCAAATTCTCCACTCCCCCATCTAAACCCAATACTCCAGATGATGATGATAATAATAATAATAATAATAATAATAATAACAATAATAATAATGAGAATAATACCGATGATAAACCAGGGTTGTCGAAACTAACCTACAATGAGCACCACAAACAAACATCTTCATTAGAAAATGTCAACCACGAGGATATCAAGATCAGCGCTGATACAGCAACGACAACAGCTACAACTACTACTACAACAACAGCAACACCAGCATTTGAGGAAAAACTTCATCACAACCACAATGATAAGGATACCATCATCGGTGGTAATAATAATGCCAACAACCTCCCAGTCACTCTCGTTGCAGAAAACAAGGCTGCAATTATCTATCACCAAAAGGTCGATAATGATAATGCTGATGAGCACCAAGATAAGAGTGCGGTTGCTGCTGCTGCTGCAGAGAAAGACAAGAAAGACCAAAATGATGAATGCCTCCTGTCGGAAGAGGAAGCAGATGAGGTTATGGTAGTGGTGGTCGATGAACAAAGGGAAGATCCATCTTCTGTCTATCCCGGTTCTCCAAGTTTCCGAGTCTACTGCATTAACTCTTCTATTATTTCAGATGACGAGGAATATGCACAAGATGATAATGATCAATGTGAGTCCCTTTTTCCCATTATTCCACAATCTTACCACTCGTGGCATAGATTCTTTGATTGCTGGCAAATAACATCTACCCCCATCTGTGTCTGGTCTGGTCTGGTCTGGTCTGGTCTGGTCTGGCTACAAGCCATACATATGGCCCGGCACTTCTATCCCTCAAGCATGCTCCCATTTATTTCTTTTTAACTACATCACTCGCAATTAAAAACAGCTCGATTATACTTCTGCATAAGGGTTATCTATGGATGGAATATTGTGGGCAGATGTTATTCATGAGGAAATAATACCTTTCCCATAATTCATTGTGTTTTGCTCATGCATGGATGCAGATAAGGAATATGCAGATAAGGGAGATGATGCAACAAAAATGAAAACCGAGAGTGATATGAGTGGGGGCACCCTCGAATCAGCAAACTCCAACCAGGTAATGCATGCAGAACTATTGCTCCACTTAGGAAAAGCAATGAGCGGCAAAATAATTGTAAGCTTGATGTCCAAAACTATGGCAGGGTCAGGAATCAGTACGCAAGGCAAAGAATGCACACTGGAAGAAAATGAGAAGAATAAAGAAAAAGATGGGAGGGAGAGGGAAAAGATCAGTTAAAGTAAGGCAACTATTGAGCGTAAAATCATGCTACAATCCAGCCACTGCTTGCTCGGGTGGGAATGATCGGGCTCGTCTCCTTACTGCCCATAAGCAAGCTACCGTTCCCTCCTCCTAGCCTCATCCCCCTAACCGTTCACAGATCATTACATCCTTCCTTTAACTTTGGTCATTACATTGTTCATTTCCTATTTCAATTCATTGCTGGGAGTTTTTCCCCCCATTTTTTTCTTTTTTTTTTTTTATTTGGATTAACAGATTTAACCTCATGAAGCTGTAGATAGAAGTTCGATGTATGTACCTGGTCTGACTTTCCTGTAAATTCAGTCATTGAATTGAAGGCAGTTGACTCTGTCATATCTTCTTCCTATGTAAATGTAAGACTCCTATATTGCAGCCACTGTCTGCTTACTGCAAACAAGGATAACGCTGAAAAAGCAAACAAAATGCCCAAATATAACTAACTAGGATTAGGATGGAAGAGTTGAATTAACCCTGTCCACAAGCTCCACTGTTCAAGAGTCCTTTTTCGCAATTAGCGTTTGACCATATAGAATTGATTGCTTAACATACATGTTAAAATTGCAAAATATACCCTATATGCATACTTCATGTCTATTTACCTCTCCTACCCCTGAAAATCGGCTATAAATCTTATAATAATTTAAAAAAAAAAAAAAAAAGCAAGAAAGATAAGTTCTTACAGTCTTAGTGTACTATTTTAATCTTGGATAAAATAATAAAAAGGTACACATTTAAATTCAAGCTAAGAGAAGGAATATTCCGTTATACATGACAACGAGAGCATTTTTCCAATATTTAGAGTTTTGAATGCTTAATTTCAAAAAAATAGAGTGTTTACCATTTACCCTAAAACGTGATCTCCAAAGGCACATCTCCTTTTGTACTCTGAGAAAAAATATCCTCCCGCAAAAAGAATCATAATATGCATGCGAGGAACTCGACCAAGCTAATATTTTCCTTATCGCCCAAAGTGCCTTCTAAAATAATACATACAAAATTTGGGCATTCACAACTACAACTAATACAAATGGAAAAAAGAAAAAAGAATACTAATAAAACGCATTTCCTCTCTGTAGTCAGTAGTAAGAACCGAGAAAATTTGGTTGCGCTGGCTTTTTGCATCCACCATTCACCACTTATTCATATGGATCCATCAAATGAAATGAATTCCGAAGAGCAGTCAACTTCAGTATGACTCCTATTTGCCATTCGCATCTTCAACTATCTGACACCGTGCAAAGCAGACCGTGCCCAGGGTCATGCTCCAAAGGATACAAAGTTGCTCCTTTCACATATTTTTGATGCTCGAGGGCTGACCTCCTAAGGCCCGAAAGCACTTTAGAAGTCTTTGTAGTTTGTTCCTTGATGATTGAACATGCAGCAAGGGGATCTGATGAGGCAGCTCCAACCCTCCTATGGACATGATAAATAAAATTAACACGTTATAGGAGGAAGAACCAGGATGGCTTGGCTTGATAGAACATCATAAAAAGTAAGGTAAACAAACTCAAGACAAGACATAATTTCTTGCTCTTAAGAAGAAACCAATGACACGAATATCATGCCAGTGCCATTTTATTTCTTCCTTACCTAGTGGAAAACATTATATTTGCCTAGTTACAAATATCTTTTATGGCTCAAAATCCAGCACCACAAATAAATATGAAATAGCTGAACAAAATGCCTTTACATACAAATTATCAAATATAAAATTATACACAATAAGAAGAATACTAGAAGCTCTATCCAATAAAGCCCAAAATATGATTGAAAAATGCAGCACTATGGTACTTTCACCATGACAGTTTTAGTTATCGAAATAAAGAAAAAGGTCAAAGAACCTCAGACTTGGAAGAATTTGTAAAGAAAGAAGAACCTTGGACTCCGATAAATTTTTCAAAGGGTTACCGATTACGTCAGATTTTGATAGAGTATATATGGAGATTGGCGATGATACAGAATAAAATACAAGCAGGTTGTCTCAGATTGAAAGTTTATGAAAAATTTCAACTTAAGATGTCTATCAAAGACTTATCTTCTAAGTCATAAGACTAACTACCTCTCGGATAACATTGACTTTACAAAAGAAACAGATTTATACTTCAGGCACCTTGAATGTGCAGTACCACCCTTAAATCAAAAAGGCATGGATTTAGGTCCTCATAACTCTCCCAGAAAGAAAGTCTCCCAAAAGACTGCATCTTATGAGACAAAATCCAAAATAACAAGCATATCTTGGGGAGCCATAAGGTGCTAATCTGACGATTTTTAAGTTAAGAGGTGAGTACACGAATTGCACTGTTAAGGGGGATAGAGTGCCCCTTCAAGTTATATATATGTATATATATAATGACTCATAATGACTATCTACATACTTTTTAACAAATTTGTAAAATAACATCAATGCATAATTTTTTATTGTTGTTATATACATGACTGCTCAAGATACAATGATACAATTAACCCTCAATGATAACTTCTCTTCAAACATTTTATCGTACATGAATGCATCATTGATTCGCCATACTCATGTTTGCACATAGATGGTAAGAAAAATATCAAGATTAGATGAATAGGAGCATTTGTGTATAAGCTAGTCCAAAGTATGAATAGATTTGTGTAGAACTGTAGATAAATTCTTTGATGAGTTAGTTAATGAATAAATTTATAACTGGATAGATCCAATTTACATCAGTGTGTGAAAGCCAATCACAACCCCTCTATAAATAGATCTTAACCTCTCACTTAAAGGAAAGCAAAAGTTATTATCTGACACACATTTCTAAAGATATTGAAAGGTTTATCTTTGATGAGCCCAGAAAAGATCAGTGTGTTCACTCCAGTGAACCCTCAAAATACTGTTCACCGTTGTAACATACCCTACAATTTACAAGACATTGCCCAAAGTTCATACTAGGAGCATTAGTTAGTATATATGTAGTTATGTATAGGGCTGTAAACAAATCGAGTCTAGATAATACAATGCTAGACTCGAGCTCGAGTTCGAGACTCACGTGTAATTTGACTCATTTACACTCCTGATTATGTAAATACCCAATAAATAAAAGGGTATAATTATAAATAAAATAATATAGTTATAATAGTAGTGGTTAGTGGGAGTGAGGAAAATAAATAAAAAGGTATAGTTATAAATAAGAGGACAACAGAGGGTAATGGACATTCATTTTTGCTGAAGAAGGAAAATATAGAGATTTCCTTGAAAGGTTCCTGCAGGATTTGAGTGACTAAATCCTAGTTGGAAGTGCCAAGTTGTGGTGTTCTGCTTCCAGGTTTGCAATTTTTTTTCTACACAACTAATCTGGTGCGAGTAAATATTAATTGCTGAATTCAAGTTGCTTCAATCGTACATTCCACTAGAAAGGAAGGAAAACTAATAGACTAAAACACATTACAAACACCGATTTTCACAAGAAATTGCTCATTGACCAGATCTATAACTCACGCATATAACAATCTGGGGTTGGACCCAGCCGTCATTCGTGGGTCTAGAGTTTAACTTTGATCCATCATGGATATGGAAGAACAAAAAACCGTAATAGCTAAGGTTGAAGAACTAGCATGTCAAGTGGTATTAGTCAAGATGAAGGTCTGTGGGACGTGACCTAAAGCAGCAACGACATCATCTATGGTCGTGGCACCGACCAATGACAGACAACAACATGGATGGGGATTCCCAAACCAGCAGCAATTGAACCGAAAGCAAGTAGCCAACCCAGGCCACAACGACAGCGAAGGAGGCAGCAAAACTCATCACCCTTCCTCTTTGAAGCACGACAAAGCTCTAGGCACTGATGATGACCACTCAGTCATGAACACAAAAGACATAACCAGATTTCACTTCCCTGGCTTTGAAGGCAACCTCCTTGGTCATGTGGCACAGCAAGGGTTTGAAAGGAGGCCTGCAACAAGAACTTCCCTACCAGATTTGCTGCAAACAGAGGGAAGGGGTGACCAAATCTTTGTGGCACGCTACTCCAAATTCGATTTTCCAGCATAAGATGGTATTGAAGACCAACTTTCATGGTTGAACAAATGTGAAACATTTTCTTCCAACATTTAAACGCACTAAAAGAGGAATGGGTGGGAGTAGCATTTCCCCACCTCACCAATAAGGCCTAAATCTAATAATTCCACATGGAAAACAATTCAGTACTTATTTGGTGTGAGCTTGACATAAGTTCACTGTCCAAGAGGGGACTACCGTAATGAAAATGTCAAGATAAAATCAATGGGAATATTCATAAATAGGCTAGTTCAACATACAGATAAATTCATAAACAGGTTAGCTCATGAATACATTCATAAATGGGTAAATTCAATGTATAATAGTGCACGAGGGTCATTCAAAACTCCTGTATAAATAGGTCTGAACCTGTCACTTGGGAGGATCGCAGGAGTTATTATCCAAAATATACTTCTAAAGAGATCCGAAAGTTTTTTCTCTCAAAAAGCCTTCAAGAAATTAGAATGTCCTTCCTAATGGGCATTAAAACACTAATCACCATAGGTTCCAACCAAAAGGAAGGATTCTGACAAACCAAAACATACTGCAAACACGAATGTCACAGTGAATCGCCCATTGACTAGATTTATAAACCATACAAATGACACAAGAATAAATACAAAACCAGTAGACACTGCTTTGGCAAAAATGGCAACTGCAAGGATAATTGTTTACCTCAATATTTTCTCCGATGCGATTCTAGCAGCTCTAATTGTATCACGGCTTGGCAACCATTTTACCACACGATTCAGATCAGCTCTCATTGGAGAATGAATTTTTATAAGCTTTTAAAAAACAAATGAGAAAACAAAAGACGCCGTTAGTGACAACAAAGTGACAAATGAAACACAAGGAGTATTTATTCCTGAAGAGTATTATGAACACAAGAAATTGGAAGAGAAATGAATACGAGACATACCCCCAGACACTCCATCATCTGATAGTAAGCCCTCCCATGCAGAGGTGTATGACCTTTGCGTGATTCTGAGAAGTATCTAGTCCTGGAGAAAAATTATGAAAGTTACAAGTGAGGGCAGCATTTTCGCACTTTCTAGAAAAAGTATCTTACCATGAGTAAGATAGATAGATATAAATAGACATGGGGAGAGAGAGAGAAAGAGAGAGAGAGAGAAGGGTCATGTCATGAACATGTAGGTCTTCTGTGTACCACTCTTTATAGCCAGGATCTACAGTGAAACCATACATATCCACGGATTCACAGATTGATAATGCAAACTCCAAAGCTTTCAGTCCTGTTCCTTTTGCTGCAGATCCAAAGGATGCACCCAACATAAGATATACAGGGTTGTTTATAGGAATTTCCTGCAAAATGAAAAACAAAAAATTGACAAGGACATAGAAGAGGGTGGTGAAAATGATAACACAGATTGCTGTACACCAAGAAAGGTTGCAGCTATGCCTATAGTTATGCATCAGGTATCATTTTATCCAGTAACTGCAAACACAATGTATGGAGAGGAAAAGCATGAGGCAAAGGGAATGCAGTAATTTAACTACAATAAGCACCACCAGCTTGTAGTTATTCAATCTGAAATATGCTGAGGCTAGCAACATTAACAGGATTACAGCTGAAGAGACTTAGAAACCATAACCTGATATATACATGAGTTACAAATATATTTTGACATGAGAATAATGAACAACTCACTGTAGTGATCTACAAAAGTATCGGTAAACACCTAATTTTTGCCTCTTTTTTTTTAAATTAGGTTATAGGGTCTTAAATTAGAAAAAAATTTTAAAAAAAATAAGTAATTAAAGAAAACTCAAAAAATTAAGAAATTTAGAAAAAATAAGAATTATAGAAAAATACAAAAAATTCAAAAATAAGAAAAAGCACAAAAAATAATAAATTTTAAAGAAAAGTACCAAAAATAAGAAGTGTAGAAAGAAACCCTAAAAAATCAAAAGTTTAGAAAATAATTTTTAAAAATTTAGAAAATTGAAAAATTACAAAAAAAAAAATAGAAAAGTTGAAAAAAATAAAAGAATTTAGAAAGTAACATATTATTAGGATAGATTTTTAATTTTAATTTTAATTTTAATTTTTGCTTTAAAAGTTGAGCCATTGAATCTGGGTTTAAATTTAAATCTAGTCCAAGTTGACTAAATTCATATGTACAATTTGATTGCACATATGGACAAGGCACAAACCAACAACCTAACAGTTAAATATATGAACATAACAATAGGTATTGAGTATAAGGTTTTGAATTCAAATCTTGGCAAAAACAGAGAGACCTCTTTTATTTTTTGTTAAATAACACGCTGCCACGTGTTATGGTCTTACTATGCCATGTGGCAGGACACGTAATATCATCGGATTAAACGACATTGCTAAAGTAACACCACATGGCATCCAAATAACGTGCCACGTCAGCTGCCACATGGCAATGATAGGTTGGGTCGGCTGATGTGGCGTCACGTCAACACTTCCCTACTCTTTCTCTCGGTTTTCCCTTATTTCCTCCACTTTCCCCAACCAAGAACAGACCGGACCCTCTCACTTTAGCCCTTGATTTCATACATTTTCCTTATTGAAACATATCAATTAATGGTGCAATTTCATTCCCTAAATGGCCTACTGTGAATTCATACCAAGAACACATCCGAATTTGGTCAAATCAGTATTCAAATCAAACTCCAAAAAGTGGAAAAAAAACTACAAATCTGAAATTTGCATTCAAATCCGATTCAAGCTTTCCTTAATTTCTAGGTTAGTTAAGAGTATACAAAGGGCGTTAGGAGAGCTCATTGAACACATAAAACCACTTACAAGCAGCTAATTCACTCACAACCACTCCCTCTCTCACTTTCTCTCTCTACATACACTAAACACTCCCTCTCTCTTCGGCCCTCTCTCTTTAGCCACCCTCGAGGAACACCACTACCCTATCTGCAACCCCCACACTCCTAGCTTTCAACTAGTACCCCCCCACAACCACCACTATAACTCCTAGCCACATGATTGAACTAACACTGCAAAGCCCTAACTGCCAAATCACCACCTCTAACCCTCTTCGATCTAAACTGACCCCACGGCCGTACTCCCCACATCCCTAAATCCTTGACGCAACAACTCGCTTAACTCCAACAACCGCCATCGTGAGCGCAACTCCACCACCGTCGACTGTCACTTCCAAAACCACCCAAATAAGCTCTATTAACCATGACATTGAACCTATCTCTCTTATTCGTAATCCAAAACTCACAAAAAACTGCTCATCCCCTTGATTTGGCCACTAGAATGGTCGGAATTGACTGTAAGCTATCACTATATTGAAGACAGTAAAATCTGACTTGTGCGTCCGACCTGACCCAAGATTCGAGATCCAATCCAACCCAACCCGCATCTCTCCTAGTCCGAGCCAGCTTTGATCCTCTTTCTATTTTATTTTTTATTTTTTGTATTTTGATCATTTCCTTTTTTTTAGTTATTATTGTTTTTTTTTTGTATAAATGTAGTAACACTAAAGAAAAAGAAAAAGAAGAAAGAAAAGAAAAGAAAAGGAAGAAGAAAAAGAAAAAGAAAAGAGTAATCTTATTTTATTTTTTTTATTTTATTTTTGCTAGTTTAATAAAAATAGATAAAACATAATAAGTAATAAATAAATAAGATGATATAATAAAATAAAATAAGTAGGATAGGGAATTGTTTTATCACTTAGAAAATTGATTTTTGAAAAATAAAATAAAAATAAATCAACCATTTTTCAAATTAGTATCATTTAAAATTTCCAAGAAAAAAAAAAACAATTTAGAGCCCTTTAGGAATTTTTTTTTAAAAAATCAAAATGAGTAAAAACGTAAATCCGGTTGTTTTAAAAACTAAAATCAACTCAACTTATTAAAATTTTCATTAAAAAGAACTACATACGTCTGATCCCGAAAAATAGTTACGTAAACACCTATAGAGCGACAATAAAAATTTAAAAAAAAAAAAAACTAATTTCTCTTTTTCTTTAGTTTATATTATTTTGTTTATTTGGTTAGAGTAATTAGTAATCAATTTTTGTTTTTCAAATTAAAAGGTGATTTTTAAATGTAATTCTAATTTTGAAAAGTTAATAGTATCCATAAAAATTTAAATCTTTAACTCATGAACACAAATCTCTGGCTTTCATTAATCTATTTCAAAAATCGGTTTTTTTTCGCAAACAAAGGATTAAGTTATAACTAATTCACCCAATTGATTATTAGTTATACTTTAACTATTTTCCCCGATTCCAGTGGAGTGGCGACTCCAAAATTTAAAAAAAAAAAAAAAAACGGTTTTTCTTTAAACCCTAATCGAAAATCAATATTAAACAGATAAAGTTTAGTACTGATCGGTTTAGAGAAAGCTTAATTTTTAAAGAACCAAAAGGGTAAAAAAACCAAGCTTGACAATATCTAACTTGTCCTAAGTCATAAAAAAGATCTAGCACAAAAATAGACAGTATTGCATTAAGTGACAAAAGCATATCAAGAGTCAAATCAATAAATGGTGCCAGAGATGTAAAGGAGACGATCAAATAAAGATGGAAATAAAAAACTAAACCCAAGCATGCTTAAAATCACCATGTTGAGGAATGCATGCCACATGCTTGATCTTTTTTTCCCCTTATTGAGCAATTCACATCAATAGGCTGAAAGATATATAAATATGTCAAAGAGGAATTACAAACCCGTATCATCTTGTTCATTATGTCATGTATTGTTGTTTTAATAATCAACACCTCCTTCCTTGTTTCTGCAAATCCATTGTGTCAAAACTTCAACAGGCAATAGTCTAGGCTACACCATAACAAGTAAATTTAAACTAGTGGTAATACCGTCTAACTCTACAACTTTGTCAAGAGCTTTTGCAGATCCTCTGTTAAGAAGACGAAACGAACTTTTGGTCCCCACATAGTCCGTATAGTTCTGCAACAGGGTTGTATGAAGTTGGTGAGATTCACTCACGACAAGAAACAAAGACATACATCTGGCAAAACAATTGAGATAACAAAACCTGAAAGGGTGCACCATTTTCACGAATAACAACATCATAAGTATCTATCTCGCCTCCAAACCTTGTTTTCAGAAGGTCTCCAGAGTTACCAATGACAGCACACCGACCAAATTCAAGTGGAACATAAGGCGGTGTTTGGGGAAGTAACAGAGAAAGTTTCTCAATGCATAGAGTTCTATTCTGACAGCGGTTGCTGCAAACAGAGAAACATGAGCTCCCTTGAAGGAAAGAGTAAGGGGATAAATGAATTTAATACAAATTCAATCAAAAGTGATGTAAATTCTAAATTGTCAAGCCAAAATGAGCTTAAATGAGCCAGTTCAAACTCAATATATTACTCCAAGATGAGCTCGAGCTCAAAAATTTAAACCCAATTGAGCTTAGGCCTAGCTTGAGCGTAGAAATTTCAAGTGAAGCCCAAAGCATAATACTGTTCATCTCATTCGCTTCATTTTCACCCTGAGGTGGGAAAGGATGCAATCAGTCAAATTCTGTAATATACTAGTACCCTGAAAATGAAGCAACTTACAGAAGAATTCCTTTGTTAATCCTGCGCCATGCGTAGTCTTCCCATCCATTAGGCAGACTGTCAATGTACTCCCTAGTGAGTATGGTAGAACTATTTCGCACCTGGGCAATCAATTCATTACAGATGAGTTGATCGTAGTTGATACTAATAGAAGCACTCGGAAATTAGATAAAGATGTGGAATTCGGAAAATGACCTGCTCCCAAGTGGCCACGGCTTCGCAGAGATTAAAATCAAAAGACAAGCCTTCCATTTGACCAGTTTTGGGATCTTTCTGATTAGTTTCGAATTGAAGACAAAATTCATTTAGAACAGCAGCAAGAAGAAGGGAGTGATACAGATGCAGGTACAGATTCAAGTACAAAGAGCATACCCATTTAGAGACGGTGTCGGTGGGAAATTGGAGAGTGACTTGGCAAATATCATTTCCAGTGATGGCCTGTAAACCTAATCCATTCGCGTCCTGTGAAGAAATATCAATTGAATTTTAATAATTAAAGAATATAGTATTCAATTGAAAGGGAAGAGGAGAAAGAAAAGGAGACGGACCACACATTTGCGAAAATGGGAGTGCAAGGATGTCAAAGCTTCCAAGTCTTCATCAGAAAGGCGAAAAGTGGGGTCTGCATAATCAATGAATGGATCCATAACATGAAAACACAGAACAGAACAGAAGGAAGGAAGAGTAAAATAGGAGTAGAGTAGAGACGGAAAGTGGAAACGCCGTTGATGTAGATGAGAAGGGCCACTACGCCGGACGTCAATGCCAGTATTAATCCCAACTGCAATACCCTCATTGCTCCTCCTCCTCCTAGATGATGAAACTGGATCTACATCCGACTTCCGACATCTACTTCTACGCCAAGATACCTAAGATCTGCATCTACTCCACGACAGTACGCGTACCGTGTGTTTCCAGTAAGATTACATATAAAAACCCTAAACAAGACTATCAAACCTCTAAAATTTAAATACTCATGGTCTATAACACGGTTCTCCTAGATGCATCCTCCAGAAAACGGTGTTAATGCATGTTATGCCAGTCACTTTCGCAAACGAGAAAGTTCTCTGAAAAAATAAAAATAAAAATAAAGGAAATTATAAATATATCTCATTATATTTGATTTGCTTGAATCCCTTAATTTCAAAATTATGCATTTAGAGCCTATTTCTTAAAGAGGTGTGCAATTTGATTTCTATGCAATCTTTTTACCCTTGATCTTATGTACATTTTTATTTTATTTTAGCATTTTATCTTATTATCTTATTCGATGGTAAACAATAAAACATGATTTCAATGCATCTTTTTCTCTTTAACTTTGATGCAAATGAACGGTGTCAAATATAAAAGAGTTAAATACATATAAAATGATATATTTATATCTTATATCAAATAATTCTAGTATTCCATTTACTTTCGATAAATAATAGATAGTGAATATAAAAGTAAATCTATGTAAATAACTATTATCAATAAAATTATAAAAATTTACATTTTAGTATTAAGCATTCTTTCCACCATAAAAAGTATCGGTGTACTCTATTTTAATGATTTTAAATGTACATGTTCCATGGAAAATAAAAGTTGAATTTGGGAACAAATTATTTAGTTTTTTGTGTGTCTTGATATTTAAAAAAATCAACATGGCACAATTACTTATTCATTTTTTTTATTTTTAATCAGTTCATGTAACATTTCACATCGTGTATATGTGTGTATATATATATAAAGATTTTGCTATACACACTTATATGCACAGGTATATACATCACGTAAATATGGAAAAGCTATATATTTGTCCCCCAACATTTACTTGTTTTGTATTCGAGCTGTTAATGTTTCTTTCTTTTTTCCTATTTTATTCCTTAATTTTGTCAAACTTTTATAATAATGGGACTTCCATATATTTCATTAAATTTTCCCTCAATTTTTAACATGTGTTGTTTTATGATTGACTGTAGTCATTAATTTAATAAAATGGTAATGCTAAATATATTTAATTACATAATAATAAAAAAGTAATATTAAATATATTTAATTGCATAATATAATGAAATAATCAAAAGAAATTTAAAAAAAAAGTAGTGAAAAATCATGTAGGCCCAAACAATCTTAGACAACAATTTTAGAGTAATTAAAAGTTAACACATATCAACAATGACCAAAGAATTTAAAAGAGTTTATAAAAGTCCTAATCTTATAGTTTAAAAATGTTATCAACTTTGATAAAAGAATAAAATATCAAAAAATCAAATAAAAAGGTATGCAAATGTGGAGAATTAAATACATATAAATGTATCTATGAGAATATAAAATATATACCATTATGTATATATTTTTATAAATGTTTTGATATATTGTAATGTAATGTATTGCTATACATAATATATTATTAGGTTTTAGATGAAACATATAGAACATTCTCTATTAGTATCAAATCAAGAAAATGACATATTCTATGCTCTAAGTAGATTTTGGTGTTAAGTTATACAATTCTTCCATTGGATTTAAAATTTAAGAGTTAGAGTTTATAGTTAAAGAAAAAGAAGAGAGAGAGAGAGGAGGAGAAAGAGATTATTGATTATTGTTGTAGGGAATTATTGCGCTAATATTACTGGTTTAAGATTTGAGATTGTTGAACCATATGAAAATTATTTAAGACTTTACTCATTCATTTGAGAGTGGAGTTATTTGTTTGTATAAGTGACTATTAGCATTGAAAATCGAATCTTAGTGTTGTAGGAGAATATTATGGTTCGTGGATCTTCATTTATGAGATAGTGGATATTGGTTTTTGCACGAGTAATAGAGTTCGAGGTATAGTAGCTCACATACTCAATGGTAATACTTTATGTAATTTGATTTCAAAATTTGTTGTAGAAAAACTAAGGTTAGCTACAATTGAATGTGCATTTCCTCATAAGTTTGTTTATTATAATAAGGTTATTTAAGTAACTAAACAAGCAAAGATAACTATTTTATTCTTAGTGAAATTCAAAGTAAGGTTTTGTTTGATGTCACTATTTTTGTGTTTCAAAAAGCTATGACAAGTGTATTTTGATGTTATGTATGAGCCACAAGAAAATTGGTATTGCTTTATGAAGGAAAAAAAGTCATATTAGTACTAATGTTGCACGGTATGTCTCAAGTGTCTATGGTTTTAACTTAAAGCAATGTGCAGTAATAATGAATAAAAAACAATGGAAAGTGTATTTAAGTTTTTGGTTTTTAAGTATATTAACAACAAATAAAAGGGTATGAACGTATATATGATTGGATATGACTTACCAATTAAAAACATAAATAGGGTTATGATTAGAATATTTTTTGATATCACTTTCAAACAGTAAATTGGCTCATCAATTTTGATAGAGAAATATATATGACACATTATTCTCTAAAGAAGGTTCACCACAATCGAAGATGATTGGTAAGAATACAAAGTGTGATATTTATATTAATTCTAAAACCCTAATGACATTTCGCTAAATATGTATGAGGCATTAAATTATAAATAAAGACCAACAAAGGTAATAGAGTAAGTAACAAGTTAATAAAGTAACTAATGAATCTATGTACAAAGTAGAAAGTAAGGAAGATGAATTAGATTGTACTAGTTTGGAGGAGATAACAAAAAACGAAGTTGAAATGGCTAACAAATACATTCTAAGAGGTAGGCTTATAGGATGTGAAATAGGTTGAAGCAAGTTGGAATATGCTTCTCACAATATGATTAAAGACCTAATATTACTAGCTAAGCTGCCCACCAAGTTAGCTATTAGAATGCTAGCACAAGCGCGAAAGGAGATATATAGTCAAACTATGGGAAAAGTAGTAAGGTGAGTGGCAAAGCAATACTAATAACAATTAAGCTAATCTCCATGGCAAGTTTGGGCCTATGGAGCTGAAGGATGCTAGCCTTAAGTTGAACTTTCAAATTTAAGCAAGGTTAGAAGCCTGTTCCAACAGTGGGCTAACTTAAGTAACTTATGCTTATTCTTAAGAACATAGCTCAAAAGTGAGATTCTTTCTAGTCTAACTCGAAGTGCCTTAACCATCGTTGTAGCATCTAATGGGAAGCCCTTTAGATCTACCAACTTCAAACTTCATCCTTTATCTTTTACTTGGTGGACTTGATCTCTTCCTTAAGTCAGGCCTTTACCTAATAGTTCGGTATCAGTGAAAATAGTTCAATCTCTATGGATAGGAGCTTAGATTCAGATTCTTACCTTTGCAAGTTGAGGAAGGGGTTCAAAGGCAACTTATAGAGAAAAAGGCCAAAGAAAGGAGGCTTATGTAAAACCTAATCAACAAAATTTAAATAAAAAAAGTGTAGGAAGTTAAATATGATAGAAATTGTACGCAACAAAGATATGATTTTAAATTTGAGGTTACTAACACTTTAGGTAGGTAGGTTAAGACAAAAAGAGAGGAGCCATTTAATGTATTGTAGGTTGTAGATCCGAGGACTTCAATTATTTTCAATTCTAAAGTTGATGATGATAGAAATGCAAGAGGGAGCTTACCTATAGAATGCAATGTGATTGTACTTCCATCTACAAGTTCAACAATTACATGTTATAAGCAATAATCTGTTATTCTAGCAAACTCTTTTAAAATCCAACTAAGAGTTATTGTTAATGATGGAATCTATGATGCGTACAAGTAGCACAAATTATTGGACAAACTAATGATTTGGTTGAGTTGTAATCCTTTGTAAATATTTAGTTTCCATAATTTTATATTTAATCTAGATGGACTTATGACATAAGATTTAAGATGAATCTTTTTCCAAGAAAGGGGCAAGTGGACATTATATGAGTGAAGTTGACAGACCTTTGTAACTAGGGAACTTTTCCCCTTTACTTTATTTAGTTGTTTGTCCTATTTTATGTAATGTTTTTGTTTTAAATGCTTAGACATTTTATTTCTTGTATTTCCTTTTATATGTTTATTTCATTTTTTTTATAAGTTTAGTGTTCGTCTTAATTAGCATATGTCCTTTTTAGTCATTTTCTCTGCCTAGGGAGTAAATTTAGTTATAGGCTTGCTTCTAATTTCTACAAAGTAATTGAGATCTTATGTTGGTTAAAAAAAATAAAAATTGAGACCTAAATATTACTTATACCATGTATTAATGAGTTTTCTCTCACTTGCATATTCTTGTTAACTATGATTACATTAGAACAAACAACAGGTTATTTCATCTAATGCATTATATCGATGATCCATTCAATAGGTTTTTTTTTTTTTTTAAGATTTATACGTCATATTGGACTTTCTATGACGTGATTAGTGATGTTCAAATAGGTTTTGGTCCGCGATTCAATTTGTTTAATTTGTTTTTTAAATAAATTTAAATTAAGGTTTTTTTCCCGTTTAAGAAGCAAGCCAAATAAACCAGCCTGTTTAACTCATAAGACAAAGTGGGTTGGTTTTAGTTGGCTCGTTTAATGTATTTACACATTTAACTTATGAGCCAGTTTATCTAATTTGCTTTTTAAAAGAGTTAGGATAATTTTTTTCATCCGTTTAAAAAGTAAGTCAAAGAAAACTAGTCTACTTAACCTAAGGATTAAAATAAGTGAGATCAGATTAGCTTGTTTAACCTATTTGTACATCTCTCGTGATAACTTTTAAGAATTGTAAATCATGTCAAGAGTAAGATTTAATCACATAATTCATTTTGCTATCAATTGTACCACATCTTTATATTTATATTATTAAAGTGTTTAGAACCTTAAATAACCGTTAAGATAACATCTTGATTATTTTTACTTATTTAACCTTTTAAATAAAATTTTCGTTATTGATAAATAATTTTCTTTAATACATTTAATTATATATATAGGACAATTTAAGAATTTTAAAAAAACATTACCTTTTCCCTTATCTCTCTTTCCCTCTTCCAATATTTTTACTACTTTATCTCTTTTTGTTTCAACATTCTCACTCCTCTTTATTCCTCTTCCCATGACCTCCATTTATCTCTTTTCCTCATCTATTATTATCTTTTATCAATATTATAATATATTTAATTATATTACATAATTTTATTCATTTTATGCACACATATGTGTGCGTTATCATCTAGTCCATCTAAACATAAAAATCTGCAAAAATATATATATATATATATTTTTATTATATTGTCCATCTTAAATTTAAACTTACCTTTCCACATAGGTTGTATCTATCTTATCTAAATTAATGCCTACCATTTATTTTTTATATTTCTTTCTGTTTAAAAAAAAAATCGATGAACTCTCAAGAAGTGTCAATACTAAAATAATTAAAAGATAGATTTTCAAAATATTTACAATTTGAAAATAATCAATTCAATTTCCCAATTGATTACTTTAAAGAGATTATATAATGAAGTATCATTGAAGTAAGATAATGAAAGCATAAAGAACTTGATCAAATTGCTTTATGACTATATTTGACACAAAGTAATATAAATAATTATGGTATATAGTAATCAACTAAAGTATATAATTTAAATAACAATTAAATAAGGGATGTTATGCTTTCATCACAAAGTATAACGAGGATAATTTTTTTTTCTCCTTTCCTTTTCAAAAGATCAATAAACTTGTCAAGAGTCATTATAAGAAGGAGCAAATGCATCATATTGGATTAATCTTGCAAATGCCATCTAAACTTTGTAAAAAAATATAATTTATTATCTTTATTTTGAAAAAAAAGTTATTATTTAATTGAAATTTTTATAGTTATTTTTACTACTTAAATTAACCATATCAAGAATGTTTACTAATATAGATATAATGAATTAAAAACTTATCAATTATAATCAATTAATTGAATGATCCATTTTTTAAGGTGGATTGCAACTTACTTAAAAAATTAAGTGGCTATTCTGCTACTCTAACGCTAGGAAGTGATCAACTACTATCTAATAAGAGGTTGTATGATATCATAGAAGTTGTCACCAATTATCTCCTAATCTTGAAGGGGTGGGAATGTTGAATTCCTATTCCGTATTTATATCCATGTTAACAAATAGATTAGATTTGATAGAGTTGGTAGTAAAATAATAATGAAAATTTTAATTAGGTAATAAATTATTAATTTTTTTTTGAAATACAAGTAATAAATTGTATATATGGACAAAATTTGGGTATCATATTTGGATAAAATTAGGTAATAAATTAATATTTTTGAAATATAAATAGTAAGTTGTATATGTTGATAAAATTTAGGTACCATTTGTGATATTAACCATAAAATATTTTGATTATATAATATCTAAGTGTCTTTCAAAAACACTTTTGACATATTCTGTTTATATAATGAATAAGGTAAGAATAAAATGAAATTTTTATCTAAATTAAAGAAGTAATTGCTATTCATAATTAATATATTGAGGTCTTATAAATAAATAAACATATTGTATTAAAGAATAATTATTTCCTTAATTCCGTAAAAGGAATTTTAATTGCTTATTTTTTAATAATAGTTATTATTTAGATTAGTCATTTCACTAATAAATGCAGGAATACAAAAATAAAAATCATTTTATTTTATTCTTATGCGTAAATTAAAGTGCCATTAATAATAAAGATCCTTTATACACAAAAGGACAAATCTATTAAAATAATCGCCTCTCTACCCAACGTAACAAAAAAAAAAAAAAATAATGATAAAAAATCAGTTTTGGGCTAAATAATATAAAATGTAAAATAATAACATTTACTTAACAAAACCATCATCTTATATAACTACTCAGGATGATAAAAGATCGCCGTTGAATCGCAAACGAAAATTAAAATAAGTAAATAAAAAAAAAAAACCACACAAACACGCACACACAAAGAAATGAAAGAAGAGACGAGAGGTTGGACTGGGTAAGCATGTCTTCTTCTTGGGTTTGCCTCTCCACTGAAACTGAATCAGAGTCGGAATCGGAATTGTGAGAGAAAAAGTACAGCAGAGCCGGATCTACGATAACAACAACCGCCGTGAAAATCGGGTCAGCAAACGTGATAACAAAGTCTTGTTGAAGTCTAGCTGAAGTCCAATAAAAACAAACATATGGACCGCCGAAGAGCAGCAAGTCCGGTATACGGACGGCAGTGGAGTGGAAGTTCAAACAGCACTGGCTCCTCTTCTCCGGCCATGTCTCCGGCCCATCCTCACTCTCGTCTCCCTCTGTCCACCGTTAAACGCACCCAAAACGTCGCCGCCAAAGCTGCTGCTCAGCGTCTCGCTCAAGTCATGGCTTCTCAGACCTCTGATCTTGCCGACGACGATGACGATGACGATGATGATTTAGGTTTCAGATTCAGTAATCCTCCTCCGGCTGCTCCGACAACTTTTTCAAGGCCTGGCAGTAATAGATCTCCTTCACCTGCGGTACTAATTTCTTCTTTTATTCAATTGCATATTCTCAGCTTATCTGATTGTCTGTTCTACTGTAATCTTCAATTTATTGTTGATCCTATTAGCCTTTCGATATATCTCTGCACTTGGTAAAACATAGGCATTACATAGATATATAACAGAATTGAATGAGTGCTCTGAGTGCATTCCGCACTAATGAGGTTATGTTTGCTCTTATAATTAGTTAGTTTTATATACATAGATATATAAAAGAATTGAATAAGTTCAATGATTGCATTTTGCACTAACGAGATTATGTTTTGTACTTATAATTAGTTAGGTAGGAACTTTGTTGATCACACCGCTGTATCAGTTCGGTCTACTTCAGCCGGAAGACCATCCATGTCTGTTCGTTCCAATCCATTGCTGCCTCCTTCCCATTCCCATTCCAATTCCACCACCACCACCTTGAGGACCCCTGTTTCCATCCCTCCTATTGACCCTCCTACCAGAAAAATTAGAGACATCAACAACGTCACCACCAACAACAACAGAAGGTAAACTTCTCTTTTAATTTCTTCAATATTGGTATCTAGTTTCTATGTTATCTTGGAAGGACAATGGGCCATTGAGTCATGTGTGCCTTCTTTTTACTTTTCCCCTGAAAAGCTAGGAGGTTTAAGGGTTTTTCATTCCCTCACAAGAAGCAGCACTTCATGTGCTGCTGCTTCCTGGTCTGACCTTTCTATAGCCTCCCTTGGGCTAATTTTGATCTCCCATAAAACATCATTTCTGAAATTGTGATGTTGTCACTTCTAGGTCTTTGTGTATATCGTGGCTAAAAAAATCAAGCATATGCAAGGAAAAGAACCAAATCTGGAACTATTGAAGAAAATTTGGATTTTTGGATTGATTGGTTCAATGAACACCTTATATAACCTCCTCCAACAAGTGCAATGACACAAACCACACCATCACACCATTGTTAATTTATTCAATGAAAATGCTTTGATATTGATTATTTAACTTTATTTGTGGCTTCTTCTTCTTCTTTTTCTCTTTTTCTTTTTTCTTTTATATTTTTTGCTGCAGTAATACAACCACATAAATAGACCATGCAAGAAACAATAGTCATTGTCATACTTTGGGAGAGGCAATTTAACCATGAAAGGAAAATGGTTAGTACTTTGAGCAAGGAGAAAAAAAAGAGTGAGGAATGAGACAAGTGGAAGCAGATGAAGGAGATCAACATAGAATCTTAAAGTGCCACGAGCTCTCTTCTAATAAAATAGGATAAGTGGCCATTGAACCTGATAGGTTTTGATAGGTATTGAAGGATGGAAATGGACAAGGTTTGATGATTTAAATTTAAACTCGGCTAATTTTTTTCACAGTATTTTGATAGGTCAAAACTTAACCAGTTGTTGTAATGATATCCTTCAGGGATAATAGGGGGTTGGCTATTGTAGGATACTGATCACCTAATCAAATAAGTCCATAGGATAATTTCTAGAGGAAAATGGGCATGCTTCTACGAATCACTGAAACCTGTCCAGGCAACATGCCGAGGGACTGCATGTGTCAGCAAAAATTGGGGTGACTAAGGCCAGTTCTTTGTTACATGTTAGAATGGATGCATTAAGCGAAGGTGCAACTCAAACTACAATCCATGGTCAACAAGAAAGCTGAGAATTCAATATTTAGTAGGACATTGAGGTTGAAATCCATCTTTGGATCATGAAAAACACAAGTTTGCATGTGTCCAGAAAACCAGAATCAAGGAAATCAAAATGTTCTAACTTGGATTCTAAACAACCTCTGATGCTTCACATTCCCTAGCTTCACGTGCCTTGCTTCTTCTTTCTTAGGTCAACGAGTTGGACCTTGAGCCTTTCATATTTTGAATTGACTAGATTACTTTGGCAAGAAATATGCCTAATAGATTGATTAGTGCTCGTTACATGACATGTATTAGAGTCAAAGTCAATGATTATCTCTAGAGAACTTCCAAAAAAGGCCTATGTCAGGTAGCGAGTGACTATATAACTTGCTTCCTGCAGAAGATGGAGAAACCAGCTATATTAGCATTTGATTCCTTGAAACGTGGAGAGAGCCCAAATTTTCTACTGCCTTTGTCATTAACTAAGGATCATATTTGTATCTTAGCCCTATCACAGGTGCCCTCCAATAGAATTTTGCATCAATGCACACTGGACTAACCTACTCATTGTTCATGGGGAATTTGGCAAATTACCATTTCAGCTCAACACTCATCCATTTCAGCCTTCATGCATTCCATGGCTCATAGTGTCATTGCTCGAAAGCCTGGCTTTGCCTTGTAAATTTTTGGGTTATTGCTTCATAAATCAGAGTTGCTGTTGTATGCACTAACTGCTTGGCAATTCATGGATATAGAATACTAGCAAAGTCATTCGACTGTGTCGATGTTATGCTTCAGTATAACTGCTGTAATTAACTAAATAAGGATGGCACCCTCAATATTTTCTGGATTGTGCCTAGCCTCTGAAAAATTATATAACTAACAGGTGCACTATTATGCTATTTGAATGTACTCTTATTTCATGGTTTTCATATTACTTTACCTCATGAATTCGCATGACTCTATGCTATGAAATGCTAGAATTGAATTTCTGTTGAATTTCATGTGTTTAATTCTTGTAGGTTTACTCCAGATGTGAGGCAAATCAACTCAAAGGACACAGGAGATCAGCATGAAGCTTCTGCTCTTCGGGATGAAGTAAATTATCATCGCTGTTTTTTATGTTGTTCAAAAATCACTCAGGCTATTGTTAAATTACTATACGATCATTCTACAGTTGATCTATGACTTGAAGATAATGAATATAGCATGTTTCTATTCATGCAGCTTGATATGCTTCAGGAAGAAAATGACATCATACTTGACAAGGTCTGCTTCAGTACCAGGAAAGAAATTTATGCTTCCTAAACCATCAAGTTTTAATGTTGAGTCTTTTTACCTATGCAGCTTCGCCGTGCAGAAGGGAAACGTGAGGAAGCAGAGGCTAGAGCTATAGAGCTTGAGAAACAGGTCATCTCACCTTCTCTTTCCCCCCAGTTCTGTGTATTTGAGTTTGCTGTTTCATTGATTGAAAAGAAATTGTTTTGCCCAAAATTCTTGCTGTGATAATGATTTGCTTGGGGCTTGGAGTGTCAGCAAATACTGCCAGTGAAATTCTATTGTGAATAGGACAAAAATCTTCAATCCCATGTTTGGTGCGTGCATTATATATTATATCTTTGGATGGGTTAAGGATTAAACTCCGGAGTTTTATCCTATGGCAAGGGGTATTGGAGTGGATTTGAAAAATTCAATAAAATCTACCCTTCTTTTCTTCCTTTTCTTAGTCTCTCACCTTCAATATTATATTAAATATTTAGATGCTATATTACATATGTTATGTTTGATATAATATTACATCTACGTGTAGATCAGAATGTCATTCAACTCTACATAGTGTAATGTATAACAAATATAGTAGGAAAACATATTATATATAATGCAGCTTATACAAACAGTACATTATAAAGATATATAAGTAGATAATCAGTTATAAGGGAAATTCCAAATAATCCCCTAAACTCTAGCTTTGGTGTAGATATATTTTTTAAACTTTCAAATGTCACAAATAATACATTACAAATAACTCTTTAAACGTTGATAAATTGACAACATAAAGTATGCTCACTTTTTCAATTTAGAAAAGACGCATTGAGGTGAAAGTTTGGGGTTATTAAAGTATACCTTGATAAGTTTGGAGGAGCGTTTTCATACCAAGTAAAAATTTGAGGGTTATATTCAATCTATGAGAAAAATTTGGCAATTTATTAAAATTTAAGGGGTTTATTTGCGACTTATAAAAATTTAGCATATATTTGTAATTGCCCAACTTCAAAATTCAAGGGGGTTATTTGTGTAGTATTTTTCAAACAGAGTGATGGAACTCCAATTATTGCGGTGCTTATTATTGTAATGGTCTAAAATTCATGGGAACTATAGGGTTTAGTATGTTTAATGGGGAATATTCCGAAGATGAGTAATGTCCATGCAGCAGCTAGCACTAAGGACAAAATTGTAAGGCATATAATATTAAAGTGGACAATATCTTGATTTCTTAATTTCTAGTTGATATAAGTAGTATTACTTAGCAAAGAAGTTCATTAGTTAGAAGTAATGATTGTCTCTATGAAACAATCGAGGGAACACAGGGCTCCTTTATGGTTGATGGATAAATTCCAAAATCGAATTGATGGATACGCTATCTCTGCTCCTATTGTAAGAAAAGATTCCGCTTTCTCCTGAGGTATTTTAATGATAAGTTCATGAAATTGCTGCTTTTCAATTCTTGCTCATTGGGTTTTATTCCCTTGGTGAATAGTGGTTGCAAAAAGACAAAGGAAAATGAGGAAAAAAAGAAAAAAAAGAGGAAGAAAGAAGTCTCATATATAGCATATAATATATAGGATTTAAGTGCCACGCAATGTAAAGTGTCATGATACGGGGCAACTCTTAAGCCTGTAAGAAAGCATATTAAGAGTATTCCCTTCTTGGTGTAATCCTAAACATTTGTAATGAAACTAATAAGAATATCAGTTTTGTAAATGGGAGAAATTGTGATATTCCTCAAATGAAATGTTATGGAATTCTAATAATCAAGGCATCTTTTGGTATCAACGGCCTGAAATTCTAATGAATTTTGAGGTTCAACGTGTTTAGTGGCAATCGGAAAATACTCTCAGGATGGGTGACCTCTTGTAAAGTAGCTGAACTAAGGATAAAACCATTAGGCTCATCATGCCAAAGTGGATAATAACTTGATGTGTGGAATTTCAGATTATTACACTTTGCGTTTCCTCCTATGTTATGGATGTATATCATATAATACAATCACTATACAAATACAAATATATTTAATAAATGATATTATCATTATGTGCTATGTTTAATGTCACATAAGTGATTTTCTATATTCAAATAATATTATATGTTATAACTATAACTATAAATATAGTTGTTTAACATAATGACCAACATATGATTTAGCATTGTTATTATGTATACTAGACAAGTATATGTATAGATTTTAGTGTTATGTACACCAAATATTTGTATTTCATACATGTTATTCTTTTTAATGTACATAAAACATGCAATGTTATACTGCAGAGTATGTTGTAATCATGTATTGTAATGTAAGTTACTAGACATAATAATCTCATTTATTTATAATGTATATATTTAATATAACATTGTCATAATTATAATAAAAGACGTAGTACACCATAATTTATGTTTGCTATAAGATTACTTCTACGTGTAGATTAGAATATAATACTTGTCTATAGAATATAATATATGACAAATGTAGTACGAAAATATATTATATAGGGATAATGTTACAGTTATTATTTGAAGTTCTTTTTATTTTTTACTTGAAGTTTGAACTTAGTAATATCATGCCTAATCAAACTTGTCAATTATAAGTTGCTAACTATTATACTTAATTAAATTTTAATACTTTCATCATCTTTAAAAGGATGGTGTGGTAAATAATCATTGGTCAAAGTGTATAATTTTAGGTAAGGTAATAGATTTAACAAGCAAAAGTTTATGTGTATCACGTTTGGCAATTTCAAACTTTTAAGTGTAAAATTGAAAAAATTATTAATATTATTAAAGTGAAATTGATAATCTTTTTGTGTTTTTTTCAATATGACTAAATTGTCCCCTTATTTGATTTTTAGTTTTACCAAAAAACCCTTAAATGATTAATAGTTATCAATAAATCTTTAACAAGTCAAGGTTATTACGGTAAAGAATTATACATACCAAAATAGTATTTTTCCATAATTAATCTCCAAAACCTCTAGTGAAAAAGTAATTTCCTTTTATAATTTCAACTTTCATAATTCATTATCTTTTTATTATGAAATTATTTGCATCTCTTTTTTACTCTCTCTCTCTCTCTTGTTTCTGTAAATTTAATCTTTTCTTTCTCAATACTCTTGCTGTATTTTTATGTTATAAATGGTCATTATAAAAAGTAACTGAAAATATTTTCCTTTTGTTCATTTTTAAATTTTGGTTGATGTATTTTTTATTGTTTAAAGAAAAAAAAAACAAAGATCAATTGATTTATAGGGTCATTACGAAAGGGAATCGAAAATAATTTTTTTTTTGTTCATTTTAAAATTTTGTTTAATAGATCTTTTATTGTTTAAAATAAACAAGATTAATTGATTTATAGTTCTCCTATATTAAAGCATGATTAAATTGTTCTCTTTTTTTATTTTTAGTTTTACCAAAAAAAACCCCTAAATGCTTAATAGTTTTTAATAAATTTTCATTACGTGAAGTTTATTACGATAAAGAACTGTACATACTAAAATAATATTTTTTCACAAGTAATCCTCAAAACCTCTACCCAAAAAGTAATTTCCTTTTATACTATAATTTACATTCCGCTTTATTCTCTCTCTCTCTTATCTCGGTAAACATAAACTTTCCTTTCTCAACACTCTTTATTATTAAATTAAGGTAACCATCCTTTAGTGTCTTTTTCAATATAACTAAATTGTTCTCTTATTTGATTTTTAATTTTACTAAAAAACCCTAGATGCTTAATAGGTATATTAATATGTAATATATATATAGTAGATCATACCTAAATTAATAACTTTTTTATGGTATTACAATGTTATATAAATTCTAACTTCTTTAAGGGAGGTAGTCAATATTTTATGGGTAAAGAATATAGATGTTATATTTTGTGTAAGCAACTCATATTTTCCTTATTTAAAATTTTATATACTTAAAAGAAGTTGAGCACCGATTATGACCATATATACATTAACCATTGTATGGTAATAATGGTAAATATATCGATAATCGTCATTAATGAGTATAATAAAAAGACATTTATAACTTGACAAAATGATATTAATAGCTTGCAATGTGAAATAATAAATTTGAATATTAGGGAATAAAATAAATAAAAAAAATTAACGAATTCATTACATTATTTTTTTTTTCAAATTATTATTATTGGTATACGCATTGTGAGTGCACTGTTCGCTAGTGTTATATAAGTGATTTTCTATATTCAAGTATTATTGTAAATAATATTATATATTATAACTACACAAGATAAAATATATATATATATATATATATTATTTTACATAATGGACCAACAAATTTCTATCTCAATTTGAATTATCATTTTTATAATATATACTGGACAAGTAGATATATTAGACATAAATGTTATATACACCAAACATTTATATAATAGGTGTTATTTTTTTATACATATAAAACATGCAATGACATACTGCAGATTATATTATAATCATTACTTTATTTGACATAATAATATCAATTATTACAGTATATTTATTTAATATAACATTATTATATTTATAATACAATGCATGATACTCATAATTTGTCAATGCAAATAAATGATATATAATATGCAAAGAATGTATAATATATAATATAAATGATACAGAAAACTTTAACTTACTCAAGAATTTTAATCTATGATATAGATATTTTATATTTGTTTATACGTCACATGGCATGCAAAGGTATATTAGCCATTTATCGAGAATCAAGATATATCCAAAGGCCCCCAAATGCAAATCTGGTTGGAAAACTAACATCCATGCATCTTGTCCTGACACTACTCAACATATTTAGTATTATATCCTATCCTATCTAGTCCAACCTGAACTCTATATAGACCTGAGGAGTTGGTGCCGTGATTTCTTCTCCTTTTATTCAGCTTTACACTACAGAGGTACTTGCTGATATTGGCTAAATTTTCATGAGATCTTTACTTGTTAGTGGCTAGCTTATACTTGTAGATAGGTACAAGGCTTTTTTGGATTAAGCGGGGCAAGTGAAAGGACATATTAAATGACATTAATTAGATCAAACGAGCAACTTGGAAATATATGAGACTGTTGATTGTTAATAGTCATGAGTTTATGATCTAATTGATTTAGGCAAATTGATAAGGTAGAACCCCAAAACTTTTATGACAATTTGCATGAAGTTAGTATTTAATACTGCTAACATTATTTCTAAGGGCTACTTATATAGTACAAGTAATATTTGACGGATGCATGGAACTCGAACAAGTGGTTCATTTTCCTAGAGTTAGCCTATCCAATTACCTTCTAGTCACTCTTTAACCCAAGGAAGAAAAAATGATAGGTTGGGTTTGCACCCCACGCCCCGCGCGCACCCCCCCACCCAAAGTTTGATATGTCAGCATCTGATATAGTATTAATAAAGGAGTAGCTTGTAAATATGTATCACAAACAGTATATGGAAACTGAGATGTAGGCTTGTATTAGTGCCACTTCCTTGCTCTAACAGGTTGCATGAATCAGTCACTGGGCCTACTTTTAGGAGATTGGTAGACCATGTGTCAACATTGAGTTGTTTTTGAAGCTATTATAACTAGTATTTAGTATCATGGGCAGGTACTGCATCTATGAACTCTCACAGTACACTATGCTTTGCAGGTGGCTGCCTTGGGAGAAGGTGTATCCCTTGAAGCCAAATTATTGAGCAGGTATATTGATTCTGGTTTTTCATATTTCACAATTGTCATGTGCACAAGTTAGGGACCAACTCAATTAGTGGTTTATTGTGAAGTCAGTATTTGCATTGTGTTTCAATTTGTTTGAATTCTTTCCTCAACAGTTAGCAACTGTCGTAATTGGTTTTGTGCGTGCTTGTTAGAGAGAACACTCAAATCTTTTGAAATCTTGTCAAGAGAGAAACTTTCAATCTTTTTAGAATTGTCTTTAGGACAATAAGTACTGCACTTGTTTAATTTATCCCTTCTCCCCGTACGATTTTCCCGATCTAATTCAAGCAGGATTTATGTTTCCACCATTTCTTGAATAAGATATGCATTGATCTAACAATATCTCCTCAGGATGAATAAATATAAAACCCAACAGAATAAATATAATTTATATCTTATATAACTACATTCCTAACATTACTCCCTCCCTAGAAAGTAAGCTTGTCCCTAAGCTCACATTGGACAAAAGTTCAATCATTTCCTGTCAGATCTTCATCTTCTAACTCCACATCATCAACTAACTCCAACCAGAATAGCTCCTTGCATTGGGGTCCCAAGTGAAAGGCTTGTTGCCATTAAAACACAATCCCTTATCTTGATGTTCCATTGTCTTTTCTTGGGCTAGACAATGCATTACTTTGCCTTAAAACTCACAACTTGTGCTCCATTGGCTTCCACCATTCTCCATCCTACCAATGTCATAGCATCCTAGCCTAGGTCCCTAGTTATGTTATTGAGCTACAATTTCCCCTCGTAGGCTCAAGCCAGGCTCATTTCAACAGTCAAGTACAGGGAATTGTGGAGCTCCACATCAATCCTGATGGCCTCAAATAACCTTGAAACGGAAAGATCTATGTGATGCACTGGTGGTACTTCTGGCATGTGTGCTGGGAACATTTAGAATTGCTCTGCAAATTCCTCCATAGTACCTGTTTGATTCAAATTTGCTAGCTTACCAAAGGATTGCTATTGATTGGTGGGCTGAATCGCATATGGCAATGTTCCCTCAAATCTATTCTGCGATAATTCGGGTTCCTTCTGTTTCATGTGATAATACCAGATTTGGGCTTTCCTAGTTAAGTGGAAAGACCCCAAATCTACTCACTGAACTGCTAGCATGCTTTTATGCTGGAAAACATGTTCAAATCTGTCTAGCTATGAAGCTCAACAGTGCCATCATATGCTGGGAAATCCGACTTGGAGTAGTGCTGCACAAACTTCAGGCAGCCATTTGGCAAGGAAGTACATGTTGGATGGTCCCTTAGAAACCTTAGCTGCAACACATGGCCAGGTGAGTAGCTATTGGTGCTGTCATAACTATGGAGGTCGGTGAATGAGTCACATGGGGGGCATGCCATCGACTAACCCAGTTGCATCACACTTTGGGAGGTCAAGCAACAAGTTTGCCACCTCCTTTGCCTCCGTTGTGGCCTGGGTCAGCTTTGCAATGCAGGTCTGGGACATCATATATGCATTAACCTGCGTCACCACAGGGGAATATGCTAGACTTACCTTCTGGTTGTGTCCAGCTCATCTCCATCTTAAGTTCTACCAACTTGTGTATTGGATCTTCAACTTAGCTGTTCTTCGATATCCTTGTCTTGATCCAGCAACTACTGCTCCATGAAAAGCTAGCATCTTGTCTTTGAGAACCCTGGACTTGCTCATGACAGCTGGTTTTTGGTACGAAATTGTTATGTGCATTGGTTGGGGATCTTGCTGATGGGTGAATTACTGTGAAATTAGTATTTGTAATGTTTTTGGCTTATAAAATTCCTTCCTTTGCAGTTAAAGCCTATGGTGATTGGTGTTTTGAGTGCTCATTAGGGAGAGCACTTTAATCTCTTGAAGGCTTGTCAAAATATAACCTTCCAATCACTATAGGACTGTGTTTAGGATAATAAATTTGCTTTTTTATTATCATTGTGCTTATTTATACAGGATTATCATCCCTACCATTTACCAAATAAAATATGTATCAATATAACAATATCTATCAAGGATACATAAATATTGAAAATAACAAAATAAGACATTTTATTTTCTAATATAACTATATTCTTAATAGGAATAATATTGTATTAACCATTTTTTTTTTCCCTTTCCTGCTCTTTTGCAGAAAAGAAGCTGCATTGCGCCAAAGAGAAGTAAGTTGAGATTTGCTTGTTGATTATTGCTGGAACAAGCTGAACATACATTTGAATGCTGCTACTTTTATGTCTCTTCTGGAAGAAATTAAATTTGTGCAATGTCATATCATGATGCTTTGGCATGCACCAATGGCATCATGAATTTTTTTGGTATTGTTATGACTGATACCACAATCAACTCATCTAAAAGCTTAATTTAATAGATGTGGCGTGGACCATTATATTTATTATTTAACAATCCCTCTCACTTGTGAGCTGGATTTGAAATAAAGTCTAACAAGTGGATGACTTGATTTAATGGGAGTTAATTGACAATGCAGAGGTTTGAACCTATAATCTCTTGTTCTAATAGCACGTTATGACCAGTATCAAAACCAACTCATCTAAAAGTTAAGCTAGTAGATGCAGCGTGGACTATTATATTTATTATTTAATAGGTATCATATATGATTTTCTATTGGCGTTGCAATAAATTATGTTGCAGGCTGCACTCAAAGCTGCAAAGCAGACTAGAGATGGGAGGAACGAAGAGGTTGCTGCTCTTCGTGAAGAGATGGAGGTAATACCTTTCTGCTGTGATTGTAGTTTTCTGCTTTCTGTTTTTTTCTTTTGGGGACTTTTTCTATGTTGTGGCTCATGTGGTTACTGGATCAGAGCTTGAAAGATGAAGCAACAGTTGCTCTTGACCAGCTACAAGAAGCAGAATCTGAAGCAAAGGCTTTACGGTCAATGACTCACAGAATGATCTTGACTCAGGAAGAAATGGTATTACACATAAACAGTCATTATTATCAATGACAGCATGTTTCTCTCAGGATTAAATATTGATCTTCTTCTTTAGGAGGAAGTTGTCTTGAAGAGATGTTGGCTTGCTCGTTATTGGGGTTTGGCTGTACAACACGGTAATAAAATTTTCTATGCTGCTTCTCTTGAAAGATGCAGCCTTTGCAGTGCTCATGTAGGTGTGCAAGATACTAAATGACATGTATATTCAACTTTTATCCTTATAGAAGAGCCTGTTCTAGACTCTAGGTTATATAGATGTCAGTTGGACAATGTTATTTGTCAGCATTGATAATTTGAATTTCAAGGACATAATTCTTTATCTGTCAGGTGTTGCAATCATTTTCTCTTACTCCTTTTTCCCTCAAAGACACATGTAATACCTGAACTCTGGTTGGTGACTTTTCAATGTTTCCAGTGAAGTTCCTGCTCCCTTTGTTGAAATGTGAGAACAGTATCATATTTACTTGTCTAGGAGCACGATACTATCTTGCATACGGCCCCATTATATTTCTTGATTCAAGCAAAACATAGGTTCAAGGTAATCTACGAGGTGCTTCCACCATCTAAAAACCCTTCCACTATTGTGCCTCCTTTGACGATGCATGTCTTTTCAGATCAAATCTAGGCTATTAAGTGGCAGATGCACTTCCATCTGCCAGCAGCCCACCCCAAAATTTCCTTAAAATTCTTGTGGAAAGAAGTCACTTTTAGGCTTTTTTGCGGGTCAAAATTTTCTTTTAGATACTTACAATATACACTTGGATTATCAAGATAGCACAAAACATTGAAGGTCAGAGTGTTTTCTTTGTTTCCTGAAATTTATTTTTATAGCTTTCTTACTGTAATGTATTTCTTAACTTCCTTGATTCAAAATTGTAGGCCATGACCGCTACAACTACCACTTATTTTTCCTCCTATTTTGATACGTATTATTAACTGCCCAATAACTCCCTTTATACAATTAATTGACTAAGACATAACTGTCGACACATTTAAATTACAATGTCACCCTAAATGTATGATACAACAACCCTAACATACATGCAGAACTCCACTACTTAATCACACACACACACTGTGCACAAACACTGCTTTATACACGTATGTTAGGACTTGAGCTGCTTCTGCTCTCCTTCTTTCCTTCTGCTTGCTATTTCTTTTTGTCATTCGTTTTTTTTTTTTTTTCTCCCTTCTTGCATGTGTAAACATGTTTAAAGGAGCTACTCCATATGTTTGAATGCTTGTACAGAGTGAATGTCTCAGGAGATCTATGCATGTCGTACTTTAAGATGCAACTTGTCTGAAAGGGAGAATAACATGCTTTATGAACTTTTATAGGGTCAATACCTGTTTTAATGTACTTCTATTGTTCTTGACAGGCATTTGTGCTGACATAGCAGTATCAAAGTATGAGCATTGGTCATCACTTGCTCCCCTTCCTTTTGAAGTTGTCATCTCTGCTGGACAGAAAGCCCAGGAAGAATCTTGGAATAGAAGTTAGTTTTGTATCCATTTTCCTAGTTTCTAGATATTTTTTGCAGTTTCCCTATTTTCTAACACATTAACTATGATTTTCATATGTAGATGGTGATGATCAAGACAGAAGCAAAATTGTTCGGGATTTGAGTGATCTTACTGGAGAAGGGAATATTGAGAGTATGCTATCTGTTGAAATGGCTTTACGTGAATTAGCTTCTTTGAAGGTACTTCTTTCATACATTGAACTTTACTTGTCTTATATTTATTATCCATTATTAGCTGTATGGTTAATGTCAATTCTTGATTTCAAGCTGCCAGTGTTGGGTTATTGACAATACCGACTATAATTTTCTTAGGAAGTATCAATAAGTGTAAATTTCTTTTTATTTTTTTGGGTGAGGAAGTGTAAATGTATGTTGTTAACACAATTTACCTTTAACATGCTAAGCAGCATTTTTTTGCCAATCTTAAAGTTCTTTTTCTTTGGTGTAAGGTTGAGGACGCGGTTGTCTTTGCACTGTCACGGCACAGACGGCCTAGTTTGGTTCGGTCAGGTATGTAGAATCATCTATTAAATTTTGTATGAATTTGTGATCAGTTGTATAAATGAGGTTTCCAGTTTGATTATGGTACAACTTTTGTCAGTTGGATCCCTTCATACAGGGATGTTACGTTCATACACTAGTTTTTTAATTTGCTTCCTTGACTGGATTATTGGCATATTGAAATAGTAGGATTAAATCGCATGCAATATAAGATGCTCTAACATCTTTCTGTTTCTTTTATTTCAGATTCCAAAACACAGGGTGATCCCAAGTTTGGGGAGGCATTTGGTAAGGAACAATCTCAGTTTGTCAATATCTTTTGTTTCCTAACAGAATGACTCGTTTTCCTCTTCTGGTCATGAGTCTATGCCTCTTCCAAGGCATATTGGTTTTTGTCAGCGCTTTTTATTTGCATTGCACTATTGTTGGGTAGTGTTATAGGACCTTAAATTATATGGAGTTCCCAAATCAGACGACTCTTTTTCTGACCTTCGAACCTTCTTACCTATGATGTAAATGCAAGTTTGGGCTCGTTAAATGAGAGAACCTGACGATCTATAAAGAAGTTGAGATTTTTCCCCCACCACCACCACCACCACCACCACCACAATATTGGATTGACCTCTTTATTCATTCCACAATAAAAGACCTGTCCTGCCAATACAACTCCCTACTACAACACAGCACACATTATACTCGGACCATTACAGCAATATCACACAATTTAAACAACACCACTACACGCATATTAGTTTAACATGACATCACACATATAACATATACACGGTCAGATTTATTAACAACTTATCAAACATCCTGCTGCTTCTCCTACTTCTTCCTTCTGTTGTGTACACGAGGAAATAGGATTATAACAGATGGAGTAATAGAAGATCCCTAAGGATTTAGTTTTGTTAGCGACAATTTAATGTAACCTAATTAGTGACTGATTTTCAGCTCTTTTAGTTATGGACGGATGCTTGAAATTATTTTAGCAGTTACAACCGCTGACTTAACAAGATGCCATTTTTGCATTTCCACCTTGCAGAACTCAGCAATGAGGAAGCTGAAGATGTTCTTTTCAAAGAGGTAAATTTTCTTATGTGCTTCTTACCTAAAAAGAAAATTTCATGTGTGCTGTTTAAATTAAATTCCCTTTCACTTTGTCTGCATTGCACGTTGGGCCCTGGTATTCTTCTTTTTTTCTTTTGGATTCTCCTGTATATCGTGATCTCTTAAAATTGAAATTTATGGCTACCTCCAAATTTGACACGGTTTAGAATACTGTTATTGGATGCATCTTTTGCCAAACATCTGCTAGGGATGGATGGATTCTCCAGTTGTCTCCCCTTATTCATAAGAGATCTCTGATGTATCCATTCATGTCTGAAGGAAACTCATAGAAAGGAATTGCATGTTAATCAATAGGCCTGAAACTTGCAGTGATTTGTCTCTTTCCTAATTTTTTTTTAGCATAGTAATGCATTTATGCAGGTTAAAATGCATGCCTTATTCTCAGCATGCATATCTAACAACCAGTGAAATAGGCTGATTGGCCAAAAGGAAAGAACTACATAACCTCTTTTACTCGACAACCGACTGTTATCAAATCTTTGTCGAATTGTAGGCATGGCTAACATATTTTTGGAGAAGAGCTATGGTATATGGTGTCGAAGAGGACGTTGCAGAAGAAAGGCTGCAATTCTGGAAAAGCCGAAGTGGGCAGTCCCCGACTTCTCATGATGCAGTCGATGGTAAAAACTCTTTTCTTTATCTCTCTTTGGTTCATGCACACTAGATGCTTGTGTGCATGCCAATCGTGCGCATACGCGTACCTTCAGTGTTGAAAGTGGCAGTGATCGACTGATTTACGATAGCATAATCTTTTTCCAAAAAAAAAACATAATAATAATAAACTAGAAAATTTAACCTGAAATCAATCATTTATGTGAAACTAATTATCCTCCTCATATTCTTTATAAACGTAATTAGGTTTCCTTTATATGGTTTAGCATTTTTTAAGTCACTGGAACGATAAAAGTTCAACCGGGAGTAGGAACGATGAGTAACCAACTAGTAGCATGTGTGATGTTATCAGTGTCCATTTAATAATAATTTATAAAAAGAAGTTAAAAGTGGCTTGTGCTTGTTCTGACACAGCTGAAAGAGGATTATTGGAGCTAAGGAAACTGGGAATCGAACAACAGCTATGGGAAGCATCACGCAGGGAGGTTGACCACACCTCCGCGGCTGATGCTTAGAAGCCTTCAGCATATATGGAGACGTCTCACGATTAAAATATATTGAGCCATCCAATATTCACGTTTTTTCCTGTGATCATAAAATTATAGTCCCAATGTAACTATATATCATGCTAAGCTCATCCGCTTGCTTTCTGTTCTTCTTCTATCAGGGGAGACGTTTGGAATGAATGTTATTAGTGTCATCTGGCTGTGTATTTGGGGTTTTGCAGATATATGAGAGGTGAGGCGAGAGGTAAAGATTCGTCGTTTGAGCCGGCAACTGAAACAAGAAACTCTATTTTGTATTCATTTAATTGATTTATAGGTTTTCCATTTTTTTTATTTTTTTTTTCTTTTTTACTGCACCCACTTTAGCCTGCAACTCGATAACACCTACCGGGGTATAGATATACAAATACCGCCTTTTTTTTTTTTTTTTTCCTTTGAATAAAGCAGAAGACCATCCCTTTGTTTTTTATTCTCCTTTTCAAACAACATTACATATTAGAACTAGGGTTTAGAAATTCGAACCAGTATTTATACTGTTAGAGAATATGAGAAAACAATGGTCAAAATGGATTTTAATCGAATGACACGGCCAAGATAACTTTTTCTAAGCAGTTCCCGTTATTAAATTACACAATTCTCTCCCTCCACTTTTGGAAGGTATAAAAGAACAGGAGAATAAAAGTAATGTAAAGGTGCCTCTCTCTGTTCTGACCATTTGACGTCCCACTTGAAAACATCTCTTCACTGACTTTGGCTGCTAATGACCTTTTTATCATGCCATCAACAAAGTAATAGGATGTGTCTCCTGATCCTCTTGAGGAAAAGCTCTTGCGCCTGTTTTTCTGTATTACCGCACAGGGATACCCGCCATAAACAAATACAATTATTCAGCCTGGCGGATGTGGCCAGTGAAATTAAATACAAACAGGAAAGGAAAAGCAAGATCATCAAGATAAACTGCGCTCAGATTGGCCCTTTGAGGAGATCTAGCCTGCACCGAGGAAAGAGATGTCAGCAAGGTTCAGATCTATTTAGTGCAAGAACCTCCTGTTGTAAAAGCAGGGAAGGGAAACCACAGTTTGAAGAGTCACCATTAAAGAATAAGAATCGACTTCCTTTGAGATGCAAAATACATTTCGTAATCATGTGATACATCTTCGCCTCTTCATGATGGCATCACAGATCTTAACAGCATCTAGGTTATGTTTGACATTATGAACCCTGACAATGTTTGCACCACCCAGTACACCAGCAGCGATGGAGGCAGTAGTCGCAGGGTCTCTCTCTATTGCAGCTGAATGGCCACAAATTTCACCTAAAAATCTTTTCCTTGAAGGTCCAATCAACAGTGGAGCATTTGACATAGCCAAGCTCTTTTTTGCAATTTCTTTCCGGATATTCGGTAAACCAGCAAGGATGTCTATATTTTGTTCTGTATTTTTTGAGAATCCGATTCCTGGGTCGATAACCATTCTCCAAGCCGGTATGCCTGATAATTCTACATCACTCAGCCTTAGGCATAATTCAGAGGCAATTTGGTTGCAGACATTATCATACTGCAGGTTGTAATGATCTTGCATTGTGGATGGATCGCCTCTCATGTGCATCGCAACGTATGGAACTTTAAGGTCAGAAACAACAGCAAGCATCTTCTTGTCCAACTGCCCAGCAGATACATCATTTACAATGTGAGCCCCCTTCCTAACAGATTCCGATGCAACTTGTGAGTGGAAAGTATCGACAGAGACTAGCTTTCCCTCCATCTCAGGCATCTCCAAAACAGCTTCCAAGACTGGAATCAATCTATCCAACTCTTCCTCAGGAGAAATCCAAGTGGCCTTTGGCCTTGTAGATTGTGCGCCGATATCAATTATATCTGCCCCTTCAGAAACCATCTTCCGGACCTGTGAGATTGCAGCTTCCACAGACTGAAACATCCCTCCATCACTAAAACTATCAGGAGTGAGATTAAGAACTCCCATTACAGAAGTCTTTTCAGCCCAGTCCCAAAGGAGATTCCCAATGGGTAATACCCTCTTTATCCCTTCTTTACCAATCAGGGATTCACCACCCAAGCTCTTCCACGATTCATAAATCCCACAGGACTTTCCTGACAAAGAGTGCCAACAAGCAACAGTATCATTATCAACTTCGGATCCGAGTAAATCTATCAATGGAGCCAAAACAAATGGCCTTTCCCATATTCTTTCATGAGGGACCACAAGTACATCTGATCTGATTTTGAACTTTCCATAGAACAATATATCCAAGTCAATTGGCCTTGGCCCAAATCTTATCCCACTGGTCCGGCCCATGTCTCTCTCAATCTTCTTAAGCTCTTGCAGCAATTCATGCGGCCCAAGAGTTGTGACACCTCTAACCGCAGAATTGAGAAATCGAGGTTGATTCGTTACGTATGCTGGTGCTGTCTCATACAAACAACCGTGCCTTGTAATGTGTATCCCCGATTTTCTCATCATGCTCAATGCATTATTGAAGTTGTTAAGTCTGTCACCAACATTACTTCCTAAAGCAATGACAACTTCCTGTTCTTGAGAATGAACTTCCACGGAAGCATCTGTTGACAGGCTGCACAACGGTAAATGGTATGCTGCAAAAAGAGATGCCGATGAATACTTCAGCTAGAAACTTTTCTTGACTCATTGAAATTATCCATAAACATACCCCATGGGAGTTCATGTGCTTAAAATATTCTGAAATGTAAAGAAGTATTCAAAGAAACAATAAAGGGTTGGTAACGAAATGGAGAAGTCCTAGTTGAATAAAAATTTTGGAGATATTATATGTAGCAGAATGTTCCTGTAACTTCTTATAACCATGAGATATTGCAATTGTCAACGCATTCAAACAAAATTGTACACATGAACTCAGATCAAGATGAAGGAAATTAAAAAAGAAAATATAAATATTAATAGCAAAATCTAAGATATGTCCTTTGAACGTACGTTAGATTGTAGAGCAAGAAATGTCAACCAAAGTGAGATGAAGTATCAGAGACAAGAAGCTTAGAGTATAGAGCAACAACAGAATTACCTGCTGTATTCTTTAAGGAACTAATGAAGCTGCAGTTGGCTGCTGTTAACCTCTTGATCACATTCATCTCACACTTGGATAGATGATGCTAAAGTACAGTGTAACAGAACTCATGCATGGTCACTGTAACATTGCATAATACAATGTAAAGAAGAAACTTCAAGTCAACATGAGCTGAACAGCATTGATTGTAAAAGGTCTCAAAAGTCTTGCAGCTTGAGGCATTAAGTTTACTGAAGATAGCAACAATCCAAAGTACCAGCTATGAAGTATTCACAAAAATTAGCAGCAAATATTCAGATAAAATATCACTGATACAACCATCCTGTTTGTCTAAATACCAAGCTATTCCTCCAATCAACCATGAAGCTTTCAATGCAGTCTACAATTTCATCCTGCTTATGCTTAAAAGGAGTCATCAAGTCCAGCTATAAATATGTGAATTAAGTATAAAATGACATTTCTAATTTGGATCAAAGTGGATCATCTCCTAACAAAAGTATATAAAGAAAAGATTCCATTATAAGCAACACTCAGTAAACTAGTGTATCATTTTCAAAAAGTAAGATTGCCTTCTTCAAAAGGCAACACAAAAGACTTGAACCCACCTAAGCACCTAAAAAAAAATTGGTTTTTGCTGCATGGAGAATTTGGTGCAGAAGGATCTTAGACAATACTGTTTTAACAATGCTGTTTCATGATAAGTTTTATAAGCATAATCTTAGAGAATGCAAGCCATCGATGTTAACCCTGTTGACTGGACATTTCTTGAAAGTGATAATACTAAATGCAAGTTAACTTAATGGACAGAACATAAGATGTCCATTATATGAAACAGACCAAAGTGTGACTATCAATGGACTGTACTGTAGAGCTAATGATGTTCACAACTTTGCTCCTGATATCCTGGCTTTTAAAAGAAAAAGCCACTATAGTAGCTTCAGGATGCAACAAATGAAAAATATCATAGGATAAGTGATAGACATGAAGACAGTGATAGAAACATCTAAGCAAAATTTAGAAAGTAGTTAGAAAATCCCTGATGTCTAAATCTTGCTCTTTACCCAAAAGTTAGAACTACACCATTGATAATTTGCCATGCATAGTGCAGTAGAATCTCTCTAAAAATTCGACCTATTACCACAGCAATAATCTTCATCGAACACCACAAATAAACATAAACACTAATGTGGTACCGCAAATTGAATTTTTCAAACCCACTTCATTCCAATTTTTTCTTCAACCTATTGCCCCAACAACCCCCCAACCCACATAACAACACTCGAACTCCTCCCTATATGTATCTTATATATAATTTATCATCCTTTAAGGAAGATGAAAGCATATAATTAATCAAATTGAAATATGGGTTATAGCATGTAAACGAAAAGGAAATAATGACAATGAATCACAAGTTCACCAATCTGAAGATTAAAGAATAAAGCTGAAATGAAACAATATACATTATCTTCACAATTATGTGGTAATGAGCCATGAAACTCAGAAAACAATTATGTAAATTATTTGTCCTTCAACTTAAACTCAAACCCACAAGGCCACAGCGATGATAGAGAACCCAAAGTGATGACATTATTAGGTTGTGGAGACTGGACGCACCAAAGAGAAATAAGATACATTAGAGGTCATAAGTTTCAATAATGCACACAAATTAATAAAATAATTATAATAAGATATATATAACATGTTTCTCATATTCATACTTAAAATTTACAAGAAAAATATTCAAATGAGGAATAAGATAGAATGTTTGATTTGAATTTATAATTTTCTTTTGCTTTCAAACACATAAATGGGAGTGATTGCCCATATAAGTAATTAGCTAGTCACCAAAGCTAACATTAACTTCAAATAGTACTTGAACTTATATGTCCAATCTAATAACCACAAGTGTTAATTTAGCAAAAAAATACAAAGATGGTGAGTCAATGACATAACAAAATCACTTGCTTTATTCATTTAAGTCCTTTTATATGGTTTATTTATGAGGCTAACACTGAACAGAGGATTTGTTAGAAATTGGAAAATTTGAAGAAGGCCCTTATGTCTTCCTAACACATCAAAGGGGAAATTGTCTACAGACAACAGAAGTCAAGAAACAGAATTCTAAGAAGTATTCCCTTGCCAATTAAGGTCTCACCCTCCCAACTAAACAACAATGTCACGGATTAATCTCCTTTCTGACAATGCTAAGTTGGATATTAGCTGGCATCTCACTCATCCAAGATCAAATACAAGGTCTTCTCTCTTGTTTTTGGTTTCTAGCATTGAATACTCCACAAATTAGAACACATGAATATCTGCTGACTAATATTGTGCCAGAAACAGCAGTACATACTTGATACGAACATACTACTATTCCAATTATTAGCCAGTCAAGGCTAGTTTACGGTCCTCTGGTTTCACGAAACCTATTTCAACTCCGATAAGTTTAATAAATTAGATAAAATTATGAAAATATGTGTAATAATCAAATACATCATTTTAGATCAAAGACGGATAATTCAAACCAGCTCTAATCAGCTAGTTTTCACCCGAGCAATAGATAGTGGGTCTACCTATCTTAGAAACACCCTCCATTCACCCTATGTACCGCACCCTCTGTTGCTAAAGTGGGTAGACCTACATTTTTTCCTCCACACATCAGGAGGACGGTTCGTGTCAAGTAACAAGAGGGCTTCGAGGCACGAGATGAGCAACCTAAGCCTCCATTAAGAAACATACAGCTATCAAAACGTGGATGCGAATTGGATTGCAATTTTCTTTCAATCAGAACTTAAAGGAAAAAAAGAAGAAGAAGAAGAAGAAGAAGAAGAAGAAGAAGAAGAAATTCATAGAAATTCCAAAGTGGAAAACCTAAATTGAAGAAACTCTAGTTTCCTCGTGGGGTTGTTTTCTTTAGGTAGGCATCGAGAATTCCAATCAAATTCTCGACAGAGTTCAGCTTTTGCTTTCTCTTTTAAAATATGATGAAACGCTAAAGTTGAGATGATTCACACATTTTCAGTATTCAAAGGCAACCATCTGTGTTATCGATGAAGTTCGGAACTTTCACGCATTACTCTCTACGCACAAAATCTTTAAGTAGAAGAAAGATACAAACCTCAATGATGATGCGAGAAACTATCTATGTCGTGTAGTGGCGGTAGCAGGAGGTCATGTTGGAGGTCTGTTTGTTGATGATGGTGAAGTCAGTCCCTTGATTTTCGGAGAAGGTCCTCATATTATCTTCAATAATAGGTGTCGGACACTTGCAAAAAACAACTAAGAAAAACAATCATACAAATCAACACAATTTTATCCTTAAACCGCTATCTGCGCCACCAGAAAAAGCAAACAGCACGACCAACTGCAAAAACACCGCTTCTTTCATCCTTATTCTTCAAACCTCAATCTCTCCGATCCGCCACAGCGTTTTCAGACCGCCAATGGCCTCCACATCCGATCGCTACAATCGGTAAGTTTAATTTAACACAACCAGTTTTTTAATATTTTTATGGTTTCAATATTACAATTTAACCGATTAAAATTTTTCTTTTAAAAAAATTAGGCAAAATTACATTTATTGTTAAAGAAAAAAATTCAACTATACTGATTTATGATGTAAATTAATGAATGATATGCTATTAAAAAAAATCACTTAAATTGATTCATAATATGTAAATTTTAAGAAAAATTTAATATAGGATAATAAAAATATATATATTTTAAAATTTTTTAAATTTTTATTAATATTTATATACTACTCATCTATTCATGAATTATTAGTAAAATAAATAAAATAAGATAAAAATAAAAAAAAAAAATTATGTATAAATATGTCTCTGGCGCTTCAAAAGGCTTAGATTCTAAGGGCGCTACTGAACGCTCTTTTAAGGTTCGAAACCCTGCTTGTCTCTAATTGCTTTATATTAATTGCGTTTATAGTTCCAGCAGCTCTCCAGTAAAGTGTCAAGAGAAAGGGGGTTTCTGCGCTTGCCAAGCCAACTTTGCTTTTTGGGAGGTGAAACAGCGGTTGAAGCGGACATTTCGAAATGACAGCTTCCAAATTTATGTATATTCATACATGGTCACGGTTATTCCGGACTGCGTTCCGGATATATATATATAACGTTCCATAGCAAGACAAAGTCATCTACCAAACAACATCAGGGGGCTTTTCACCATAAAAACACTCCCTCGACATAACAGTATCCATAAAAAATTGTAGAACAACTTTCATCAAAAGGAACATTTTCGGCCACTCTTAATCTTTACTTAGCGAGACAATCTACTGGTTTGTGACTTTCTCCATTTACTCTACAAAATTTCAGATCAATAATACGTTAGATGAGTTGTTTACATTCATGGTAAGCTAGATGGCAAATATCTAAGTTCGCTTTTGTGATTATACATCCATTCTATAGCTCATTGTGAGTCCGCTTCTATGATTGCCCTTTGTTTTCCCAATGTGATTGCTTGTTGGAGACCTTCTTTGATGGTCTATAGTTTAGCTTCAAGAGGTAAAGATTTCCCTATTTGTATATGAAAATCCCCTGGAACCAGCCCCCTTTGATCTCTACAACTAGCTCATAAACCACCTTTATTTCCTTTCTCATTAATGGCTCCATCACAATTCATTTTAGCTTGTCCTTCCTCTTGTCTTTCCCACGATCACCCGAATCTCTTCCACTTAATTTAAGTTTCTTAACCCTCTTAATTGTCCACCCCAACGCCACCCATTTGCCTCCATTCTAACTCTTCCACAATAGTTTTCATTAAAATGCTCTCGGCGAAAGATGCACCAATTTATTTCCCTCCAAGTATCTCTGAAAGTAAAAAGTGTAATTACCTCTCTACGTGTACTAAATTTTTGCCATCTTTTTCTTTTCCACTTACAATTTTGTTCAATCCATGTCTTTAGGTCATTAAAGCTATAATGCAGATCCTTCAACTGAAAACCAAGATGTTGCTAAAGATCTCTGGTCCATCGACAATTTAAGAACAAATAAACAACTGTTTACTTTTTTTGATATGTAAAGGGTTCATTGCTATCTCATGTAGATTCCTCTTCTTTCAAAATTATTTAGAGTTGCTATCCCATTATATAAGATTTTCTACACAAGAAAGTACATACAAGGTATTGTTGGAGGTTTCCATAACCAATCCCAATTCTCTTCTTGTTAAACTAGCTTCTTTGCATAGTTACTCATAAGCAGATTTCGACGAGACTTCACCACGTATTTCAAATGGTTAGCTCTTTACGTCCTATTAATCATTATTATTGTCATGAACCTAAAGAGTACCTAATAGGATTGTCTAAAATTTTCATATCACATGTACACTCATGATACGAAAACTGCTTTATTAGTCAGAGATTACAAGACTTTAAACAATTAATCATTAAGGTTTTCAATTTTAATTAAATAACTTATTATAAAATATAAATAATTATAGAGATTCGATATTCCATAGTTCACTAAAACAGTAGAGAATCGGTATCTCATACCAAATATTAAGATAAGGTAAAACAATTTAATAATTTACTAAAAAAACTATAGTATATATAAACTTATATAAATATTTTCTATATTAATGGTTTCTATATCAACTATATACGTTTCTAATAACTTTAGTATTATCAAACCTATTTCTAATTTATATTATGCTCTCATAATTTTTCTTGATCCTTGCTTAAAAGAACTTACAAAAGAAGTTATAGGGAAATGAGCAAATAATGGCTTAGTGGGTTCGTTTCTCACTACTACATTTCAAACAAGTTATCAATTATTATTAGCACCCATACAATTTATTTACATACGAAATAAATGCAAATGCGACGAATGTAAACATGACCAATACAAGCAACACATTCATAGGAGTCCGAAACTATGGAAGGTATAAATTTATGTTGTCTACACGTCGATTTTTCCTTCGTATTTACTTGCACGGAGTACCTCACCTTAACCGCATGAGGTTGCTTAAAAGCACAATTCCACCAGATAATACTTGATTATTACTCTAATTCGAGAAACAACAAGCGATATAGGTAGACTCCAACTAGGGCCATTGACTGAACATGTCAAAGGCCTATTGGGCAGACAAAGCAAATCTTCTTGTTATGAACATATCTCCAAGGTCCGTCGGTGCAAATATACGAGTTCTTTTGCAATAAATTGAAGATTCTATACTAGTTTTGCTTTAAAAATAAAATATTATTAACGGGCACTTCGAGCCCTCACAAAAATACAAAATATAATTAAGATTGAAAAAACATTTTCTAAAAATATTTTTCAAAAAAAAAATCTGTAAAATTAGCATTCTCCATCGATATACTAATTTGGTTATAGACATGCGACAATTATAACTAGCTATTTTAGTCGATTAGTTATATTTATCAATTTAAGAAAGTGATCACACAGATGATAGTAAGCAAAGCAATCAGTCCTTCAACAAACGATCAGTATTACCCAACAAGCAATATACAGCATCAAGCAGCAAGCAAATAGTATATCATTAGAACTCCCTCACCTAAGTTAATGCTCACCCTCTCAGTCTTTGAGATTTCCAATTCTTGATAATTAAGTATCTAAAAGATAAATAAATCTATAAGTATTATGAAAAAACTAGGTTCATTGATTAACTAAATATCTATTATTATTTGCTTAGTTTCCTACTATAACTCAAATATGATATAAATATAGTTTAATTTAAATCTTTTTTAACTATTTTTTCTTGGTTTATCAGAAATTTTTTATCGTGTGCAACTTTTTCGTTTTAACTTTGATTTTTATGAACTTATAGTCAATTTTTATCATTTTGGGATATACTTTTATGTAGTGAGGTCTGTTTTGGACATTATAACCCGCTTTTTCGATTATGATATAAAAATATTACGAATTTTATTATTTTGACCTAAATAATTATAATTTACTATTTTAAGCTTTTTTTGCCCTAATTATGAGTTAATAAATACCTAAGACTTATATTTTGAAATTTTCTTATTTTTGAGTTCATTTTATCATAATTTCTGTATTTCACTATTTTTAAGGTTTAAAACTTATTTAATTTATTTTTTTATATTTTAATAATTTTCTTATTAATTATTATTATTTTTAATTATGAATTTGATTATTTTTAATTAATTGCTGACGTAGCAAGCAAAGGAAAATGCTACATATCAATTTCGAAATTTGCATACATTTCAACATTTTTCCTATTTTGTATTTTTATGTGATATGTATATAATTATACTTATTATTATATTTTATTAAATTAATTATCCTATTTTCTTTAAAACTCACAGCTTATGTTCATATATATATATATTACTTTACTTTATTTATTTATCTATTTTTATAGTATATTATGTAGGTATTATTTAAGTATAATCGTATTTGGATTTATACTATATTATTAATATACGTATTTTATAAATACGTGTATACTTGTGAAATATGATAATATATTTATAAATATATTACATATACTATTCGTATGGTTATATATATATATAAACGTAGTTGTATATTTTGTATCTTATACATATGCATACATATACAACCATAATTACCTATCTATACATATCTATTGAAATTTATCAATATATATATATATATATATATATATATATACTATCATATACAAATATACATAAGCATATATTCACATCTCTGTCTCTCTGTCTCTCTCTCTCTCTCTCTATATATATATATATAATGAAAATACATTATATATATACTATGGTATACATAAATATTTCGAATATATATGCCTTACTAAAAATATACTATATTATACTAGTATTTTATACTTTATAAATACATAAATATATATATATATTTTCGTTGACATATTTTACATAAACATAAGTAATGGAAATAAATAAACATTAATGTGTATTACTATACATTAATGTGTGTTTTTTATGCATTACTATGTTAATACGTATTTATTATTGTTTAACTGTAAAAGCTACTGTACATTAATGTGCATCTAGTTATTACTATATATTAATGTGTCTTACTATAGTTCGACTATAGAAGGACATAACTATTACTATATTAATGTGCACTTATCATAATTTGACCACATAAGATTATTAATATACGATAATTGTTATTACCATGCATTAATGTATACTTATCATAATTTGATTGTATGGGGATATTGCTATACATTAGCGGGCAAATGGATATAAAGGTTATTGATAAGAGAGAGAAAAATAAACTAAACGTCTAATTTTATTTTTATTTTATATTGTCTATAATTGATAAATATTGTTTAGATATGGGGTATTTTAATAAAAACAATATTTGTTTTTAGAAGTTCTATGGAAGTATGAAACCATAAGGGAATTTTTGCTTAATATAATAGATGGTTTGTTAGGTTGATAACTTAACCTATCACGGATCTGTTTAAAAGTATGGAGCATTTAGGGATTGTTTTACAACTATAAATTAAAAATTCATGAGAATAGTTAAGACATCAAAAGTCAGCTCATTATTTTTGTTCATTGACATATATTTGCTATAATCCAATTATAAAGTGATGTAACTGTTCCTCTACATTAATTTCTTCTTATTTTATATTGTTTATAGTTACCAAATATTATTTAAATAACAATGTTTTAGTAAGGGTAACATTTTTTTTTTTTTTAAAAAAAAAGTTACATGGAGTCTAATGCAAAAAGGAATATTTACTTAATGTAATAGATAATTTTGTACATTATTAACCTCCATCCACCAATAAATTATTTGGAATTATTAAGCATCAAGGGGTTATTTGGTAAAATTAATAATTGAAAATTCATGAAAATATGTAAGACACCAAAAGTTAGCTTACTCGGTTTAATATTATAGATTGATTCCATTAGTTAATATCGAAACTAATTGGGTTTTTAATTTTTAGAGTTTAAAATGGTTAATACTTTTTCTTTTTCCTAATAACATAATTGACTTTTTTTCTTCTTATTATCCTGAATGAAAATTATAGGTAGCACTACTAATTTAACATCAAATATGTAGAAATAAATATAATTCTTGAGGATTGCTTTGTAAGTTTAAAACTTAAAACAATAATATGATACTTATGCTGCTAAAAAAGATAGGTGTAGCTTCAATGTTACAGATATAGACAATGTGGATGAATTTATTATTTTACTATACATATATACACATACATATACAAGATGATATGTTTCAAAATGTCTTTTTTCATAACTTGCCAATGTTAATGTAGTTAAGTAAATGATCATATCTCTTTTTTACATTTCTTGATTTTTTTTGTTTTTTTTGCCAACTGTTGGAAAGAGGACATTTGAACCGTGATCTATCCCAATAACATCCTAATTCATATACTTTATAATGCAATTTCCTAAGTAACAAATTCCTTATGCTACATTTTGTATGATGATTGATGTTTTAGTGAGAAATTGATAATAGTGGCTATGCAAACCCATACCAAATATTTATGATTTATTTTTAATAAAAAATAGACTATTCTCAAGAATATATTTATACATTTAGCATATAGTTTGAATATATTTAAGAACTTTAATAATTTAACATATAATTTACATAAAGTTAAAAATTATATTATTATTAATGAGTTTCCATATAATTCCTTTGTGCACTTTCATACAAACTACTTTAATATATTCATTTTAGCACATGCATGGCAAATGCTTACTGATTTCATTTTTATTTATATGAGTGCTTATGATAGATAATGTAATATATATATATATATATATATAAAATCTTTGAAATTTCTATTCTTAAGTTTCTTGAATGCAATTCCTTTAACTAAATAATTGTTTTGCAATTAAGATTTTATACATTTGATATTTTTAGATATGTCCATGTATTACATGTGCATAGTTTGCTCATATATTATATTAATAACATCTTTCATATAACTTTTTCTTCTCTAGTCGAACCCTACACTTGTTGTCATGTGGATTGTCTACTATCTTTTATTGGACCACCCGGAAATTAAAAAAAAAAATCCGATTATAATGCTTGAAAAAATAGATCGTTAGAAGAAGAAATGTTTAGAAATAAATAAATTTATTCTCTTCAGAATATGAGACACAAAATCGAATAGCTAACCTAAATATAAGATCTATATCAATAGTCTTGTAATCTAATGGTATGGACACTGATTTCTAAAGTGAGATGGATTGAGTTCAAATCTCCTGTCTTCCGTTGTAATCACAAATATATATATATATATATATACATATATATATGTATAAGATCTATTAAATTTCCATATAATATATAAATCAACTTATCAACTTAATGTTTTTGATTGTATAATGAGGAAAGCGAAAAAGGGTTTTACTAGTAAAAGTTTCAATGCACCGTGCTTAACAATAGCCCGGACTCCCGGATACCAATTCTACATAAAATATTCAAGGATGCATCCTCCACTATTTATTTGGATTAGGTTTAGGTTGCAAGCATGTGTCAAAAGGATATAATGCGTACATTATAATTAAAAATTAAGCAAACTATTATATTTTTTGACACTTAAAAGTCTTGAAGTTTGATACTTTTATGTTGCTGATTACTAGAAAAGCAAAGTAATCTCTTGAGTCTATGAGTGAGGTTTGGGTTAGAAATGCAATTTATATGAGTTATCCATCAAATTGGTTGAGTCATTGTGCAATTTTAGCTTCTTTATGATTCATTGCATGATTATACATGTGTAAACCTGTAACTAAAGTTGCAAATATTGGATATATATTCCTTCATTGCTAGTCACTTTTAAATTTTTTTTTTTTTTTTTGTAAAAAGATATTTCATTCATAAAGAAGTTCCTAATGGGAAAAAAAGTCAAATATTCAGCCATGTTCCACTATGATTCAAGAAAATCAAGATGTAAAAGCCTGATAGGTGGGGTTTGATAAAAGACAATATTATTCAGACACTTTAATTTTGGTAAACCATCAGCAAGGGAATTGTTGTCTCGATTTGTCCACTTGATCTCCACGATATCAAATCTAGACATCCTGATCTTACATACCAAAACAACATCATAAGTATGTGAGCCAATTAAATGAAAGCCTCCAGGCAATTAGTTATGATTATAATGTTGTTGTAAGATAGTGAATAAGCAATACGAAGTTCCTTAGTTATGCTCCATGTAAGCCCTAAAGTTAAGTTAATAGACTGTAAGATTGAATTTAGAGCACAAGGTTTAGGGTGATCGGTTAAAGGATCCGATCAAACCCGAATTATAAACTGTGGAGAAAAATACTAGTAAAAATGACCCCGTGAACTTAAAGTTAAGAAAATAAGTAATAAAATAGGAAACTACGAAATTTGTAAATTTTACGTATAATAATTGCTAATTATTGAAAAGGAGAAAAGTATAATTTAATACCTAATAAATTACTAGAGTAGATTATATATGTACTAAAAATCATATAATGACCTAAATAATAATTAGGAATGTTCACATGTATCCCACATGTATTTATGTATAGATAAAAATACGCGAAATTACTTAAATTGGCTAAAAACTTAGTAAATAATTAAAGAAAATTATTAAATTAATTAAGAAAAAAAATTAGAAGAGTGTGGATTAATGTAAATATGGTCGTGGCAGGTCAGAATCTGAAAAAGAAAAATTAACTAATTAGAATTAAACAACACAAAAGCCAAAAATTAAGGAAATGGGGCAATGCCATGTCTAATTAATGCATATTAATTACCCAAAATATCTATAAATAGGGAAAAATTACAGAGAACTCCTTTGGACAGTTTAGCATCAAGGAAAAATAGGAAACTTAAAAAATTCAAGAGAAAATCCAGAAAAAAAAGAAAGGAAACTGTGCAGATTTAGTTAGTGAACCAAACCCACACCTCACCACCACCTGGGACCGAGCCACCACCACCACACCACTCCAGCCCCACCGTCTAGGCCTACCGATACACTTGGACCAGATTTGGAAAGCCAAAAAGCATCGAGCCAGTAAGTCCTTTAATTATCTCAATTTTGAATAATTTTGTAAAATTAGTTATTCTGCCCAGAAAATTATGAAACTTGTTGCTCTGAGGTTTTATTGTATGTAGATTTAGGGAAAAATAGTGATTTAGTTTAATTACATTTAAAAATATAGGGTTCTTAATAAATTGATCAAAACCGAATATGATTAGAACGAGAAATAAATAGGATTAGGAGTATAGTTTAGAGCTCAATTTTTTTTTTTTTAGAATACTTATGTGATATAGAATAGTGCTATGAAGCCATTTTTCTTAAATTAATTTTCGAAATTTTTAAGTTAATTTTTAGCACTAAAATGATGGAAAAATTGAGTAATTTTGAGTTAATTAAGTGATTAAGATACTAATTACTGATTTAGATAGTAATTAGATGTTTAGGAATGTTAATCTCCGATGTGGAACCCTAATCCTAGCCTTTGGTTTATTTAGTTAATTTAGGAAATTAGGTAACTATTGTAAGAAATTAGTAATATGTAGAATTAAAAATTAATAAATCTAAAAAATTAGGGTTATTTAAATAATATTAGAATAAAAATCGGAATAATACTAAATCTGAATTAAGATTGAATTTTAGGTAATTGTATAAAAATGTAAGATTTTCTCACATCGGGGATAAATCCGATACCCCAATTAGAAATAACGTGCATCGAATAGTTTAGAATATTGAATTAAGATCCAATATGATATTTGAATACTATAGCTTAATGTAATTAAGTCCACATTAGGATTTCAAGTATATTTAGGACTTTGGACTTAAAATTAGAATCACATTTAGGATTTGAACCTCGCAATAGAGTATAAAGAATTAATAGTCTATAATAGGTATACATAGAAAACAGAGTTAAATTCTAACGTAGAATATGAATCCTTAAAGTATAAGTACTAAAAAGACCTCTTTGTATTATAGGATATCCAGAGACGAATCGGCTTGCAACTAAGTGATCGGACAATTGAGAAATTCAAAGTAAGTTGGGTTATTACTTATTGTAATAGAGTACTAGTTTTTTTGGTACTCGGAGACTTAGGCTTGTATATCGTTGTGATTGTAAGTAGTTTACGCATGTATTTGTAAGTAGTTTATGCATGTGTTTGATATATTTGAATTCGTGCTAAATTTGTAATGTGAGTGATTTTATGATTGATTGAATTGGTGTGAAATTGTTTGAACACCCTAAATGAAATTTAATCTTATTCGACCTTAATAACCAAAAAATGTCATACATTGCAACTCGTTAAGGGATCATAGGATTCTCCAACCAAATAGCGACTCCTTCGAAAGGGATAACGCAGGATTATAAAATGATCCCTTCTTCATCCTTAGTTAAACTAAGTGACAGGAAAGGAGGTTGCGGCGAGGGTGAAGTCAATAGTTTGAAATTAGTCGCGGGAGAAGCAAGGTCTCCATTGCACAAGCCTGGGTTTGGTTGTGAGCTGCTGCATAACATGGAAACTCCTCAACCCGGATTGGAGCTGGTGAAATTTCTCTAATTTCACAACTAACCGGACTACGTTGTGGGATGACACTTGATTGTTGCATTGCATGAAAATAATTGATTGATAATCCTATTTGTGCTTGTATGCATTCATGAGTCTCCAATTCAACTTATTAAGCTGTAATTGCTCATACCCTTATAGATCCTTTTGCGGATCCTGATTTATGAACACTTCAAGTATCATGGAGCCCTATAATTACCCAGAGGTTAGTCCATTTGAAGCTAGGGGTGTGGGGATCAAGTTACTTAGTATAATGTATACCTAGAATGACCTTATAGTTAAGAATGAAAGACTGATAGTTATTATGTAAATTAGTAAACAGTTGTGAATACGTAGAATTTCCTGGGATGTTTTGTAGACTTACAAATAATTATACATGTTTATAATAAATTTGTAATATCTATCATAATTGTAGTTGAATTTTTAATCGGACTGTTTACTTCAAAGCGAGGAGTCGTCAACGTCTTGTGTAGATCATGTTTATAGTAGACACTGTGTAAACCCCAAAGTTCAGCTAAGTAACCGTAAGATTGAATTTAGAACCCAAGGTTTAGGGCGATCGGTTAAAGGATCCGATCACACTCAAATTATAAACTATTGAGAGAAATATTAGTAAAAATGACCCCGTAAACTTAAATTTAAGAAAATAAATAGTAAAATAGGAAACTATAAAATTTTCAAATTTTAAGCATAATAGGTATTAATCATCGAAAATGCGAAAAGTGTAATGAAATAACTAATAAATTACTAGAGATAGATTATATGTATACTCAAAATTTTAGAATGACCAAAATAATATTTAGGAATGTTCACGTGTACCCCACATGTATTTACGTGCAGATAAAAATACGCGTAATTACCTAAATTAGCCTAAAACTAAGCAAATAATTAAAGAAAAATACAAAATAATTATAGAAAAAATCAGAAAAATCAGAAGAGGATAAGCTACAACAAGATAAGGTCGTGGTCAGCAAGAAAAAAAATAACCAATAAGAATTTGACAAACAAAAAGCCAAAAATTATGGAATTGGTGCAAAATCCCATCAAATTAATGCACATTAATTTCTAAAATTGTCTATAAATAAGGGAAAAAAATTCCAAAAGTCCTTTGGATAGTTTATGATTTGAGAAAAATCAAAACACCGAAAAAAATCGAGAGAAAATCCAGAAAAAAAAAAAGAGAAAACTGTGCAGTAAGAGATTTTAAAGGGAACTCACACCAGAAGAGGAGCTGGGAGTAAACGACTACCACCACCACACGGTGGTGGCAGCGCCCAAGCCGGCCAACAAGGCTACGGCGGCCCGCGGTGGCCGGAGCCACCCAAACCGGTGAATCCAAATTCTAGCCCGATTCTTGTGAAATTTTGTAAAAATAGTAAATATAATTAGAAAATTATGAATTTTGTTATTCTAGGATATTTTTGTATGTAGTTTGTAGGAAAAATATTATTTAGATGAAAACATGTCCTGTAATATAGGGTCCTTAAGAAATCATGCAAAACCGAGCACATTTCGGTTTAGAAATAAATGACCTTAGGAGTGTAGTTTGGAGCTCAATTTTTTTCTGTAGGATGCTCATGTGATATAAAACAGTGCTATGAAGCCATTTTTTTAAATTTAATTTTTGAAATTTTTAAGTTAATTTTTAGCCCTAAAATGATGGAAAAATTGGGAAATTTGGAGTTAATTAGGTGATTAGGATATTAATTACTGATTTAGATAGTAATTAGATGTTTAGGGATATTAATCTCTGATGTGAAAACCTGATCCTAGTGTATGGAGTGTTAAGTATAAGTAATGAAGGTGTTATGTGGTAAATGTAGAAAATTAGGAATATGTAGAATTAAAAATTAATAAATATGGAAAAATTAGGTTTAATTAGATAATAAAATAATGAAAATTAGAACATAACAAATCTGAAACAAAATTCAATTTTAGGTAATTATATGAAAAATGTAAAAATTTCTCACAACATGAGTAAATTCGGTATACTAATACGGATTTAAGTGTACCGGATGGAATAAAATGCTGACTAGGGGTAGTAATCGTATTTAGGGTATCTAGAAACAATGTGGTTAGTTTCACATTATGAGTTGAAATAAATTTCTAGGGTCCGGGTACGAAACAGTACCTAGAAATCGAACTAAAATCTAATTTAGAAATCGATGCGGAACCCGAACCTAAACCCCAAATCTAAAATAATTATAAAAGACTTAATACCTAGATAATTAGGCATATTAAACCTTAAACAAAACCTAACAATAAGCGTTATAGGATAAGAAGAACTTATAATATTATATGAAATACTGAAACCACGTTTGTGTTATAGGGATGATCGGCGATGGCCTGAGCAAATCGGACCTCGAGTGAGTGAGCGAGGAGTCGAGGTAAGTTGGGATTAATACGATACTGTATTTTGGAGGCTTAAGATTATGCTTGGTTGTGCTTGTTAGATAGAGAATGTGTGCATGTGCTTGATTATGGGTGATGCTATGATTTTGTTTATTACTCTGGTACATATTGTATAACTTGTATGAAATGATTGATCACCCTAAACTGGACTTAATTAAATATCCGACCAGTAATCATAATCGGACATGCATGGCAACCCGTTAGGGGAACTTAGGACTCTCCGGCCAAATACCGACCCCTTCGGAAGGGATAGTACAGGATTACAAAATGGTATCTTCTTCATCCTCAGTCGAACTAAGTGACAGGAGAGGAGGTCGCGGCGAGGGTGAAGACAGTGGTTCGAAGGTAGTCACGGGAGGAGCAAGGTCTCCACTACACAAGCCTGGGTTTGGTCATGAGCTGTTGCTTTAACGGCAACTCCTTAACCCGGATTAGAGCGGGCGTAATTTCTCTAATTTCACGACAGGCCGGACAACGTCGTGCGATGGCATTTGCTTGCACATGCATTGTACCTAATAAGTGATTGAAAACCTTTTTGTGTGTATGGTATAGTTTTAAGTCCTCCGTCCTAACTTACTGAGCTGTGGTTGCTCACATCCCTATAGACGTCGTGCAGGTGCTGGCTAAGAAGTGGCAACAACTACTCTGAAGCTAGCAACTGCTGGATCCTGGGGAGTGAGGAAAAATATTGAAGAATAAACACATATTTTTAAGGTCTAAGTTTTTATTATTTTTCATTTCCGAATGATGTAATGATATAGAAAAATACTATAGAAAAATATTGTAAACTGTAACTGCAATAACTGAATTATAACATATATATAATTCCTTACTTTTATAGGTAAATGATTTATTTAAATTACAAACTGTCTACTTCAAAGCGGGTTAGTTGTAGACGCCTTGTGTAGATCAGGTCTAAGATAGCGGTTGTAAGACCAACTTCTATCTTAGGATGGTTTATATGGCGGGGCTGTTACGACTCTGCTGCTTCGGGGCGTGACACACTGTGAGACTAGTTACTATCATATAATGGTTTACACGGTGGGACTGTTGCGACTCTGCGACTTCGGAACATAACACTCCACAATTCTGTTTCTAAAGGAGAGGCATGAGCATCTATCACAATTCAAAATAACACCACCCCCACCCCTTTTACGCATATAGAATTCAACTCAGAAAGGGTTGCATCAGAAAAAAAAATATAGCAGAAGCCTTGTCGATTCTAGTATGAAGGACCACTTTTAAAGTTGCTATTAGGTTTTCTTTATGCACCGCATCAAAGCATCTCACTTCGCATGGGTATTACACATCTCCATCACAGTTGACTACGCATAATAGCATGAGCACACAAATTGCGAGATAATATAGAATTAGCAGATACGAACTCGTGATAATTGTACAAAAAAATAAGAGTAACAATAAAATAAAATTTAAAATATAAAATAATTATTGAATAAAACTCTAACAATTCATAATGCAAAATAATAAGGTCTCTTAGAATAGATATACATTAGAATAAGAAAATAAAAAAAAGGAAGAAATATTACATGTCAAAGTAGTTATCGATATAAAATAGTAATAGGATTTGATTTATGGGTTATTATACTTTTATTTAGAGTAAATTCTATTGGATTGTATCTTTTAAAAATAGAGGCATGACATGCTATTTCTATGTTATCTCGCATCAACATTATTAATATCATATTTAAATATTTTAAATAATTAATTAAATTATATCAATTTTCATTAAGTATTGAAATTTTATACCTTATGCACTAAATAATCAAGGGTTGTCACTCATAGGAAATTGTGAGAAGAAAGACAAATTAAAATTGGTAAAGGGAAATGCGGGAAAGAGAAAGGATAAAGAGAGGATAATAGAGAAATTCTTGTTAGTGGAATTAAGAAGAGATTATTTAAAAATTTACTATACTACCATGTATAATTATTTTTATATGGCATTGAATAGAATAAACGTTTTAAGGGTAAAAAAAATGAGAGGCACTTCTCGCTTTAATAATATAAATAATACAAAAAGTACAATAAAAACGATAAAGAAAACATGCATATTATTAATTAACAATATTGCCTCAACATAATAGTTATTTTTGTGTCATCAATCATCATTAGATATAGAAAGCTAGATTAATTTGCTCTAGGTTTGGTAGGTATGAAGATGGTTTATCATTCCCTATTCGTTTTACAAGAGATTATTTACTCTCATTAATTAATTTCTTTAATTAATAACTAGTTTATACTATTAAGAAATTAAAGTGGGGTTGTGAGCAAATTTTTAATACATTAAAGACATCAAGTTAGCCAATAATCCTGCATTCTGCATACACATCTATCTGTTGTTTTTAATTTATCTAAAAAGGATATTTATTAATAAGTTTTCCATTGCCTAAACCAATATGAGAGAGAAATAGTTAAATTGTCAAGCTTTTATATAAAGGTAAAGTTTTGTGCACATCAGATTATATATTACGAAAAGAATTGGACCAAAAAACATTTGCAAGAACATTATTTTCAAGTTATCATTTTCGGTACATTCAATTGATATATAGGTAAAATTTAGAATATAATTATTCAATTTATATAAAGGTAAAGTTTTGTGCACATAAAATATTTGCTTAGTTATTGATATTTTTAAAAGATAGGAATATAGCTGTTCAAAAATAACTAATCCTCCATTATCTATCACGGCTCAAGTAGTGGCAAATGATGATCATCATCTTTAAGAATCATTGGTTCAATTCTAACCTAACTCTATTTGATTTGAATCGGATAAAAATAAATATTGAGTGAGAATAATGATTGGTGATTTTTTTTTTTTTTTTACTATTTTAAAAACTGGACGTTAAACTCTTTGTTTTTAAATATTGCTATAAAAAATCACCAGCATGTTAACAATAAAGTTATCATAATAAGAGAAAGTAATACGGTAAAACTTAAATATGTCCTAAGTAAGAATGTCAATTCAGTTAATGATGGAAATCAAAGATTATGGAATATTTAAGGAGAGTCTGTAAAAAGTGAATTTTTCTTCCGTCTACTAAAAAATGGTCATGGACAATGATAATTGGAAAAGAAAACGATTGGGGATGGAAGCTTTTGTAAGTTAAAAAAATAATAAAGATAATCGATGGTAGATTGATGGCTTCAAATAAGCAAATACTTGTGACGGGTTGAATTGGTCAGAGCTAGGTCCAAATATTTTCCTTCCTTTCACAGGCAGTATCAAAAGAATACTAATAAAGATTATTGGGAAACTACAATCACATGGTATTCCTAATATTAATGAATAAAATTTATTAAGGTTAATAGCCATAATGGAGATAACAAAAAGAAAAGTAGTCAAGGAATCTATAGTTAGTTTTTGGTAAATACTCAAATGCTGATAAAAGATAAAATTATAAAACCCACCATTCCAAAACTTTCTACGTCATTTAAGAAAAATACAAGTCTAATTGTATTATTAATCTAAAAAATTAAACTTGAAGTGTTAGTAATCCTTATCGACCGATCCATAAATTATACTTTTTGTAAATTGATCTTTCACAACGACAAATGTAATCAATGATAAATTAAATCTTTTAAAACTATATATTATAATTTAATAGATAACCAGTATTCATTATAACCCACTTTATCCGCATGTAATATCTTTAATATTTAATTTGAAGACTTTATACTTTAAGGTAGCATTTGTTTACGCAATATTCATAGTATTGAACTATATAAATAATTTTATCTTATATTTAATTCGTAAATTTTCTTGATAACTAAATAAAAAAATAAACCGATGGACCGGCGAAACATAGCCATTGACATTCGAAAGATAGAAGAATCTACTCCTGGAAAGTCATAGCCCTCCTGAAGCTTGCTGAATTAGATTAGAGAAAGAATCACAACATCAATGTGATAAGAAAGAAGTCGACTTGAAGAAAGCTGCCAAGCCTACATAAAGCAAGTTGACTCGCTTTATGTGATGTGAAGAGTTCGCTTCGCTATTACAATCCAGTTCTTTCACGAGCAAAGGCTCGTCAAATTGAGAATCCTCATTAACACAATACCATAGGTGCTATTGCATTCGGATACAGCTACTCAGCAACTTTCGTTCATAGTCCTACTCCATGCATAAAGCTCCAACGGTAGTAGCTTTAGCACACAGAAAATCCATTAGATTAGATGAAAAACGTGCTTCCGAGTTCGCAATACCAGCCGGTGGAGGTCTTGACTTACCTAGTATAAAAAAGGGAATTTATTAAATAAAAATAAAAAAAAATATTTTGTATTTTTCAAATATCTCTCAATGTTAAAATATTAAGTTAATGAATATTATTTTTATTAAATATTATAAAAAATTATTTATTTTATAATATAAATAATTAATTTTTTTATATAAGTTTTTTGTCCTATATTATGTATACTAAATATGATATAATAAGTTAAATTTGTACTGTTTAGTCTTTCTTATATTGTTATATACAGTTCTTATAACCACACACTACCTAAATTAGTATACACATATCTTTTGTAGTTTCATCTATCTTCTTCATTATATTAAAGAAAAAATACATTCATTTATATTCATTTTATGTATATTTAACTCTTATCTTTTAAATTGAGTAATTAAGTTTAAACCTTAGAAAGAAAATACTTTTTAAACTTATAAATTACAATTTTGTCTTAATTCTATGCGAATTTTTTTTATTATTTTATTTTTAGATAAAAAATAAAATCACTCTTAAAAAATAAAAGTTTTTAGAAAATTTATATCTAAATGTAATGCATAAGCCTAACAATAATTTTTTTTAATTAACTAGCAAATCATGCGCTGGCGATATGTATATAAAAAAAACACCACACATACATTAAAAGTTTTTTAACTTTTATAATTAAGTTACAACTCTTTTAATTTAAACAATTCATTTCTTGAATTTTTGAAGATTTTTAATTAGATAAATTTTTTTAAACGATTTTTAATGTAATCATTAATAAAAAGTAGGCAAAAAAATAAATGAAAATCATGGAAGGTATCCTTATGATGGGAATAAAAATATTAAAGTTACTAATGAAAGTTATATATTTGTAACAATGGAAGAGAGGAAGGGAGAATAAAAATATTAAAGTTATAAATGAAAGTTATATATGTAATGATGAGAGAGAGATACAAGGGAAGATGGGTTTGGATGGCTATAAGGATAGAAAGAAAGTGGAAGAGTGGGAAAAAAATATGATAAAATTTTATATTAAAATTTATGTAATAGATTAATTATTAAAGTTAGTTATTTTATACTTGCATGTATTTCGCGTCCTTTTTCTTTTTATGGGGACATTTGCCAACCGTCTTTCTTTTTCTTTTCCTTCCTTCTTTTTACTTTTTCTTTCTCTTTCTTGCTTTATACTGTACACAACAGCAACACTGAGAAAAGAGAGAATGTACGGGGGAGGAGGAGGAGAAGAAAAACAGCATTTTGAGCACGCCGCAAAACCAAAAGTCCAGGTATCCTCTACTTCATGTATTCAGTCATCGTGATGTTTTTTTATTAATTGATGAATCGAAGATCTCTAGATGTGTTGTGCGTGATTGATATGATATTGTGGACGAGGATGTACTAAATGTGGATGAAATAGCACCATTTTGGGAATACTAAATTGATGGGGGTTTTGTATGCAAAATGCAGGATCAGAGTAGCAACAAAGATGACATTGTTAATTTGGGATTAGGAGGAGGATCTAAGCCTCAGGCTGAGTCTGACGCTGAGGCTAAGGCTGAGGCTGAGGAATCCCCATTGCCGCTCACCGTCGCTTCTCGTGTAATCAAATTTTAATTCTTGCTTCCCTTATCATCTGCTAATCATATTTTATGGAATAATGATCTTCTGGAACGGATGCAGTTACTCCATGTATTGGGGGATATGACCTCCCCTTATAAGTTCACTCAGTGGCTGGAAGCCGTCCGCAAACGCAGTGCCCGATACCGTGCATCCGGCTTCCCCCACCGCTCCCTTACTTCTATTCCCCACCATGCTTTTGACCCTCCTTCTTGGTACCACTTTGCTTGCTGCTTATTTACTCTTAAAAAAATATCCATTTCACTTCCTCCATGTGCATTTACCCACGTATTTTTGTTTGTATTTGTGTTTAGTGCAGGAGAATCCATCCCCTTCGATTCATGCACCAGTACAACTGCCAGTTCTTGTGCTTCTCCCAAACTGTCACCTGATAACAGTTTGTGGGAAAGGCTAGGGAAGGCTACTGCATTGATTGTAGAGGATGCCTCTTTTTCGTGGGACATGCTTTCTTCTCTTCACCACACCGAACATAGCACTAGCACTGATAATTCCGAGGAAGAACTCAATAAACCTCTTGAGGTATGCCACACTACCTCTCTGCCTTTATATTACTTCTACACATGACCACGAATCCTTGGGATTTATCAGCATATGCTAGCAAGTTGCTTTACTATTGTTCTCCCTTAACTTCCTTGAACTTTGGGAGGCAGGTGACGGTGAGTTCTGGGGGGGTCGTGCTCTTTGCCCTCTTTAACCTCCCTGGGAATGCTGATTCGTTCTCGAAGGAAGCAGCAGCTGTAATAAAGATACCATCCTCTCGGATGGCTGCACAATCAGAACGCTTGGGCTATGAATTTGCAAAATGGCTTGGGGTCCGGACTCCACAGGTCTTGCATGCTGCAGCCAATATCTAATGCCTGTTTTATTCTTAACGCCCTAGTTTGAATCAACAAGTGATTATTGTGGCATTGCAGTTCAGAGTCATTCATAATTGTAGTCCAGAATGGCTCCAATTGAAGGAAGCCACTGAAAAAGCTAGAGATTCAGCAATATCAGGGGGAGATGAAATTGGAGAAATGACATGTACGGAACTTTTGGAGGCTCTGGAACTTAGTCGATGCCTTCTTTTGATGAGGTTTTGATAATAGCTGCTGATTATGGATGCCTCTTATTATTATTTGTTTGCCCTTTTTTCTGTCAGACGATACTTGATAACCTTGGAAGTGTTAGTGACTTGACACCATGCATTGTGATCTGTGCAGCTCTTGTATCACAGTTGGCTTTTACTAAATAGAGTTTACATATAGGCAGTAATTTAGACAAGACTTTGCCACAAAAACTATGGCAATAAAATATGTGACTTGCACAATATAAACACATGCACACACACAGATTTTTTTTCTGTAATATGTATTTGTATGTATAGATATGCACATATATATGGAAAACAAGTGGTACAATAATGTCAACCTGAGCACAATTCACGTCAAAGGCAACATCTGTGATGGAACAAGTTATTACAATGCATGGATATGATTCATGTCCATTCAATTTGATTTGCTTGAATTTTTTTCATACTCTTCTTTTTAAAAAATACATGTATACTACTTGAGAAAGAAAATTTTCCATGATTACTTGTAAATTTAAATGTGCAACTCAAGGGACAATAATCAACATGTCATAAATTCCAATAAATCACTGCGCTGATTATGATATTTATTTTGTTTCTGCATAGCATGAAGAAACCAGGGGAAAATGTTCATTATGTGTAATGCTAATTGAGAATAAAATGAGGAAGCTGGACCTCATTGTAAATTTTTTGGTCCCCTTGCATTGTATCATCATGAATGGAGAAAATGCATCATGGATTCAAGCCCGTGAAATGCTTACTGAAACTAAATTTTTACTGCATATTAAAACTAATTAATTTTGCGGCAAAATAAAAAGTGTATTTCTTTGACATGATTTCAAGAATCAATTCCTTTTTGTACCTTGTCCTGCAGTTATGTGCATGGGTCTTCCTTGTTGGACAGCACAGCTGCATTTGAGTCAGGAGAGGTGGCAGAGAAAACAGCAGCATCACTTGGCAGGATCTTGATGTTGGATCTTGTGATCAGAAATGAAGATAGACTTCCTTGTCGTCAGCTCCGATGGCGTGGAAATTCTGCAAATCTCTTGTTAGCTGAAAAAATGCCCCCCACGAGAACAGATGCATTGGAGGAGGCATTTGATACTGCAATAAAGCAATACAGACCAAGAATGATTAGAGCTCTTGAGAAAGAGAGGGCCAGTTCAGTTGATAGCAGATTGAGCTCTCAGAATGAAGAATTGGTGTCTCAATGCTCCGAACTTTCTGACATTTCACAATCACCAAGTTCTCCTAATATGGGCAAAAAAAGTGAAGTATCGACAGAGATGACGTCATCTGAATTTCATATTGTGGCAATCGACTCAGGGGTCCCTCGCCGACCTCCCATTGGAAAACGTGCTAATGACCAAACGACTTATCCAAAGTTGGTTGAGTTACTTCTTAACAGTTCGAAGTACTCATCTAATCTGTTACATGAAATAACAGGTGGCAAGTTGGGATCACCGCTCATCGAAGACAAAGAAACTGTGCATGCACTTGATGCGAGGGTGGCTGGATCTACTCCTATCACCCATGCATTTTGTAGTGGGTTTCGTGCTGCTTTGAGAGACCTGCAAGGAATTCATATATTTTTACTCACGCTTCATCAGAAACTAGATTGCTTAATGCGATCTTATTTGAACATTATAAACAGAACATTGGAATCTGATAGAGATGACCCAGTGGTACCTGAGTCACCATATCAGGTTTTTGGTGGTCCTTCTTTCCCATGTCCACCTGGTAATGAAGGCATTCCTAATGATGCTAATACTGAATTTATGGATGTGGAGTTGCAAAAATCATCTCCAAGATTACCTTCTTCAGGAAATAAAGAATGCTTCGACTCTTCTTCTCCACTTGCACGAGAAAATTGGCATGGAAAATTTCAGAAAGGGAGTGGAGAGTCCTTCCGTAATATGCGCTTAACAATCAAGCTCCGTGACTTTCATAAGTTAGCAAAGGTTAGTAATATGTCAGAAGTAACTCAGTTTCCTGTGAAAAAAAGATATACATGTATATCTTAGAGGTAACTCTTCCTTTCTGATTGGACTAGTTCACAGTGCTTGAGACATTTGAAAATGTTCGTCATTCTACACAAACAAACTGAGACAAAATTTTTATCAATCGTTGTGTTATTGTGGCATACTCTGCAATGGGGTTATATACTCTTTTAATTTGCAGCTTTCCTCTGTGTTTTGGTCGTATAGGTGAAAGCGGAGTTTTGAAGTGTCCTATATTAAATACCATGCCTGCTAGATTTGATAGCCTTTAATATATACTAAAAAAAAGTCTAATTAGTTAAATTCCCTACGATAATTGCAAGCCCTCATGTTGTGATTAGGTCTTTGCCAACTCAGCACTAAACATGGAAGCAAGAAGAATTCATCCATTTATGGGACTTACTTATAGTAATTATTTCTACTCTTTTCTGCATTATTGCTATCTATTTCAGAATTAGTATCCCCCCTTGAAGTTTAAGTTCCTCAAACTCAGAGATTGTATACTACTCTTGAAGAAGGCAATAAAATATCTTTTAAAGTAGCCTTTTAAAAAAAAAAAAACAAAAATTTATGGCCAGACCTTTGAAATAGTTTGAGAAGGAAAAATCCACCAAAGTGAACCCTATAGTTCATACAGCAATTTTCAAGTCAACTGGCCTATAACTCAAATCTCAAACTCGGGACCTCAACAACCTTTTAGTTTAAATGATATGTAAAAATACAAATAAATACAAATGGGTTTATTGTATGTGAATTAACAAGGCGGTCTATCTTGATGACCTTTACTTATGGAATGTTTCCTTGCATGACTCTCTCACATTTCTTTCTATCGTTTTTTTAAGTCAGGTTGATGCTGAATTAAGTAGAGAGCTAGAACAGTGGACTGAGATTCTCAAAAATGATGCCGTAAAACTCTGCCAGGAGAATAATTTTAATACAGGTTTTTTCGAGGCAAATGATAATATTGGTGTTATCGATGCCTATGAACTTAAGGTATTTGCCAACAGTACTCACTGGTGCAGACATAAATTGTCATATCCTTACTTGTTCCATGCTGATATGTAGGTTAGACTGGAGCACATCTTAGAGAGGATAGCATTAATATCTGATGCTGCAAATACAGAGAAGCCTTCTGCAATTACAAGTTGTCTATTTATTGGTGGGGCAATTGCAGCAAAATCTGTTTTCACTCTGCAACACTTGGGGATAACTCATATATTGTGTCTCTGCTCCAATGAAATTGGGCAGTCAGATTCTCAGTATCCAGACCTATTTCAGTACAAGAATTTCTCTGTAAGTTAATTTGTCATTTTGTTTGTTTGAAGACTGTGTGCCATCTGAAAAGATCATAGTAAAAAAGAAAAGTGGGATTGATCATAATATAGGAAGCATCATAGCTCATCATTTTTCACACAATGTGAATATGAATGAGAGTAGAGATATCTACAGAGGTAGCTTAAATGGTAGAGGAGGTAAAAAAACATGGTAGGTAAAGCCCTGTGATTATACCAAATAAACCTTACCAAAGAAGTGAAGGCTACATGCTTATCTTCTATGCTTTTGTACACTAAATGTTGCATTTGTAGTTATTATGTATAATATAACTTAGCAGCTCAAAGGAAAGTTGCTTCTGATGCCACACTATTGACTTATGACAACAGGTTATGGATAATGAAGACACAAACATTGGGAGTATCTTTGAAGAGGCATGTGACTTCATTGATCATGTTGAGCAAACTGGAGGGAAAGTTCTGGTTCATTGTTTTGAAGGCAGGAGTAGAAGTGCCACGTTAGTAATCGCGTACTTAATGCTGAGAAAGTGAGTAGTACTATGAGTAGATAGTACACGCAGTTGATATTTATCATGGAAACTAAATTGGGTACATGAATATAAAATTTGCCAACTATTTAGTCCTACTCATGAGTCTTATGGTGGTTCAAAGCTCTATTTAGTGGATTTTGTCATTGTCCCAATATATGTTTCCGCATTAATCAGACATTCTTGTACATGTATAATGCAGGAATCATACTTTATTAGAAGCTTGGAATATTCTTAAGAAAGTTCACCGACGAGCACAGCCTAATGATGGATTTGCTCATGTCCTCTTGAGTCTTGATAGAAAATTACACGGGAAGGTTTCCATGGAGTGGCATCAAAGAAAACCATCGATGAAAGTTTGTGGCATATGTGGGAAGAATGCTGGATTAAGCAGCAGCTCACTCAAATTACATATGCAGAAAGCGCATCGGAGGTTATCTTCAGGGAGTGTGGATAGTGCGATAACCGTTGAAATACAAAAGGCTTTAACAGCTCTAAAGATAAGCAGAAGTGCTAGCGTCAGCCCCACGCAAAGACAGTCCCTTGCCATTATGGATGAATAGAGAGTAACTTTGACAATAAGGAATTCTATATAGCCATTAGTTTTGGCTGTTTGAGATGGTATTTTTGCTTTAATTATGATATTAATTTACTTAAGACTTATTTACTATGCTTGCAATTCCCTTTCTTATATTCTTTTCTTATCTGTTTTAACAGGTTCTTGTGTCCAATGGCCTTCCATTTCTTTGTAGTGTCAAATTTAGATAGGAATTGTGGAAAGTTTTCCTGCGTTTGGATTTATCAGTTCACTTGCTGACCGGGCTATTCTATTTGCCCTTTTATTTCGTCTGGTCTTTCATATCACTCAAAACCACTGTTAAAGCACAGCGGCTGCTGCACCTGGGGAGCAAAGAGGGGGAGGACTGGAGCAGTAGTAGCTTCCTCAGCACCCCTTAAGCAGGTGTATGCACTTGAGGGCAAAGAAGGGGCACTAGTTAGAAATTATATTCACACGTTTCGATTTTGTATACTGGTGTGTTTGCGTTGTATGTTGTTGTTGTCTGTTATGCGGTGCAGGCACAACTAGGTACGTACTATTTTGATTGTATATTTCTAGCCTAGGTCATGGTAGGGAGGTTAATTTATATGTACATATATGGTTGTATTTGGAAAAAAAAAAAAGAAAAAAAAGAAAAAAAAAAGGAAGGCTAACAGCAACTTGAGGCGTTCATGGTCTCTTGCCGAGCCGATAGGGATGAGGATAGAGTGAAAAGAGAGCATGAAGAAGTAGAGCTGTTGGAGCTGATCTAAGAATTATCGAGGGTATGTCTGGAAATGCGCACTAGTGAGCGTGACTCGAGTGGAGGCAGCAGCACACGAGAGCCACCACAATGGTGGAGAAACATTGAGGGAAATCTAGATGTTGGGAATTTAGTTGTGAAATTTGCCAAATTGAACTTTCCTTTATGTCCAATCCAATGGGAATGGATTAATCACCGTAAGCATTTCTTTAGATATCAACGGACATTGGAATGGAGGAGGAGGAGGCCGAGGAGAAGCCAGGGATCGTGTCCCACATCACATGCTTGTAGTCGCACTGTACTTTTGCCCATGTATCAAAACCATCCACATAGTTTGGCTTTTAGAATACCTTTTAGGTACATAAGAAGAAAAACACCGGAAGAAATAAAAAATAAATATATGAAACATAAGAGGAAAAATACTAAAAACATAAAAAATAAGAAAAAGAAACCAAAAAAAAATATTAGAGAAAAAAGAAAAATGGATTTTCTTCCTTTACTTTTCTCGATTTACCCATTAAAAAAATTGTCGCACGTAATCAAAGGTCAACCATTAATATGTAAATCAAAGGTCAACCATTGCTATGTAAATGGAGGGAAAGTTACATGGTTTAGGATTAAAAAAGTAACCTTTTTTTTTTTTTTTTTTTTTTTCTTTTGGGTTGATGATCATCTTTCGAGTCCAAACGCGGCGCATTGTAAGAGCCATCAATATCATTAATTTGAACAGCCCAAAAGACCGAAAACAAGAATAATAACTACACCCTAGATATGATCTAGGAACTATAAAGAATTATGGCAAATTAATCTAATCGATAATTGGAAAAGGTAAAATTAATAACAAACATAACCCTATTTAAAAAAAAAAAAAAAAAAACCAGCTATCTTTATATTTAAGGAAAAATATATAATCCCAATATATATTTTGATTCATGAAAATAAGGTCATTACAATTAGAAATGGTTAATTAACCTAAAAACTCCATAGAAAATAGTGAACGAAGGTCAAAACCTCATAAATAATACCCTTGTATGAGAAATATAAAAATATTATGATGTGATGTATAATTTATTAAAAGTAAGGATAGTTTCTGCGAAAATGATATAATGATATATTATAATACACAACATGTAACTAAAACAGTAAAAATGCCCCTAAATTTACACAAAAACTACAAATATTAATATAAAGAGATAATCCAATTACGTCATGTCATGTAATCGATTGCTCAAATAGCTGCAAAAATTATCTATAAACCAAAGGAATATTTTTAATAAATCAAATGTAATTGTGAGAAATTTCAAAAAAAAAAAAATAGCTTTTAGGTGTCAAAAATTTTAAAAAGAAATTGACATTTGTCATAAAATGCTAAAAGAAATACCAAAGACGTGGGAACTCATGGGGAAGCTACTGTAAAATTTTCAGTATTTTTTCCCTACTCATTTAATTAAAAAATTAATTTAAAAGTTGATGAAAATCGCTTATAAGTAGTGCCCCCTCTTCTGTTTTTTTCCCCCACACTAAAACAAGTCTCCTCGAATCGTAAGTAAATTTCTGGAGCATCCTTGTTCCTCCCTGTAAGTAGCTAATAAGCTTAGGAGTAGTGGTAGTGGTCATAGAATGCAGGTTCCGGGGCCTACTTCACTTCAGATAACATCATGGAATGCCCCTTGCTTGGACAGCCAAGCAGATTTGGGCAGATTTAGTAGATACCTCCAACAACGCCTTTGAACAGTACTATATATGGGAGGAAAAGACATGGTGGCAAGTGATCGTCCCCTTAGTTTCGCTTTATGGCTTGTCTACACTAGAATGCTGAGTATCCATCGTATACAGAAGAGTTTTATACAAATATGAACTATTTTTTAAAAAATATTATGGAAAAGGACTAATTTAAAAAATATATATAAATATAGTATACTATAGACGCATCAAATGAATACGGCATATTAAATGAATATACTTTCACCTATTTATATTTTTTACATTGAAAGCGCATGTAATAGATATACCATGCACCTTCAATTATAATGAATTATACTAATATAATTAGTTATAACTGAAAACACATATATACCATATATAAATACCTCAATCCGCACAGCTATAGCTCATTTTTTTTTTTATTTTAGTTTCTAAAATTTTTAAAATACAAAGAAAACTCAAGGAAACCCATAGTTTAAGTACCGGACCATTTCTTTACACAAGTGAACATCTGAAATAGGTAGCAATTTATAACTTATAAGCATATTATTTATTTATTTTATTTTATTAATAATCAACATTATGCAATTTTTATTTTTAGAAAAAAATTTGTTGCATTATTACTTAAATTTTGTAATCGTAGATATATTATAAGTTGTATAAATTATTATTATTTCATAAAAATTTATTGTATATTGTAGAAATTTAAGATTATTTTGTATTGCGATAGATAAATTATACGAATATAGGTATAAATAATGTTGGAATGTAAATGGAAATTGTTGTGTTTATGTATATATATATATATATATATATTTCACATTTTTTATTATGTTGAGTTCAATTAGAAAGTTAAAGCTAGATAGTTGTGTTGACGATGTAACTTATCAAGATAATTAAGTGTATTTTATAAAGTTATCACTCGATGTATATATAAAGTTTATAATATCATCTAAATATTCGATTTATTGTGACATTATTAGGATGAAAATAGCAGATTACGTGAAAGTTATTATATATGCGAACGAAAATATCGTAATAAGTAGCTGGAGGTCGCAGTATGATAAGAAGTCTATTAAGAAGTTGAAAATTATGAAGAATTCAAACTTCTCTTATTTCAGTCGGAGAATTTGTGGATGCGCTAGAGCTGACCTGCGTAGTGTTGAATTTATGCATAGACATTCCTTTTTCCATGATTTTGGAGTTGTCTACAAGTTGATGACCATTAGAAATAATGAGAATTTCATTGAAGTGGCAAAGTTTTTTGCAGAACGAAGTATTCAAGAAATTTACATAAGGCATATTGGGGAATTAAGTGCTTAAAATGAGTATAAAATACATGAGCCAGGCAATCCAACCATTTCGGATCCCAATATGCATTCAACAATGACCGGTGCGAAGCAAACAAATGTGGATCAATCAAATGAACTATACATAGATTTCTCTAAGTATGAGCACGTGAATATCACAAAAGAGCAGCTTGACAAAGTATTGGGTCCCATTATCGAACATGAAGAGTCTTATGATTCGTATGTAGAGAGAATGCATATGAATATAACTGTCAATGATGAGAAGAATGTAGTAGATGTGGATGGTGATGAAGATAATGAGAATAGTGATGAAGATAATGTTGACCTTGAAGATGACCATGCTAAGGTTTAGGAGAGGCTTAAGTGAGACTATATGTTCGCAGGAGCAGTGTGTCGGTCCGGACACTTCGCAACAACAACCCTAACAAGTCATACCATCGAATTGGTTAAGTATTGTCAAGTAGGCAATTTAAAGACTTTCCGCAAATAAACAAACTTATTGATAAGCTTATCAAAGATCATGTCCCATTTTACAACAACGAGTACGATGGTAGCGACTATACAACATTCAAGAGAGATGTTAATGAAATGTGCAGTAACATCATCAACTTTAATAACTTTAGTGTCGATATGCGTTTCAACACAAAGAAAGATCACAAAAATGCAGTTAAGTCATTCCACTTAAAGAACTACTATGATTTTCATGTAGACATTTCGAAACCAATTGTATACACTGTCTACTATTAAAAAAAAAAAAAAAACAGCTTTGTAAGTGGAGACTATGAGCTTGTTTGAAGAAAATAGAGGGCCTTTTCAAAATGACAATTCTATAAGGTCCGCACACTAATATGAACCCAATAATGAATCAGGATCATCTTCAACTCGACAGTAACATAATAGCTATACTATTCATCAATAGTATACGGAATAACCTTGATGTTAAGATACCAGATATTGCAGCTAATGTACAAACTATGTATTGGTACACAGTGAGTAATAGAAGGACTTTCAAGGCCAAGCGAAAAGCTGTAGAGATAGTATACAGTAACTAGGAAAAGTCGTATAATAAGTTACCAAAATTGTTAAATGCAATGAAGTTGAGCAACCCGAAGACATAAGTGGATTAAGGTTAAAGTAGTTTATCAAAGTAAGGTCAATCCCAGTTCAAGTAGGTTTTCTGGACATTTGAGTTATATGTTGAAGCCTTCAAATATTGTTGACCTATTGTATGTATCGATGGGATATTCTTATATGGAAAGTACGGGCATAAGTTGTTGGTAACTTATAGCATGGATGGGGACAATTTAATTGTTCTATTGACATTTGCTTTTGTTGACACAAAATCAGCAAAAACTTAAGAGTAGTTCCTACGAAAGCTTAAAGTGTATATAATCAGCCAAAAAGGGAAAACTTTATATCTTGTATTCAATAGGGCATCCAATATCGACTCTGCATACAAGGAAACATCAGTAGGATAACAACCACAGTTTGCAATTTAGAGATATTATCTGCAATGCGTTACTAGTAACTTCAACAAGGTTCACAAAAACCAGTTATGTAAGAAACTTGTATGGTTTGCAGGTGTTCAGGCATAATAGAGGAAATTCAAATGTTTTATACAGAAGTTAACCCAAGCTAAGGAGGACGCTCTCGTATAGTTCGACAATGTTGATTTGGACAAATGGACTCTCGCATATGATAGATGTTATCATTTTAGATACATGATGCCACGCCCCGAAGCGTCAGAGCCGTAACAGCCCCGCCATGTAAACCATCCTGAGATAGAAGTCGGCCTTACAATCGCTATCTTAGACCTGATCTATATAAGGCGTCCACAACTAACCCGCTTTGAAGTAGACGGTTTGTAATTTAAATAATTCATTTACCTAAGAAAGTGAGAAAAGTTATATATAATTCAGAAATAAAAAGTAATAACATATGTGTTGATTCTTCAATGTTTTTCCTCACTCCGCAGGATCCAGCAGTTGCTAGCTTCAAAATAGTTGTTTGCTTCAAAATAGTTGTTTGCCGCTTCTTAGCCAGCACCAACACGATGTCTATAGGGATGTAAGCAACCACAGCTCAGTAAGCAGGGACGGAGGACTTAAAACTATACCATACACACAACAAGGTTTTCAATCACTTATTAAGTGCAATGCATGTGCAAGCAATTTCCATTGCACAACGTTGTCCAGCCTGTCGTGAGATTAGAGAAATTGCGCCCGCTCTAATCCGGGTTGAGGAGTTGCCGTTAATGCAACAGCTCACGACCAAACCCAGGCTTGTATAATGGAAACCTTACTCCTCCCGCGACTACCTTCGAACCACTGTCTTCACCCTCGCCGCGACCTCCTCTCCTGTCACTTAGTTCTACTGAGGATGAAGAAGGGACCATTTTCCAATCCTGCGCTATCCCTTCCGAAGGGGTCAGTATTTGGTAGAGTCCTAAGTTCCCCTAACGAGTTTCCATGCATGTCCGATTATGATTACTAGTCGGATATTTGATTAAGTCCAGTTTAGGGTGATCAATCCTTTCATACAATTCATACAATATATGCCAAAACAACAAACAGAATCATAACATCACCCATAATCAAGCACATGCACACATTCAACTATCTAACAAGCACAACTAAGCATAATCTTAAGCCTCCAAAATACAACATCGTATTAATCCCAACTTACCTCGACTTCTCGCTCATTCACTCGAGGTCCGATTTGATCAGGCCATCGCCGATCATCCCTATAACACAAACGTGGTTTCAGCTTTTCATATAACTATTATAGGTTCATTTTATCCTATAACACTTATTGTTACGTTTTGTTTAGGGTTTAATATGTCTAATTATGTAGGTCTTACGTCTTTTACAATTATTTAGGTTTGGGGTTAAGTTCGGGTTCGGTTTTCACATCGATTTCTAAATTAGGTTCTAGTTCGATTTCTAAGTAGTGTTTTATACTCTAACCCTAGAAATTCGTTTCAACCCATAATGTGAAATTAATCACATTATTTTTCGATCTCATAAATACCATCATTACCCCTAATCAATATTTTATTTCACCTAGTACACTTATATCCTTATTAGTGTACTGAATTCACTCCTAATGTGAAAAATTTTTACATTTTTCATATAATTACATAAATTCAAATTTCCTATCAGATTTATTGTACATTTTTATTATTATCACAATATCAATTTTTATTATAATATTTCCTATTTATTATATTTCCAATAATTACCTATTATGTATTATTACCTTTTATGTATATATTACACTTCTAATATTTATATCACTCTAATTATCATCTCTAAACATCAATTATCATTTCAAAATGTCTAAATTCATCTTAAATCAAATTTTACTCCTAATTACCCTAATTTACAAAATTAACTTAAAATATACTACTTTTCCATATTACTTATTTACTACATAATTAACATAATAATTACATCTAACACCTTAAATGCTACAAGTATCATTCCTCATCAGATTTCAACATCCCTAAACATCTACTTATTCACTAAGTTAGTAATTAATAATTTAATTACTTAATTAACTCCAAATTACTCAATTTTCCATCATTTTAGGGCTAAAAATTAACTTAAAAATTTCGAAAATTAATTTTTAAAAAAATGGCTTCATATCACTATTCTATATTACATGAGCATCCTATAGAAAAAAAATTGAGCTCAAAACTACACTCCTAAGGTCATTTATTTTTAAACCGAAATGTGCTCGGTTTTGCATGATTTCTTAAGGACCATATATTACGGGGCATGTTTTCATCAAACTAATATTTTCCCTACAAACTAAATACAAAAATATCCCAGAATAACAAAATTCATAATTTTCTAATAATATTTACTATTTTTACAAAAATACACAAAATCGGGCTGGAAATCGAACTCACCGATTTGGGTGGCTCCGACCACCGTCGGCCACCATGGCCTTGTCGTCCGACCTGGGCACTGCCACCACCGTGTAGTGGTGGTGGCCATCCACTCCCAGCTCCTCGTCTAGTGTGGGTTCCCTTTGAAAGCCCTAATTGTACAGTTTTTCTAATTTTTTTCTAAACCAAATTTTTCTCTCAATTTTCGTCTCTCCCTAATTTTTTCTAATTTCTAACTATCGAAATGAGTTTCTGAATTTTTCCTGCTATTTATAGGGATTTAGAGGATTTATTGTGTATTAAATGGGATAAGCAATTGCCTTATCCCTTGATTTTTGGCTTTTATGTTGACTTATTCTAATTGGCCGAATTTTTTCTTATTTTTCTCAGCTGCCACGACCCAATTCTGGATCATTCATGATTTTTATTGATTTTTCCTTATTTAATTATGAATTTTCTTTAAGTATTTTGTATTATTTTTGCACATTTCGTTTATTTTAAGAAATTACGTGTATTTATACTTACATGTAAATTCATATATAGTACAAATAAATATTTCTAAATATTATTTAGGTTATTTTATAATTTTTAGTATACATATAATTTATCTTTAGCGATTCGTTAAGTACCAAAATGCCTTTTACGCATTTTCGATAGATAACGAGTTATATACTTAAAATTTGAAAATTTTGTAGTCTCCTATTTTATTACTTATTTTTTTAAATTCAAACTTACGGGATCGGTTTACTAATATTTCTAGTTTTACTTTATAATTTAGATTCGATCGGATCATTCAACCGATCGAAACCTCGGATTGCTTAGTTGTGGGGCTTACACATGACATCAAACATTGTCGAGAGCTATAACTCCGTTTTGAAATCAACGCATAGATTACCTGTTACTGTATTAGTGAAAAAGACATTTTACAGCTATATTGCTTATTGGGAGGAGAGGTATAAGGACACCAAGGAGGCAATCGATTCTGGTAAGACTTATACTGATTATGCTGTAAAAATGTATAAAACTTGGAGGGGGTAAACAAGTGCACATAGAATTATTTCATTTAGTTTACAGAATGGTATTTTCGAGGTTTTAACTTACAGTCAAATGACGACAACAAGATTGAAGGGAGGAAGAAGGACACATACAGTTGACTTCAGGAGCCGCACTTACACTTGTCAAAAGTGATAAATATATAAGATCCCTTACTCCCATGCATGTGCTGCTACAACAAGTATGAGGGTGAATAGCAAATTGGCAATAGGTCTATAGTGTAAGTAAACATACCAAATAGATGATTATTGAGCTCATTTCTACTCAATTGGTGACGAGATGAACTAGCCACAAGTTAGCTTTCTTTATCGTCACTCGAATATTGACTTACTATGAAAAAAAGGTAAACCTAGGCGTAAGTAATATCACATGGAGATGAACATTCGTGAGCGGCTCGACAAAACTAGATGCAATACATGTAAGTGAGAAGGATATAATCAGAGGAGGTGTCCGAATATTAATAAGGTTGTACATATTCTCTTTTTATCTAAGTATTGCATTGTAATATATGCATAAGTATAATGATTGACATTTTTTTATTTTTCATTTTTTGTCTACTAAATATGTTTGTATGTGGTCACAAGATAGATGGAGTCAAGATCGATTGATTTATGCGTACTTATGAAGCAAGCTAGTTACTATTTGAGAGGGCAAGGTGAGTAATGTCATCATCATTTCCAGTTAATTCCTTTGTTAAAAAAGTGTTATTTGCTAACTTAATGAATGTTTCTTTAAGAGGTGACTTATACACTACAAGTACGGCACAGTGAGTTGTCATTACGTAAAGATGGGCGGGATATCCCTATACATCCTAGGGTAGAGTCTTACATACGGAAGGTTGAGGTCTGGGGAGTTACACAACTCCTATTTACTATGTTAGATTAGCATTTAACCGTGGCACTTGTCGGGAGATGGGGACCCAAAACACACATGTTCCACCTATCCACTGGAGAGGCGACCATCACACTGCAAGATGTTAAGGTCCAACTTGGACTTCCAGTTGAAGAGTTATAGTGACGGGCCAGACAGAGACTGATAATGAGGAGAGCTGAGATGATGAGGAGAGCTAGGGTGATGTAGGGGAAAGACTGCTAAATGTGAGGGCTGCTCGCTTATCTCTGACGTGATTACGAAAGCACTTCCAAATACTTTCCCGTAAAGTTGCCCATGAGACGATCCGACAATACACACGCACATACATACTTAACTTGATGGGAAGATTTATATTTGCGAATAAATCCTCCTGTTTTATTCACCTGATATTCTTGCCATTGTTAAAGGACTTTTTAGTAGCTGGGCAGTTTAACTAGGGTAACACTTGCTTAGCATGATTGTACCAATAGTTGTGCTCCACCTCGTCATCCAACGTACATGAGTTAGGAGGGACCACGATTCTACTACAGGTCTGAGCTTGGGATAGATTCTCACATATTATCCCTCTTAGTCGATTGGGTTTATTATCGATAAAGATAAGCCATTAAAAGCTAAATGGAGGGTAGTGCGAGATATAACTCAACATCCGATACATGTTGTAGATGTATATTACACTACTTTTGACATGCAGACGATGAAGCAAGTATGATATTATAAGTTATCCTCTTTCTTATTCTTTTCTTGCCCGTAAGTGATAACCATCGTTGTTTGACTGGTTATTTATTTTTATTTTCCTTTTCTTCTACCCTTTAGGTTGTTTGGGAGCCTTATACAGAGGAGTTGTTGCAATTGCTGCCTCACTTCTATATTGCTAGGCGACATGTTTGAATTATCCAAATACCACTCATATGTTTCCACATCATTGAGTGGTGGTTTCCAGATCGTATCAGCCAACAATTTGGTAGATATCAATACATTCCACAAGAGGTCAACACCTTAAAGCAACTCTACTAGTTGGATATCCAGAGTAGGATAGATGTTGACTGGATCAATATACACTCTTTCTACATTCAGGCTTGGGGACAAAAACACGGATTCCTAATATACATCTAAGGTCCTTGAGGAGTCGATGAAAACTACCGACTGTGGTATAGACAGATCACCCAGCGTTATATTATACACCATAGAGTTGTCATTGGTCGATTGTTATGTATATTTAAAATTATCTACTATTTTATTTTTCACTCATTTATACTTGCTATCGTATGTACCAACATTTATTTTCTTTACTTATTTCAAGTAGACTTACTGTTGGCACCTGATTATCCTACAACGGTTGGTATTGCAAATGGTGTACTTGATTCCGTTGAACAACACAATAGCTTTATCTTCTACCCATAGTAAGAGGGCGTACATGAGCCACCTCATATAGACCACGGCGAAGAACACCAGCTCCTCATATACCATCTAAGGATAAAGCTAGAGTTCGAGAAGACAGGGCTTAAGAGTTACGTCGTTAGGTAAACCTCAGTGACGATATCTCACGATATGCCCATCATTCTATAGACTTAGGGCATATTAGTAGGAGATACAACACATACCCTCGGTTAAGTGTTGCCTATACTTCGAGAGCCAAATCCAACTTTAAGGCTGAATTTAAATCATACATAACTCCTGAGTTCTAGCAACATCTTGATCTCGTGACTCCACCAACTCCTCAAAAGTGACGTTCTACCCTCACACAGTTATCTATAGGTGAAGACGTCACTTAACTATATCCAGGCCATCCAGCCGACCTAGTTCCTCCTAAGTAACTTAAGCTCGACAATCTACCACTTGAGCTTACTCAGATACATAATAGACGGAGGCATTCACTTCTTTCTCGTGCTGTAAGGACCTTATATAGCGTAGATATCAGTAGATATGTTTAGTTTATTATTTTTGTTTACTTTTTTATTTTTCCATTGTATTGATATTGTCATTGATTGATTAAAAATTTTAAGTACATACTAATTATTCAAAATATAATTCACTTTTCATCATATATTGTAATTCAATGCATTGTTTATTTATTATAATTTCACAATTTGCAATTACTTTCCCATCTATCCAACTCGTATGATCATTGGATGAACATCCTATGCACTTATTTTTTCCCTACTTACTATATTTATCGAAGCGTTCCATCAATTACGATTTTATGTAATTTATTATTATATCAAACATTTCATTCCGTTTGTAAGTTAATAGTTAAAAGAACATGACATTATCGTTTTGATCAAAAAGAAATTAATAGATTAAATAAAAATTGAACCTAAAACATATCAAATATATACATCTTTAGTATAAATACTTATGCTGAAGGTATATATACTTGATGCACTTTTAGTTCAAATTGTGATATTGAAGACAAATTAAATATATATATCTTCCGTGTAAATATTTATACTAACAACGCATATACTTAATACACTTTCAATTCAATTTCTATTAAAATAACCTACTAAAAAGACGTATCACCTTCAGTATAAAAAACATAAATGACTAAAAGTATATATCAGTATATCATATTCATATTTTTATTTTTCAAAAAAAAAAAAAAACTGTATTGCAGAAAACCATTTTGAGTATTAGATAATAGATATTTTGTTTCGAGAGAAGTATAAATTAGCTTCTACATGCAGATCCACCATACATTAATGATTATACTTCAGAAACACACAAAAAATTCAAAGTACTCTCACTTTTTATACAAAAGCACATACTTATAGTTTTACATCCCGTATATAATTATTCGAAGCACCGATCCACAGGGATAGTAGCCATGACATGACGGCTTGCTTCCACGTACCACCGAAATACCCAATTTTATCCGGATACCAAACTCACCACCATGTCAACCAGAAAAAATTTTATATAACGTAAACACCAAGTGCTTCAAGCATATCCACCGCCTCACATGCAACAAACCATTTCCGTGCCATAAAATGGTATACGGTGACTTGAAGCAGAGGCAGCTTTCAAATCCAGTTCAAAGTTTAGATTTAAACAGAGACCAGTTTACACTGTTTCTACCAGTAACAGAGAGTACAGCATTCTAGCAATAACACCCGACGACTTGCTTTACACGGAGATTGCTTCCGGCGCACCGCTAGATCCATTCAGGACAGTGACATTACCATCAGAGTCAACATCCACGATAACAGAGTCGCCTTCTTTGATTTCCCTAGCAAGCATTTTCTCAGCCATACTGTCTTCCAACAACCTCATTATGGCTCTTCTGAGTGGTCTTGCTCCATAACTTGGATTATATCCTTCCTCTACCACCCTATCTCTAAATCGCTCCGTCACTTGAAGCTCTATATCCTTGGTTTTGAGTCTTTCAAACACCTCTTTCAACATGATATCAGCAATGTCCTTCACTTCCAACTTTGTGAGCTGACGGAAGACAATCATCTCATCCAATCTGTTAAGGAATTCTGGTCTGAAATACTGCTTCAACTCCTCCGTCACAAGGCTCTTAATGCGGTTATAGCTACTATCTTTCTCATCGTAGTCAAGATCAAATCCTATCCTACGGCCTCCCTTTTCAATGACACTACTTCCCACGTTTGATGTCATTATCAGGAGTGTATTTTTGAAATCAACAGTTCTACCCTTGCTGTCTGTCAACCTGCCATCCTCAAGAATTTGCAGCATCATGTTGAAAACATCGGGATGGGCCTTCTCGATCTCATCAAACAGTACAACAGTGTAAGGCCTACGGCGGACAGCCTCAGTCAGCTGGCCCCCTTCAGTGTAACCTACATAACCAGGTGGGGAGCCAATAAGCTTAGAGACTGTGTGTCTCTCCATGAACTCACTCATATCTAGACGGATCATAGCTTCCTCTGAGCCGAAGTAGTAAGCAGCCAGTGCCTTTGCAAGTTCTGATTTTCCAACACCTGTTGGACCAGAAAAGATAAAACTAGCAATTGGGCGATTGGGATTTTTCAGTCCAACACGAGCTCGACGGATAGCACGGCTAATGGCTTTAACAGCTTCATCCTGTCCAACGACCCGCTTATGCAGAGTTTCCTCCATCTTGAGCAGACGATCTGATTCATCAGATGACACCTTCTCAACAGGGATGCCAGTCCAGGCAGAGACTATATGTTGTATATCAACTTCAGTCACAAAAGGACCAACATCCCCTGCCTCTGTCTCTGCTTTAGTCATTTCCTTGCCTTTGTCTACAAGAGCTGATATCTGTGCCTTAAGGTCCATCTCTCGATCACGCAACTCCCCAGCCTATTTAAATTGCATAACATGGGATCCTTATCAACAACTAGTTCACAAGAATAGAAGGAATAACAATCATCTTCTTCATTTTTCCTTTCTTTTTTTTTTTCCAAACACAAATTTAGGATTGGATGTTCGAACCATAGACCTATTATCAAGATATATGGCAAGACTTCTCAATGTTATTCATTGTATTGGCATTTTGACATTCGATACTTATTCTGCCTGAAGAAATCCAAACAACTTTCCAGTTCATGTTGTTAAACAAGAGAGATTTGCAATGAACCTGGACAAAAGCATCCTAAGGATGACATCGAATAAAGGTGTAGTTTACCTTCTCAAAATCCTGGCTACGTACGGCTTCATTCTTCTCCTTTGTGATCTGCCTAAGTTCTTTCTCAAGCTCTCTAGCCTCTTCTGGAAGCTAAAAAACATACATTCAAGCGAATTAAGTTTTGACAGAGTGGTTGCAATATAGATTGTTTGTAGTACCACAAAACAGTCTACCCAAAATTGAAAAGGTGTCGCATATACAAGGTATATGCAATCTCGGCCATCCAATTGATTGGATTAACCCTCTGTTGAAAAGAACCTAAATAGTACATCTACTTAAAGGGAAAAAAATGCATCTGAAAAAAGATAAAACCACATACCTGTGCATGACGAAGACGGACACGAGAACCAGCTTCATCAATTAAGTCAATTGCTTTGTCAGGTAGAAACCGGTCACTGAGACATAAAAAACAGCAAATAAACATCAAGAGAAAGAAAATAAGATTGCATGTCAACAGGGCAAGTGATATAACAAGTGTCACGAGATATACAAGCATGATCTTGCCCAATGGCCCACTTAAATTTTAGACATGAAATAAGCCATACTCCTATTATCATGCTCAGGCCGCTAATGAGTTGATTACAGCTCTTATTTGTGTTAGAGAGAGATTTGAATCAATATCAGCACAGATTAAAGCAAATGTTGAAATAGTTAAACCAATAGAACTCAAAGAACATGTGCATTGATCCAGTCAAGTAATCCGAGATACAAACCCTAATTTTGGAAAACTAGAGGCAGAAGCCAGAGAAAATGCTCCTATACACAGCTACAAGCTCCAATGGAAAGAGATAAAATGTGTGGATACCCTCTCCTACTACCAACTTTTTATTTATAACTCTCACAAATTCAAATTTGAATTGGCACCAGCGATAACCCATTGCCCATTATCATTACAGCAAACCAGAGTACAATTGTCCCCATTAGCATTAGCTTGAGTTTTTGCTTACTTTCTGATTGTCGTAATTACACTTGTGCATTTTGTAATGCATTGTTGATCTTATCATGCTGAGTCATTGTTTCCGAGGTGGTTGTATCCTTTTGATTCCCTACATAGTCAATCCTTTACAATGCCAAGCTTATAGTTCTACTACAGACCTGCAACTCATCTAAGGCCTTTCAGCTCAAAGACACTATATTCTCTCTTTGGATTGCTTTGTCTTAAAATTATACTTAAAGATTATTCCCTCCTCTCTTTCGTTCGATGGGACTGTCAAGGACTAAAAAGCCTATGTTGGGTTGTTGAACTATCCTCCAATAAGATTTGCAGTCAAATGTCATGTTTACATAATATGTGTTCTTTATGATCCTCAATCATTAGTAACCATATGTTTATCTATATAATGAAAAAAGTAATGCCACACAATATAATAGGACAGACAATTTAGGAGGCTATTCACTTCTATATTTTAACACATTTGTTAGCAAGCATTTATACATCAAAAGCCAGTAACTAAAGTCTGATTACTGGGACTTGAACTTAAAAAAAAAATTCTACAAAATGTAGGTCACAGGGATGGGAAAAGGCAAGCAAATCCAACAAGAATGCCAATTATATAACTTATTCCGTACCTGATATACTGATAAGACAGCTGCGCAGCAGATACCAAGGCTTCATCAGTATAACGAAGCTTGTGGTGGATCTCATATCTCTCTCTAAGCCCCCTTAGAATCTGAATAGTTTCATCAACTGTTGGTTCAGGAACCTTGACAGGCTGGAAACGTCTTTCCAATGCTGGGTCCTTCTCGATATGCTTTCTGTACTCATCAAGAGTAGTTGCACCAATACACTGCAGCAATGTAACAAGAATCAAAATGAGCCCTTTGTCACTAGTTTATTACAGCCAAAGCATCATGTTTGTCACACTAATGCACATACCATAGATTAGGAGAACACCTTGACAGAATGCAATAATATAAGCATCCTTAGGTTATTTAATGTATCCATGACCATATTCCTTAATAATGGTTTGAAAAAACAAAGTGCAAAAATGCAGCTGTAACAAATAATAACACTTGATACACACCTTTAGACAATAAAAAATTTTATGACATACTTTAAACATTAGAGATGGTACGCTTTGTGATACAACACAAAATAGGATCCATACAGCCGATCACACCTAATGAGAATAAGACTTGAGCATTTTTGTGTAGAATTATTATGGAACATTTAAACTTAATATATAAGCAGGTCATGACACCTTGTTGCAGATATTTACTGTTTTCTTTTTCTTTTCAAGTCCTTTTCTAAACAGTTTCAAAGATTTAATAAATAATAAGTCGTGTGGCATTTGACCATGTGATTATATTGAATGGTTAAGATTAGATGGGTTCATTATTTATTGACAAATTATGGAAGAATATGCACAAGTATGAAATATGGTTATGTAGTATCATCTAACACAAGTTACCTGCAGTTCACCTCTTGCAAGAGCTGGTTTTAAGATGTTTGCTGCATCAATGGCACCTTCTGCTGCCCCTGCTCCAATCAAAGTATGCACTTCATCAATAAACAGTATTATTTCATCACTTTGCTTGATTTCCTCCATCAGCTTCTTCAATCTTTCCTCAAATTCTCCACGATACTTCGTGCCAGCAACTAGGAGACCCATATCCAACGTAATTACCTGTAACAAGCAAGATAACAGCCATATAGATAAGAGCTTCTATTGAGGGAGGGGGAAAAAATGTGAGTGTAAAAAAGGAAGGATTAGTAGGCAGATTCTATTGACTCGAAACAAATTGTGTAGACACAAAAAATCAAAACAAAAAACCATAGCCTTTCCTGGACATCATTGAAGTCATGGAAAATCAGCACACAAAAACACAGAGTATGAAATATGACAAGTAGCCATCCAATAGCCAATGTGCATCCATATCAACTACAAAGCTTCTAAGAGCAGATATCAGTACGACAGTATGAAAAATATCACTCTCAATACTAAAGAAGATTACAGATACCTGGAAGAGATAGTAAAGTACAAAACTTGACCACCTGATACACCATACACATACATTTAACTTTTTTTTCTGATAATCATGGGAAGTATAATACAGAAGATGTATAAATCTAGGGCTTTGATGATGTGACCAATATACACCAGGAAATTCCACAAACTTAGCTGACTTTCTAGAATTAGAAAACCAGCAAAAGAACGAAGTACAAACAATTGATAACTCATAATCCTGGTTTCTAAGGAAGTAAATTCTGCTTTGAAATGTTGACTAAATCTAACATCCAGTCACTGGTTCACAAGAACAACCATAAAAATCAGGTGAACTATCCTTATGTTATCATCTTAGAATTCTTATTTTAAGTAGCATCTTTCTTAAAGGAGCTGTTAGAATAAATCAAGGTATTTGTGTTCTTTATCCTGTTTTATCATTTAGCAAAACTAAATCCACCAAAATCCACCACCAGCCAACCATCACAACACTACGACTCCACCAACATGAACACCCACCACAACCTACTGCATCTCCATTGACGTCCCAACCATGTCTATGCCAACCCAACAAAGCACACCACTACTCAGTGCCCAACCACAAGAGATGCCTGGCTAAAACCACTAGGCTGTGCACCAATCACTGACCCAACCTAACCACATCCAGATCACCATTGCTGTCCCACTTTTTGCAAAATCTTCACAATTTCCAAAACATTACCTCCTTTCCTCAACTTAATTTTTCTAGTTTACTACAATTTGACAAGTTTGACCGACCCACTGGTGTAGTTAAAGGCACTTGCCTCGTGCACCAATGCAAGGCACAAGGACATGCCTAACCAAGTGCCAGGTGAGGTGCATATCTAAGGCACACATTTTTACAATAATTTCTCCTACTCTACCATTATATTAACTCCAATGCCAAGTTACTGTGTCATCTACGCCACTATCATGACCTATATTTTTATATGTGGTGTTCGTATGCATCAACTCTAATGGCAAATTCTTGAGTCACCTACTCCACTGTGAGCCATTCACTGTAATCTAGTATGTGTTGTGGTCAATGAATTGCTGCGAAGCCCTCATTATAAAAAGCCCTTCAATCAACAAAGGAAAGAAAAAAGTCCATCCAAACACATTTGGACCAATAACAAAACCTAACAAACCTGCAGAAATATTGCTAGTATTCACAAAGCAAACACCTACTTAACAATAAAATCAGGTGAAGTTCACCTTCTTCCCCTCGATAGTTTCAGGGACATCACCGCTAGCAATTCTTTGAGCAAGACCTTCAGCTATTGCTGTCTTTCCAACACCAGGTTCTCCAATAAGACATGGGTTATTTTTGGTACGACGGCCGAGGATCTGCACAACACGCTCAATTTGCTGTTGCCTTCCAACAACAGGATCTAATTTGCCCTAACAGAAAATGGAAGCTTTTGTAGGATTAGACCTTTTTAGAGAAGCATTTGCCATTGCTAAAGCAATTCAAGATGATAAATTTATTTTAAAAAGGAGGAGGAGAGAGAGAGAGAGAGAGAGAGAAAGGAAGAAACAAGTCACCTCCTCAGCCAACTTGGTCATATTGGTACCATACTCCTCAAGAGTTGGCATCTTGTTACCACTGCTTCCTCCTCCAACTCCAGCACCAACTGCTTCAGTGCTTTCACCAACCATCCTGATAACCTGTTTGATCCACCAATCAAAAGAACCAGAGATCCTATTACAACTCAACAGAATGTAAATTGCCTCACAAAAGAAAGAAGAATCTTTATCACAAATATTCCTTGCCTGTGTCCGAATATTGCTAGGGTCAGCACCCAAATTCTCAAGAACACGAGCTGCAACACCTTCGCCTTCACGAAGTAGTCCAAGGAGCAAATGCTCAGATCCTATGTAATTATGACCTGAAAGAAAAAAAAAGACCAGCAGAATTAAGAAACAAAGCATGATTTGATTTCTAGCTATTTGGTCTAGGAAACAGGAGATGATGGGTGTTGAGACATTGAGGACTCAGTTCATAAGGCCAACGCTATAGATGGCCATGTTTGGTGGATTTCATGCACTGAAAAATGGATAGGATCCAATATTTTAGAAAGAGCTTCGCAAGGATGTGAAGGTAAAGAAAAAATGATTTCATAGCTCAAAATTATATGGGATTAGATTATGTTCTTCCACTGGTTATAGAAATCTCATAGCATGGAAGCATAACATTAATCAGCCTTATGCTCTCATCCAGATCTCATTTAAAATTATCACAAATTGGATTTAATGGAATCGGCACAATCGTGGCTAACAAGACCTGCCAAAATGCAAAACTAAAACAGAAGGCATAAATATAATCTAGTCAAAGCAACATTTCCCAAGTGGAAGACAGACCAAAGACACAACTTGCACATTCGTTTATTGAAAACAGTAGTTAAAATGACTTGGTTCCTGTCAGGAAGGGGAACATTGAACTGCACCAAAACTTAGGGCCCACTTGGTTCCACTTAGTCTCATCTTCATATATATTGCTTTTATAAGGAAAGTTCTTTCACCAAGTTATCTTCAAAGCTCAGATCAAATGAATTAACCATCAAAAAGACCGTTAGTCCTAGTTAAAGTAATGGATCTCAAAGGTGAAGTTTCATATAACAGGACTTAATTCCATTTCAGGAAGGGAGCATAACTGGACTTCATTCCATCCAAAAGGAATGGGGAAAAGTGAACGCCATAACAATTATTTCCACGTAACAAGGCCCTAAACATACAAGAATTGAACCCTTAGAGAAGATTCCAAGCACATACAACAGCTTCCATGCAGCACAGATAAAGAAGAAAAAGAAAAGAAACAAGCAATCCATGGAATCATGCATACATACCCAGCTGACGAGCTTCTTCCAAAGAAAGTTCTAATACACGCTTAGCACGAGGAGTGAATGGGATTTCAACTGCAACGAAACCACTACCCCTTCCAATTATCTTTTCCACCTCAACTCGTGCATCTTTCAGGTTGATGCCCATCGACTTGAGAACTTTAGCAGCAATACCTGTTCCTTCACCAATAAGACCCAAAAGAATCTGCTCTGTCCCAACAAAATTGTGACCAAGCCTTCTTGCTTCCTCTTGCGCCAACATGATCACTTTAATGGCTTTCTCTGTGAAACGTTCAAACATGGCTTTCACTACACCCCTCCTAGCTTTCCCGCGCTGGCGATGGATATGCAGCGCAACTTTAGAATGGAAACTAGCACCTGATTTTGCCAAGTTGTCTAGTGCACTGGATGCACGGAGACCGGAGAAATCGCTCATCCTTAAACTAGGAGATTGTAGAGTAGACATCATTTTCAAGGATCTGTTTGGCTTAGTAGATCTCTCCAAGCTTCCATTTCTTGGATCAGCAACAACAGCAGGGATATTAGTTGACTGAAGCAGCACACCAGCCATGATGGAATCTAAGTCCTAAATGCATTTCAGGGCAATTTACAAATTAGCAGGGTGCAGTATATAAGCAGGAATTAGAGGGATAAATAGATAAAACTACCCAAAAAAACAGAACTACGCAACAGATAAGATGCTTGTACAACAATCCACAGATAAGGTGGGAAAAAAGAAGGATCAATATAACACACAGCAAAGGTGGTAGCTTGGACCTTGTCATAAGTTCTTTATGCAATTGAACATTACGCGCCTGGCCAGGATGCGTGTGCAATTAATCAAACAGAAGCATGTTTGTATTTCGACTGGAACAATATTTTCCTGCTTTGGAGCATTCTAAGAACAAACATAATACAATTTTTTTATCTAGAAATAAATCATCGAGTAATAAACTAAGCTCCTTGAGTTTTCTCTAGTCTAGCTGCTAGCCATATCATTATCGACGAACCCTTTTTCTTTTTCAAAAGAAGTAACCACAGAAGCAATTTAAACCCTTCGAAGCTTAATCTCCAAATGATTGAATAGTGCCCTCAACAAAACAACGCAGAACGATTTCCACAAGTAAGGAAAAGAAAAACCCTAGTTCCGGAAAATCAATTAAAAATGATTTCTTACTCAAACTGAAGAAGCTCTAGTCGGTCGGTCGAGCAATTTCAATAGATTAATATGTATATATGTATGTACTTGCTACTGTAAGTAACGATGGATAGAGAAAGAAAACTGAAAGAAGAAATGGATAAATTGGGGAGATGGTGGAGTAATTATTTCTCAATGTGGAGTTGCTGTTCCTCTTCTCTCAGTATCCGACTAACTAAGTACCAATAAAATATCTGAGAGGAGAAGAAATGTGTACGGTCTGGATAGATGTGGACGATATTGATGCCGCCTTTTGTTTCTCTACTCCACGATATCTATCCGTATTAATAAAGATACTTTAATAACCATGAATAACCATCTAAATTTAGTATTTTACATGTTTTAATAAATTTATTAATTATCATACGACTTATTAAATTGATAAAAAATAAAAATGATTAATTAATAAATTTATCTATAATAATATTTTATTTATGCTCATATTTCTCTTGCCTAAGCTAATTCTTGCTCTGTTACATAATTTTCGAAAGTTATTATTTCTAAATAATTATTATCCCTCTTATTTTTTAAATCAATTAACAGCATGATAATTCTCTCTTGATTCATCCAATAAATATATGGTTTTGAAAATTTTTAAGACATTACTACTAAAATTAAGAAGTTATAGTTAATTGATAAATTCCAAAAACTTGTAAAAATTAATTCATAAATTTGAAAATATTATAATTTGATAATAAAAGATTAAAAATTCTTAAAAGACTATAATTTTGTTATTTTATTTTTTTAGCACACTCATCGAGTGTGCAATCTGCTAATATCTATTTAATTTCTCTCTTTTTACTGGCTCATAATTAAGTACATAGGTTAATAGCAGTATATATGATGCAATATTGAAATATTTTTAAAATGAACATTCATACTTCAAAGGACTTTATGTTTCGGAGAGAGGAAAGGCCTAAACGCAAAGGATAAAGTAAAGAACCGAGGAGAAATGGAAGTCTGAGTCCCGATTGTTTGGGAAGATAAAAAATTAGAAATGAAGGAAATAGCAAGGAAACTAAATAAATTAGCCCATAAAAAAGCACCCTATTCCTCAATAAGCAGGGAAAATTGTTAAGATTACTATTTTACTCTTCATGGATGCCATGTTTTGTATAAAATAGGAAAAAGTATAAGCTTAATATTCAATATTTTGTATTTTTTTTTGTTTGACTTCTCGATTTTTATTTTTTTTTTTTGACTTCTCGATTTTTATTTTTTTTATTTGAGTTTTCAACATTTGTAAAAGTTTACAAATAAGAAATTTTTCTAATGATGTTAACTTTTTCTTTACATAGTACACATAGCATAATTATATTGTTTCACATAATTAATATGAAATAAATAATATAATAAATTATATAAACTACACAAAAATTAATAAAAATTTAAGAAAAATTCAAAAAATTTATATAAAGAGGAAAAATGAAGAAAAGGGAAAAACATATATTATATGTGTATATATAAACACACACATATGGAAATATATGTTAGTTTTCTAATAAATTAATAAACAGTAAAAGAAAATAGAAAATAAAAAAATTTAAAAAAAAAAATTGACCACCCCATAAACAAGGTTATTTTGTTGGAGGTTGTGATGTAGAAGAAAAATTCCATTAAACATAATATATCACGTATTTGCTTATGTAATATTCAACTTCTAATCAAATTCTGACACATGAATGTATCATCGAATCATAAACAGCATGTATCATTTGTCAAAATCCCTTTGGAAATTACATGCCATACAGGTAGATAAGTAGTATATCATGCTTGATGATCTTTTCTTTACCTACGCTACATTCTCTAACAAAATACCACAATGCTATTATCATTGCCTTAACTACCGATTCACTACCATATATATCACTATGATCGCCAGAAAACTCCACATACTACCATCATTATTTAAAAACACATCAATACAATGATTGTATTTCCACCATCTTACCAATATAATATATTTGAACAACACAATGTTCAAGATATTTTCATTTCAAACATCAACAACACATTGAATTTTAGGTAATATGAAGCTATCAAAAGGATTCGCATATTAAAATATTTGATTGCTTCCATCTAAATAAAATAAGTGTAAAACCTTCTACTTAATTTAATTAATTATATCACATAAGCTCAATAAGACATTGACATGTTTCACCGTAATATAACAAACATAGTTAGAATAAAAATACATTACTTCAAATGATTAAATAAAACATGTAGCCATGTTTGTTAACCAAGATCTTTTCCAATTCTCGTCATTTTTATTGTAGCTTTAACTCATTGTTATAAACAAAACTATAAGGAATCACTTAAAATCCTTTATTATCATATTATAACTATTGAAGAAGGAAGAATCAAACCTAGTCCATCTAATTTAGAATACCAAAATCACTTAAAATCTTTACATAATGAATGAAACATATTACAATAGATATTCACATGCCTATAAGTATACATATATAATTTATGTATTCACACCTAAAACATTCCTTCAAGCATATACACATACTACATATATGTATATATCACTTAGGGATAATTCTTTCTATTATTTCATCCCATAGTTTCAATGCAAAATTCCCATTTAATGAGCATTAAAATGCTCCATAAATTAGCATCATGCCACAATTTTGCCTATAATTATTCTAAGTAGTTTGCATGCTTGTGGATGAAAAAGACAAGTATCTCAAGACTCAAAACTTACTTGTATCATTTGGCCATTGAAACACCCCAAGTAAATATATTAAATAAATATATAAACAATGAAATAAAAGAGTTATAATGGAAAAAAAAAACTAATAGCATAATATAAATACATACATATATTAAAGGAAATAAAAGAAAATGTGTAACATAAAGGATAAAAATGATATCAACGAGCAACGTCCACCAATAACAAATAAGATTGCATAAGCCTAAGAGAGAGTATATAGACAAAGTATATAAGTGATAAGGTTTTAAATCCTTTACCAAGAAACTTCATCTTCTATTTATAAAGGGTTGCCCATGCTATTTTAGAAAGGTAATAAATATCTTGATATCTACCCTTTGACTTCAAATCTTATGGAGAGAATCTCAAGGATAGAATTGTCATAAGTTGTTGACTTACCCTATTTGGTCACATTATTCCTACTTAATCTTCATTTAAACTTATAGGTCGGGCTTAACTGTCCTAACCTAAAGTCCCAAGCCCTAAGGAGTAGGTTAGAGATGGGAGCTCGGCCTAGGCTCTAAGGAGGTCATCCGAGGCATTAAAAGTTTAGTCTATATTTTGAAGACGATGGCTTAGGCTTTAAGGCCTACATCTAAAATAACCTATTAATACCGCCTTTACTTTTATTGAGAGTAAACTTTTAACAATGCTCCAAGATCATATGATAACTTATTATTTTTTTGTAAATGAGTTAGTGTTGAAGAGTAAGCTACTCTGTTATGCCACTAAGTTACTATTGATGTTATAAATTAAAGCCTTAATTAGAGTAGAGTTACCAAGTCGACAGTTATCTAAGCTGGACTAGACTTATGATTCAATGATCATGAGATGAAGAAGACTACAAAGGGTCTTTTCAAGCTAGTGTCATGCCCTGAATAGGAAAAGTCACAACAACCATGTCCTGTAAACTAATTTAAGATAGAAGCTGACCTCACAGCTGCTATCGTAAATATAGTCCATATAAGGCTTGCACGACTCAACCAGCTTGAAACATTCATTCCAATACCTGTGAGTAATTAAACCTGTAGTATAGCCTTACAAAATACCTATTTTATATAATCTGTTATCTCATAACATAATAATACTGACATAAATGTTTTACATCCAGAGTTACAATTTATAATCAGATAAGCCACAAGTTTTGTAAACTATTTACAATAAGTTAGGAAACTAATGAGCGTCCTAGGGAATTTCCAATTAGTTTCCTTAAAATTAAAAAAAAAAAAAAGCTAATAGCTTAAGCTCGGTTGATTTTTTGTCCCTCACTTTCCCAATCAACGGCTTACTAACCCAAGGTTGGCAATATCGGAACATCCTAGTCCTCACTTGATATCTATAAAAGAGTCTACGAAGATATGAGCATAACTAGCTCAATAGTGAGACGGAGTTAGAAGAATACCAAACAATTACAAGCAAGATTATTAATTATGATGAAATGCCATACAGTAAATCAAATGAAACATTGCACAATGTTATCTGGTTCATTGTGAGGTTAGAAAAATTACATTTGCTCTAACCCGGATTGAAGAGTTTTATCGTGACTCAAATCAAACCAAACCCAGGCTTGTGCAATAGAAAACACCTTCCTCCCGTGACCACTTTCGAACCACAACCCTCACTCTTATTACAACCTCCTCGCTCATCACTTAGTTCAATTAAAAATGGAAAAAAGGACGATTTTAGCTATCCTCTTTAAAGGATGTCGGTATTTGGCCTAACATCCTAATCGTTTCTCCTAATTTGTGTTTTGCTTGTCCAATTTCATTTTAGTCGAATAAACATTAATGATTATTAAGGGTGACCAAACAAGTTCATACAATTTAGAAACAATGCAAATATACATAACAGTACACCAAGAGTTCAATTCTTGTTACAACTGAGTATTGTTCATACATACGATATATGCACAAACAACTAACTATAAACACAACTAAAAGTACTCTTTAGTCCCTAGATACTCTAATACAATATCCCAACAAGTAGTGAAGCTACAAATCCGAACAAGTAGTAAAGCTACAAATCCCAACAAGTAGTAAGACTATAAATCTCAACTTACTTGTTTAAACGCTTACTACGGCAGATTCGAGCTATCAACGGTTTGACTATTGAGAAATCCCATATACACACAAAATCTAAATTCAGTTTTCGTAATAATTATGAAAACATTAGAGTTTAATCTAAAACGATTTTATATATATAAATATATTAACATAATAATGTATAGTTTTATTATTATTATTATTATTATTATTATTATTATTATTATTATTATTATTATTATTATTATTATTATTATTATTATTATTATTATTATTATTATTATTATTATTATATATCAAGTTAAGTCATTAATTATTGATAATATACGTAATTTATAATATTACGTATTATATATCATTTCGACCGTATCAAAACATACTTTTAATTGATTAAATCACGTTTTAATTCCAATAGGATTACTGTAATACGTACATTCTAAAATATTATAGTGTTATAAGTTATATTACCTAAGATTGTCCAGTTTTAATAAAATAAGTGTCGTTGGGTTCGTACAAACCTAATGACGCGTATTACAAGTCTTGTTTTGAGAGATCTTTTGAGAGATCGTATCAAAACGTACTTTTAATTGATTAAATCACGTTTTAATTCCAATAGGATTACTGTAATACGTATATTCTAAAATATTACAGAGTTATAGGTTATATTACCTAAGATTGTCCAGTTTTAATAAAATAAGTGTCGTTGAGTTCGTACAAACCTAATAACGCGTGTTACAAGTCTTGTTTTTAGAGATGACTTTTAACAGGTAGTTTAAGTTTTTAATACAATTATACGTATTTAAATAAATATTAATGTATTATACATATTTTAGGTTATTAAACTGTATTTTACCTAATTTATCAATATAATACTATAATATAAATATTATTTAACAGCAATACACATGTAACGTATTTCAATCAGTAAAATATCATTAATTACATTAAAAATATCCTTTTCATCTAATCTAATTAGTGTACTTGTACATAGCATTTATTCAATTATTTATTTCATTTTTACTTATTATTACTAAAAATACATTCTAATTTGTAATTTAAGCCATTTTACTACGTAAATTCGTAATGAATAGTTCGATTAATCAAATAATTCCCCAAAAATTTCTATAAACTCCTAAAAATATGGGGAATTTAGTTATTACTTGGTTTCAAGTTTTTTACTTATCGCCTATATATTCGTATTTACAACTTTACCTTTGATTAATCCTAAATTACTTGATTATGATTCTTTTTACACCAAATTAATTTCAGTCTAACCCAACATCATTATTATTTACTAAAGATCAATACATGTCCATTTCATCATTTAAGTTCATAATTTCCTATTTATTTCATAATTTTTGCCTATTTTCAAGTTATTATTAGGCCAAAATATGCAATAAATATTCAAAATATTCAAATAAAAATTCAGGATATATAGCAATTACCTATATATCATACACATCTTACACAAAAAATTTGAGTTAGAAACAATATCATTTAGTATATTTATTTTGCAATTTAAACTTTAGATGAATAGAGGTTTTCTTAAACAAGTATACTAAATATTACAAATTTTTCAAAAATAAAAATATCACATAAAGGAATATTCAAAATAACCTCACTATAATTTTCTGGGTGGATTTGCAATTTTTTAAAAATAATTAAAGAACAAGGCAAAATTTTGATCTTAGTGTTCTTAAATGCTCCAGTGGCCATGGGGTGGTGAATGTATGTCGAAAGCCTTAGACACTAGGGTTACTCCTTGATGGTGAAGTGACTCAACAGCAGAATATTGGAAGCCCTAGGAACTAGCCTAGCTCAGTATATGCTCTGTTTTTCCTAATTTTTTTCTATTTTTCCACAATTTTTTTCTAATTTTCCTTTGAGTATTTCTAGTTTTAAAATATGTGAAATGATATTTTTCAACAAATATATAGTGGTTTAGGTCTATTTCTTTTCCCTTTATTTTTAAATAATTTTTTTCTTTCATTTTCCCCCATTAATTACAAGTAAGAGGTGTTAACTTGTTAGGATATTGCTTTTGAATCAACATATTTAACTCCTTCATAGCAGCCATGGTGAATTTTAGAATTTCCCAGCCGCAATTGAGTTTTTTGGATGAGATTTGCAATTATTTTTACCATTTTAGGTATATTTTATTAATATTTAGTTATTTATTAATATACGAGTATATATCCCATATATATCATGTATAATATGTAACTATACTCATATAATTAAGTTTCTAATATATCTTTTATTTTTAGAATATGTTCTCTTAATTATTCGACACATTATATATATAATTATGTAAATTATGGTTAATTTACGAGTATAATTATTATTTATATCGGATATACTCATAAAAATGCGAGTATATTCATGTAGTAAATTATACTATATTATCTCATTTTATAACTTAATTAACTTATCTTTAAGTTTTCGTCGCATTTCGAGCTCGATTTTAGGGGTTCCGAGCATTTTTATACTATATTAAATAATCTTACTTTTAAAGGTAAAATTAGGGTATTAGGTCATTATTTTCAAAATCTAACTTTGCTATATCACTTTGCCTAACTTTTTTATCTTCGTCTTAAATTTTGGGTTTAATTAGATAACTTTCCCTAAAAGTTCTAAATCTATAATTGGTTGTCCTAAACACAATTTTAGGGGCTTACACTAGTATGCTCAAAGGTATACCAAGCAATGGAATTTCTAAGCTACTTTAGGCTCTTACCTCTTGAGCCAAGGTGTGGTTACTTGATTTTAGAGTTAGCTAGATGGAATAATTTGATCTTGTTGAGATATGCTAAATCGTAGTACTGAGAATTGCTTGAGAAGCTTTAATTTAACTTTTCTAGCATGGTTAATTTCATTATATTTAATGCATACTTAACTAATGAATTCTTAAATATGCATGTTTTATAATTGATTTCATAATGTTCTTATAAGATTGTTGGGTGTTTTTATTGGATTTAATGGTTAGTTAATTTATGATTTAATTTCAAGCCTTGGAGGATATTTTAGATAAAACAAAATAAATTTCAACAAGTTTTGGGTGATTTAGAGTTGAAATGATGAAATTTTGAAGTTTGAAGAAAGGTATTTAGGGGATAATACTTCCATGTTCTTGGAGGACATCAACTATGTTCAAAAGAGGAAGGAATTAAATGTTGAGAGAAACATGATTAGGACCATGACCATGATCCTTAACTATAAACCCAACCAATTTATGAATTTCGAGAGAAGAAGATCTATGCTTAGAAGCATAGCCATTATTCATAATCGCAAGAACACATGCCTTGTTAATTTTTAAGGTAAAAAAAGCGTTGAATTAATCTTTTCATCTTTAAGATTTTCAGTAAAAGAAGAACTAAAAAAGTGTTGCCCTCTTAGCCCTTATTCTTCTCTCTATTCTATAGGCAACTTAGATTGGCATTTGTCTTTTCCGATAAATAAGTCTTAGGGTAGGCGTAGGCATTGGAAGAAAGATAGATTCATTGTCTATTCTATATAGAATAGAAAGGGGGATCTTATCAACATGAGCTACATCCAAGGTTTGGGGTTTAATATTTGACTAATGTAAACCCTAATACTTTATGTAACTAGTTTCTTTCCTTTTGTTTAATCTACGAGTTCTAGTTTCTATAACCTAATTGCATTTTTTTATTATTATTCTTTAAATTAATATTTCCAAGTTATTAATTCGGTGTGTGATTTCATATATGGAGATCAAGATATCCTGTATTTAATAGATTCAACATGATTTGAAAGAATTGCATGTGATTTTAGAGATAAGATCACATTATTCTTCTAAAAGTTAGTTATTCAGAGTTAGAAATTAACATTCTTTCTTGTTAATCTAACAAATGAATCCATAGATTATTAATGCAATTCTAAGTTTTAATCACAAAGAGATTTCAATTTATTATCTTAAGATTAGATAATTCTCACAATTTAGTTAATTAGAATGAGATTGATAAATTGCATAGATGTTCTAAGAAGATCAATATTTGGATACTAAGATAATGAAATTTTAATTAATTTTATTTGTATTTAATTTTTATGTTTAGTTAATAGTTTCATTAACTTAATTTAGTTTATTGTTAATTTAGAATTGGTAGTTTTAATAATTGAATTGAATTTTTCAATTAGATAATAGAAAATTAATGAAATACTAATACTTGAGTATAGTCTCTAAAGGATTGATACTCATTGCTTGTGATTACTATACTATAGAATTGCTATATGCACTTACTTTACACTACATTTTTGGCGTTGTTATCGAGAACTATGATATAAGGAACACTTTGGCTCTATTATTCTAATCATTATTACAAGTTAGAAAAAAGAATTAAAAAGAAAAATGTTTCTTTTTTTAGGTTTACTTTTGTTTGGATATTTATTAGTTTTGTTGGTTTTTTTTCCCTTACATTTTAATTTGTTTTCTTTCTTAGAATTTGTAGATTTTATTTTACTACTTTTGAAGTTTGGGATAAGGAGTTTTTGTAGATTATTAATTCAAATTACATTAGCTATGGTGATTAATGGAGTACGGTTGATAGAATTAAGGATATAACTACTAGAGTGCACATAGTGGTAGCAATGAGCTCATGTTGATGATGCAGTATGTTAGTACTGTGGGGAATACCACTTCTTTTATGAGTGCCCTGACTCACATTCTAATTTGACAAACTCATATACCCCATATATACACTACCCTAGTTGCCAACGAGGCTACCTAAGAGAACAATCTATTAGGAAATTTCCTATAAAGTACTTGGCAAAATATGTAAAAGAGGATCCTTGCACTTTCACTAATTTGATTTATAATTCAACCACTTTTCATATTAACCAAATACATAAGCAAATGAGCAACAATAAGGAAACTCTATTACTAAGTTGGCTAGTGATCATTAGGAGAAGTATGGTATTTTTTATCCTAATAGTTTTGACCCAATAAAACCCTCAAATACTTTATTATGTCATCTTAAGTCTTTAAAGAATAAACCTTTTTAATTATCATTCACCAAGTAACCTATTAAGAGACATGGAACCTTTAGACACATCCCTTAGAATCATTTAAAGAGTGAATATCAAAACTGAATACATCATTAGATACTCTTGAAAAGCTAAAGAGATGATTGAGGACTTTGTGGGGTCTATTTATAAAAGGGAAGGAAGAGCTGCATTCGAAGGGCTTCCAAGTAATAGAGAGATGAGTTAATGGTTGAAGAATAAGAGAAATTGGACATGAGGAGAATCTTGATAACCAAAACATAGAAGCAGAGTTAAGTGATAAGGTAGAGGAGAAAGTTAGTATGCCCTTTAGTTCCCTAAATTCAGAAGTGCTTCTTGTAATGAGTGAAAAGAATTCTCATCTCAATAGGGGGATATTAAAGAGGTTGACAAACAATTAGATGTAGATGATCTAGAGATCTCTTTATTCCTTGATATTGAGACTTTTGTTGAGAAGAAGAGCCTAGGATCAAGTACCTAAAGCCTAAAGGTATGTTATTAAGTATGAAAGGCACCTTTTGTAGCACTTGTCTTACTATCGAACCCATCATGGTTGATTTTAAGGGAATTAAGTTGAAGAAGTGATAAGGATCAACATCTTGGACTTGTGACTAAAAGTCGAGCTAGAGGACTACAAGGGTGTAACTTGATGAATTCTAACTCGAGAGCCATCAATAGATGTAGATTCCCTTTATAATCGAAGCCTACTATACTAAAATCAACTTGGATATAGGACCTTAGTTGTTGTCAAAGCAACTATAGAGTTATCCCAAAACAAGACGGTAAGCCTAAAGGAAATAGATGTCCCAACTTTGACCTAAGTGCTCAGATACTAATCAAGTCTAGTATCGAGTTGACCTATCTTATAACTTGACTTGATCCAAATTAGGTTTATTGAGTTAATTTGCACATAATCCCATCTGTTACCAAGTTGCCATTCCGGCTACCAAACTATTAAGGATCTCGAACTTCCATTTCTATTAGAGGCTAGTTGAATATGCCTTTTTCACCTTATTGTCAAAGTTTCCAACTAGGTAGCATACATATCCACCTCGTATGATCACATGATGATGATTCTCTAACTAATTCTTTGTTCCTTTTATCTATTTTGCCCTTTTAGCTTCATACTAGGTACTCCTTGTAACTAACATTATAGTTTACTCCTTTTGACATTTTCTTATACTTGTAAACCCTAGTGGCCCAGTATAAAAGCCGCCATTGTAACTTAGCCACAACAAGTTTAATGAATTATAGAATTTCGCCCTTTCATTTTCAAGAGCATCTTCTTGAAAACCTTATTATTATATTACTTCTTTAGTAGCAAGAGTTAGCGACAAGTAACCCTTGTGAGTGGTTATAAATCATATCAAGTGCTTGCTAAGTCATGTAGATCGACTGGTACGTTGTATCTAACTGGTTGCACTCGAGTTTTGCTAACTTTTCTTTTATTTAAATTCCTCCATTTGGTGCATTCTCATGTGTCCTAACCCTAAGACTCACCAAGAAGAGTGATTGTCTTACGAGAAGGGGCAATCTAGTATCCATGTATAAATACCTCATTTTTGCCATTATTTTCATTTTTCGTTAATTGAGTTAGGTTAATAAATAAACATAAAAATAAAAATAAAAAAAACAAAAATGAAAAAAAAAAGAGAGAGAGTTGAGTCGCATTATCCTATTGAGTCATGTCATATCCTATCATGTCAAGTCATCTTAGACCGAGTCACATTGGATCATTTAAGATCAAATTGGATAACAACATGTGATTAACTTAATAAATCATTAAGTCATTTGAGAAGTTGGGATTTATTAAAACAATTTTGGCTCAATCCAATTTAAAGTAGATTTTTTTATCTAATTTCTATTAGGTTGGGATAAACTTAAGATTTAATATATAAGTTATTGGGATAAATTAGATTAGATCGGGGCTTAAAAAATAGAAAGGCCAAATTAAGTAGAGTTTCTAGAAGTTAGGATAAATCGTTAACGAATCGTAATCGTATCTTTGGTACGAAAGATACGATTGTAAATTTATAAATAACATAATGGCACATGACGTTGAGGGCAATTTTTATTTTCCCATAATTCATTCGACTGAAACAAACTTGAGGCAATCTGAAACACACGATACTATTCATTCACTAACTAATTCACCAAATTGAATCCTTCCCTCACTTGACCGAATTCCATAAAGCTGTCCCTAACCTAACCAACCTTGATCTCAACACGTCAAAAAGCCACACATATATCCTCAACCTGACCGCAAGTAGCCACGTCTCCCCTTCAATCCATAACCACACCTGACACTTGCGCTGCCTCTGATCAACAAATCAAACACGCCAGCACCTTACACAATTTCCTAACCGAAGCATACAACAGTCCCTCGTCCATGTCGAACAAATCAATTACGTCCCCAACATTAACTAACTATAGCCTCTGGACAGCTCCTACGATAAGCCAACGCATTGCTTAATGCCATATTCACTTGTTCATGCCACTCTCAATTCTGTACTCTAAACTTCATGAAGTTGCACTTGGACACACTTTACCCAAACCCACTGTAGTCCTTGATTGCTGTAATCCTACACGCTGTACACAAACGCACGACTCACGCTCCAACTCATACAGCCTACATACATAAACATACGACCACATCATTAACACAATGACCATCATGCTCGTGATAAGTGCAAACAATAACTAACACACCCTCGATCACACCCGTGAACATTTGCAAACAGTGTTCAACTACCCTCCAATCACGTGTGACTCGACTTGTAAGTTTTTATTATTTTCATATTATGTGTTTTTTAAATAATCTCAATTTTTAATAAATTTAGCTCAATTACATTTTTAGTAAAATGGTGTTTTTTTTTTTAAATAAGCGTATCTAAATGATATCTTACAGTTAAGATTTAGAAAAGATATGCATGAAGATGCGTATCTAGAACGTATTTTCAATGTGTCTTACAATTGAGATTTAAAAAAGACATGTATTTTAGTAAATCTTGCATGTAAGATTTAGAAAAATTTTATTTTAATATGTAGTATTTTTTTTAAATAAAGAAATCTTAACCAAGTTTTCCAAAAAGATTTAGTTTAGTTATGGCTTTTCTTTAAATTCGAAAAATTAGATTTTTTAGGTTTTTTTTAAATAATAAATGATTAAGTTAACATAAATCTGGTTCAATTTTCAAAATAAAAGAATCTACCCATTAAATATTTTATAAAAAAAACTATGACCGGTTTGATCCCGACTAGCGGGTATGTAGGTACTTTCAAGTCAACTGTATAAAAAATAAAAAAATTCCCTTTTCTTAGAAATTCGTAATATAAAAATAATAAAAAAATAACTTTAATTATCTTTTGCTTATTTAGGTATATTTTTAACATTTTTAGAAAATTATAAAAATAAAAGCCCATCAATTTTCTTTAGTTTTTACATAGTGACTTAGTTTTAATAGATTAACTCTCGAACCTCTTTTTTTCTGGTTTAATATTTTAAAAATCATTTTTTAAAAAAATTTATGGATCAGTGGCCAAATTAAAGTTTTCCTACTCGAAAACATTAATTTTATTTTTACCAGTTGAATTAGTTCGCGACTCCAATTTTTTTTAATTATTTATAAACATTTTCTTAATTTAATGTCAAGTAATTTATATTAAGCGAGTTGGGCTTCATATAAATTAAATTAAGGAAATCAAAATAGGGCTCAACAGATTTGGCGACTCAATTGGGGATGCTTGGTAGGTTAACCATGTGAAAATTAAAAATATTATTGATGGGTTTTTATATTATTATTTTCTTTTTGTTTTATATTAGAGTTATATTGATTGTTTTTTTTTAGTGATGCAGACTCTAAGAAAAAGCCTAACCCAAATTATTGGGAAATTAAGGGGGGAGGGGGTGGGGGTCTTTTATTTTGTAATAATCATTTGCATGTTTAGATGTGGTCAGACTTAGGTTATCTTATGAATTTAGGTTGGATTGCCATTGTATAACTCTCAAGTTGTTGGAGTCTTTACCCCCACTCGATGGTGATAGGCAAGCCCACTCAGGCTTCAATGTTACTCATCAAGTTTTTCTTCGGAAAGTTTTTGAGCTACAGAACCTGAGATTCGTAGACCTCACCTTCTTGCATCATTCTTTTTAAAAAAGAGATAGTTATTTTTTTTTTAAATCATAGGAAAAGCATGATTAATTCGTGGTTGATTAGTCATTCTTTTTCAAAAAAGGGGAAATTAAGAAAATTAGTAACCCTCATATATAAGTATTCATGAGCTTCATTTTTTTTATATCTAATTTTTTATCTACTTATATATAAAGGTACTTTGTGAACATGGATTTATCATACTTCCTATAGTTTATTAATGATCAACCCTATTACATTGTACACGTTTGTAGCACATTGCATAACATTTATTTTATATATTTGTTTGAATATGTTATCTTTTGCAATATATGTGGGTCTTATAGATTTTATGTTATTTTATCAGTAATAGGTCATATAACATAACATTTAACATGAAATACTCAAAATCATTAGTATTCCCTTCGTGCCAATGTTAAGAAAAAAAAACTTCTATATCAACTTTTAGATTTTATGTTATTTTATCAGTAATAGGTCATGAAACATAACATTTAACATAAAATACTCAAAATCATTAGTATTCCCCTCATGCCAATGTTAAGAAAAAAAAAAAACTTCTATATCAACTTGTAATTTTTTTTTTTGGGCATGCAATTATGGAAGTTAGCTATGGTGAAAATTTTTATGAAACTGTCATTTTTTTTAATACTTTCGAAAAAATTTTAAAAAAATGAGAAATTTCGAAATGGTATTTTACGATCGAAACTAGTTTCATGATAATTATTTACTTAATCGATTTCTATTTCAATGCCTTACATGTACCATACTATTAGAAAATAACAAAATACAAAAAAAAAAAAGAAAAAGATTTAACTATCAAATTCCTATTATAAATTATTTCCCATTTCAGAGTCATCAATCTTATAAACGTTTAGATTCTTGTTCTCTATATTTATCCATTAAGTTATCATAGTCCTATTAAAGCTTTCTTTATGAGTAATCACCCTTATATTATCTTTTATTGAGTCTTTCATTGTAAAATAATTTCCATTTTTCTATATTACCCTTGTAATATTTTTGTTATCTTATGTCCTTAATTGTCAATCCTAATATTTCCAATATTTTTTAGATCCATCGATGTTAGTATTAGGTTTCCGTAACATAAAATTAACATTGATTTTTATTTTTTTCAATAAAAGAATAGTTTTCAAACTAAGAACTCGATGCAGTGTTTTTAACAAGAAGGAATTCTTACAGGTTTTGAAAGATTGCTTTTTAAGTAATACGGCTTAACTTGAAGTCTATAATCACTCATTATCAAAATCAAGATATCTAAAGCTCTTGAACATAGAATAACCATAGCTGAAAGGGTTCTAGGAAAGCATACGAAGCAAGTCATGACCATGGCCCATACCCAAGCCTAAGGGCCTATTGACATACCATCTTAGATAGACAAGTCTGAAGAGTTGTCGATTCACTGACTCAGCAATAGCAACAAAGGCCTGGGGAATGAATTGGTACAGAAATTGATGAAGATAGAAGAAGAAATCTTTCAAAAAATTGAAGAGAAAATGGGAGTTCTAAAGGATCATGATGTGTAGAGTGATCTAGGCTTAAGCAATGTTTACACTTTTGAAGACCATGGATTACCTAAGAAGTTTAAGGTACCAAATTTCAAAAAGTATGATGAAACAGGTTGTCTTAAACTTCACCTTAGGCTTTATGTTCGCAAGATGGCCCAATTCTCTAAATATAAGCAGTTGATGATTTAAACTTTCCAAGATAGCCTAACTAGGCCGACATTGATTTGGTATGCCCAACAAAACTTAGTTAAGCTTAATATTGGGGATAAGCTAGCACGAACCTTTTATCAACAGTACAAGTTCAATGAAGAAGTGGCTTCATCCCTGATGGATTTGAATAACATGAAAATGAAGTTGACTGAGTCCTTTAAGGAGTATGCCTAGAGATGGAGATCTATAGCAGCTCAAGCTATAGTACAATTGTCAGAAAATGAATTGATCAACATATTTATCTACACATTAGGTGAACCATATTATAATCACCTCTTAGGCCATACTGCTTCTACATTTGTAGATGTAGTTGTAGTTGGTGGTCACATTGAAGATGCTATTAAAGTAGGGAGATTGATAGAGAAGGGATCAGTCCCATTAGATTCATAGGCCGCTATGAACACTATGATGTCCTATCTAATGATACGCAATCCTAATGCCCTAAGCATTAGTCCAAAGCTCAAGGAAAATAAGCTAAGCCAAAAATCACCTAGAAGGAGGTTCACTCATATCTCAATTTTAATGTCTTGAGTCTATCGCCGCTTAAAAGAAGAGGGTTTACTACATCCTAAGACTCCAACACCAAGGTATAAACCTCGGAAATACAATCCTAATTTACAATGTGAGTACCACATAAGTCAGTAAGGGCATGCTACTGACCATTGTTAGGAGTTGAAGAATAAAATCTAAGATTTGATTAATGAAAAATTAGTCCAGTTGAACTTTGTTACAGATCGAAGGCCCAAATTCTACATAAATCCCACTATTAACATGATACAAGGATTAGAAAGGTTGCTAGAAATAGATTTGAATAGTCAAGTTCAAAGTATATGTTATTGCCAAGGTCTAGAAGAAAGGGTTTCAATCCTAAAAGAAAAGTAAGTGAAATTAAAAGAAAGGCTCATTAGCATGGAAATGGAAATGGATTATGTGCTCAAGCAGCTCGGAAACTTACATCCTAATACGAATAGGACATTATAAACCAAGCATGAAGAAGGTTTAACAAAAGAGAAATCAAGAGTAAATGTGCTGATGAGGAAAGCCCAGAATCAAGACAAGCCCATCCAAAATAAGAGGAAGTGATTTACGCAAATCAAGATTTCAATAGCCTAAATGTTTAAGCAATTAAGCGACATGGGACTACTAACATGCGAAAACCCAACAAGGAAATGCAAGGCAAGGGATCATAACCCCAACAAATGGTATGACTATCATGTACGCCAAGTGGGACATACCACTAAAGATTGTTGGAGATTAAAACATAAGGTGTAAGATTTGATTGATTTTAAGATTATCTAACAAAGTTTTCTAAAGATTAATGGGTTCATTAGCAATGGTATTCTTTCCTCTAAGTTTTTGAAGAAGTATTAAATAGATAACTTCCAATATTAGGCATTGAGGGTCTACTACTATCATCCAACAAGGTAACTCACAATTCGAAGTAGTTGAGTATATCTCCGAAAGATCAATTCAGTTGAATGGGCTAAGTTCGAAAAGTTGATAGAAATAGGGGTAAGAAATAAAAAAGAATTTTAAGTTCCTGCAGTTTTTTTTAGAATAAGTTTTCATTTTGGAGCTTGTAATAGATACGAGTTATTAAATAAAGTAGTATTCATGTGTATTCCTATCTTTGTATGCTATGAAGTTAGCTCAATTCAAATAGGAGCATTTCGAATGAGTGAAAATGGATAAAGAAAATGTGAACTCGAAACTTAAAACTTTCTACCTAAAGGAATGATAATACATTACTTGAAAGGTTTAGGATGAAAAGAAGCAACCCATGTCCCAAACACTAACCCTAGACCCACATGAGAGAAGAGTGTTATCAATGTGAATAATTGGGCTCATTCCTTAAATGAGGTCTGTCTTGAACTTGGTATACGTATCAAAATGATATTAGGCATTCATTTCATCATCCCTAAATACAATTTATCCCTTGCAAACCTATTTGAGCTTTTTAAGGGATTTTTCTTAAAATTAGTCTTGCTAAGAACCACCCTAAACTGAGACAATTAAGAGGTTAAGGTCATTAATCTAAAGAAAATGAGTAGACTAACTTGTGCTTGCATTAGTTGTACCGATTCATGAGCAAATATTGTTATAGATAATTCAATTTCTTTAGGATGAAGAAGAGCTTCAAACCATATACACATCACTTAGGCTCGTACACTTATTCAAACACATCAAGTCCATAGATTCTTTCCCAAGCACTTCAAAGCCCTATTCACTTCTCCTAAGCTTATACACCTTAAACCTTTTAGTGCTTCAAATCCTATTAAGTAAAAACTCAATAATGAAAGGTGACTACCTTGACCAAAAAGAGAGAGAGAGAGAGAGAGAAGAAATTAAAGAAAAAAAGAAAAAAAAAGTTGAAAATCTTAGCAAGATGATCACTTTCAAAGAATAGCCAAATTACTAATAAAGCCTAAAATCCAAAATTGTGATGGTATCCAAAGTTTGAACATTATCAATTCTTAAGCCCAAAAGCAAAACCCTCATTTTATGATCCAACTCACTATACTACCCTTGATAAAACTTTTTTTACTAAAAAAATTGACTTATCTTAAGCAAAATTTACTCATGAAACTAAGGCAAGCCCATGTTTAGTTTCTTTTAAGTTCTTAGCTTATAAACCCAGGATTGATTGCATATGATTTCTTCAAAATTGGCGAAGTACATTGATATCCATTTGCTTAAACCATTGACCAAAACCCTTACATTGCAAACCTAGAAAAGACTTATTGATTGACCATAATGTATTACTTACAAGATAGGTTATAATTTTTTAAATTGATGCTGAGAGTAAAAACAGACCTATGAAAGTACAAGGAAGTCTAATTTGACTAAGCATTTCAAGTAATGATATCTAGCTTCTAAGTGGAAAATTGAAGAGTTGAGTACTTTGTCAAAAACATGAATGATCATTTATCTCAAGTTAGAAATCAGTGCTTCTAAAAAGTTCAGAGATCATAAACTATGCTCTAGGAAACAAGATTGAGAGAATGAATGATCAATGGGCAAGGGGCAAGCCAACTCCTTATTTGTGATCGTTAGAGTTTTTGAGATTTTCTTACTAGTTAGCAACACAATTTTCTATCAAAGAGTGTTTTTTAATTTCTTAACAAAAAGAAGAAAGAAAGAAAAACCTTTCAAAAGAGAAATGAAATTTAAAAAAAAAAAATTATCAAGAGAGATTTATTAAAATTTTCAAGGAATCATCAAAATCCCTCAAACTCAAGTCATAAATCAATTTGTCAAAACTTATAAAAGTTTTCTTCCTTCTTGGATTGCTTGCTTAATGGGGTGCTATTTAATCCTTTCTAGGATCGCTTGCTCATAGAAGCGTTATCCTATTTAGTCTTTTGCTAGGATCACCTGCTTAAAGGAGCGCTGTCCTATTCCTTAGTTGGATTACCTACTCATAGGAGCGTTATCATATCTATTCCTTTCTAAAATTACTTGCTTATGAGAGTACTATCCTATCTAATCCTTTACTAGGATTGCTTACTCATGGGAGCGCTATCCTATCTACTTTTTAGTTAGATCGCTTGCCCATAGAAGTGCCATCCAATCTTTTGTAGGATTGCCTACTCAAAGGAGTGCTGTCCTAGTCCTTTTTAAGATCGTTTGCTCATAAGAGCGCTGTCCTGTCTATTATTTTGTAGGAGCGTTGTCTTGTCTATTCTTTTGCAAGATCGCTTGCTTAAAGGAGCATTGTCCTGTCATTTAAAAGATCGCCTACTCATGAAAGTATTGCCTAATGTCATCTTATCTTGTCTTTGAAAGATTTATCCTTTTGAGCAATTCATCCCGAAAGAGATCCATCCTCTTCGGATTATCCCTTAAATCAAAACATTCAAGTCTTAAAAGATATCCATCCTCTTTAGATTATCCACCAAAATAAGTTTGTTTTTTTTTAATCTCAAAGAGATCTATCTTCTTTGGATTATCTAAGTCAGGTCTGGCAAAAATGGATATGTTTTTTGTCTTTATAGCGAAGTTCTAATCGAACTTCACTATAAAGAGAGGCAGCTGTAGATACCTTATTTTTGCCTTTTTTTTTCATTTTTTGTTAATTGAGCCAAGTTAATAAATAAACATAAAAATAAAAAAAATGAAAATGAAAAAAATAAAAAAGAGAGAGTCGAGTTGCATTGTATCATATTGAGTCATATCGTATCATATCGAATCCGGTTGTATCGTATCAACTTGCGTTGTATTATATTGTGTCAAGTCGTGTTAGACCGAGTCACATCGGATCATTTAAGATCAAATCGGATAACAGCGTGTGATTAATTTAATAAATCATTAAGTCATTTGAGAAATTAGGATTTATTAAAATAATTTTGGTTCAGTTTGATTTAAAGTAGATTTTTTTTATCTAATATATATTAGGCTGTAATAAACTTAAGATTTATTAGATAAGTGATTAGGCTAAATTAGATCAAATCGAATTGGGCCTTAAAAAATAGAAAGCCTGAATTAAGTAGAGTTTTCAGAAGTTAGGGTAAATTGTCAATGAATAGTAATCGTATCTTCCGTATCTTTGATACGAAGATACAATTATGAGTTTATAAATAACAAAACGACACGTAACGTTGAGGACAGTTTTTATTTTCTACAATTTACTCGTCTGAAACAAACTTGAGGCAATCCAAAACACATAAGACTATTCATTTACTAACCAATTCACCAAATTCAATCCTTCCCTTACTTGACTAAACTCCACGACGCTGTCCTCAACCTAACCAACCTTAATCCCAATACGCCAAAAAGCCACACAAATATCCTCACATCTCCCCTTCAATCCACAACCTTCCCCGACACCTTTTTTGTCCTTGATTGACAAACTAAACACTCCAACAACTTATACAATTTCCTGATCGAAGCACATGGTAGTCCCTGATCTACGTTGAACAGATCAATTACATCCTTAATAGCAATAAACCATAGCCCCTAAATAACTCCCAAGACAAGCCAAGGCATTGCCAGATGCCATGTTCACTTGTTCATGCCACTCTCAATCTCGTACTCTAAACTTTACGAAGTTGATCTTAGACACCCTTCACTAAGACCCACTGTACATCCCTGATTGCTACAGTCCCATACGCTGTACATAGACGTACAACACACGCTCCAACTTACATAGCCTACACACATAAACATATGACCACAACATTAACGTACTGACCATCATACCCATGATAAGTGCAAACAGCAACGAACACGCCCTTGATCACACCTGTAACCATCTGCAAACAGTGTTCGTCTACCCTCCAATCACGCGACACTCAACTGGTAGGTTTTTATTATTTTCATATTACGTGTTTTTTAGGTAATCTCAATTTTTAATAAATTTAGCTCAATTACATTTTTAGTAAAATTGTGTTTTTTTGAAAAATAAGCGTATCTAAATGGTATCTTATAGTTAAGATTTAGAAAAGATATATATGAAGATGCGTATCTAGATCGTATCTTCAATGTGTCTTGCAATTGAGATTTTAAAAAGAAACGTATCTTAGTAGATTTTGCATGTAAAATTTAGAAAAAAAATCTTTTTATACGTAGTTTTTTTTTTTAAATAAAGAAATCTTAACCGAGTTTTCCAAAAAGATTTATCTTAGTTAGGGTTTTTCTTCAACTTCGAAAAATTAGATTTCTTAGTTTTTTTTTTAAAATAATAAATAATTAAGTTAACATAAATCTAGCTCAATTTTCAAAATAAAAGAATCCATTTGTTCAATATTTTATAAAAGAGAACTACAACCAGTTTGATCTCGACTAGTGGATACATAGGTTCCTTTAGGGCAACCGTATAAAAAATAAAAAAAAGTTCCCTTTTCTTAGAAATTCGTAATATAAAACAAATAAAAAAATCACTTAGTTATCTTTTGCTTATTTAGGTACATATTTAGCATTTTAGAAAACTATAAAAATAAAAAATCATCAATTTTTTTTTTTTAGTTTTTATATAATGACTTAATCTTAATAGATTAGCTTCTGAATCGGTTTGTTATAGTTTAATATTCTAAAAATCATTTTTTTAGAAAATCTGTGGATCGGTGGCCAAATTAGGGTTTTTCCACCTGAAAACATTAATTTTATTTTTATTAGTTGAATTAGTTGGTGATTCTAATTTTTTAAAATTATTTATAAATATTTCCTTAATTTAATATTAAGTAATTTATATTAAGCAGCCTAAACTTAATATAAGTTAAATTAAGGAAATCGAAATAGGGCTCGACACCATACTTTAGCTTATTTCTTCATAATTTTATTTCATTGAATTTTTTTCTTTAAATATTTTGTCTTAGCTGCATAATTGTGTTCACTTAGCAATTACATTTAATTTTAACGATTTAAGTTTGTTTCATTATCTTTTTATGGTGTATTTTAGGTTTAAGTAATGATTTATGTCGGATGTAGGTGGAATTTTGATGATATGTGAGGCTAACGTGGTAATGTTGGGGTGAAAGGGGCTGAGTAAAAATTTATGTAAAGTTTAGGAGTAAGGTTATGCCCTATGATTCCAACAGGGAACCTCCTACTTAAGAAAAATTAAGTTTACGAATGGTTCACAAGTAAACATTATGCTCGTGAACCCGAACATGAAGGCTATGCCATTAAATTTTGCATTCCTAAGATGTTTATGGCCATGATGACCACTATAAACCTAATCATGAATTGACTACTGATTCAAAATTCACATTCATTCTTCACTTCTCTCTCTTCTTCATTAAGTTCTTCATCCTTCTTTTTCTAAACCCTTACCCCTTCTATTTTTTGTTTTAAATTCCCTTTTGCATATCCACTATTTCTCTTCTTCAAAATATGCTCCTAACGTACACTGTACGTTTTTTTTTCCCTATCCCATTATCTTTTTGCATATGCACTGTCAAGGATTAGGTACACACTTTCTCTCTCTTTCTTCTTTTTCCCTCGCTTCTTTATTTATGTTAATTGCATGCATGTTACTTACTTTGCTTTGCCCTCTTTTTCTCTATACTTAGGTTTGCAATTATAGAGTAGATGTGATGTTGGTATTTAATGGACGCATGATCTTTTTTATTAGTTAATTGCATCTATAAATACAACCATTTAGTTATCTTGGACATGCTTTTGATGATTATTGAATTTAACATGACATCTACGTTTTTTGTTTTTATAGTCTTAAAATTTTTACGAGCTTTTATGCTTTTTTAAGTGTTCTTTCATGACAAAAGTTTATCTTTTCGTATAGGAAAATATGTTAAGTTATGGATCGACTAATTTAATCACTTTTATTAGACCTTGTTTAATAACTGGACTAAGTTCATCATGTTTTGACACTCAAACTATTAAAATAGAAGCTAATCGACTATATATTTTGATTTTTATCTGATCAATTAATTGATTAGTTTTTGAAGGTGCTTCATGAGATATTAAGTTTTATGTTATTATATTGATTCTTAAAACTTATTGAAATGAAGTATGGGGAAGATGTCCTTATGGATATAACTTATGCTTTTGTAAAGAGTCTAGAGTTTGATATGCTTCAAGGAGAGTATTCAGTATTCTATATTTATGTTTTGCATTGTAGCTTAGAGGAGGAGGACATAGAGAAATATAAAGACTAGCAATATGCTTTCTAAAGATATTTGCTAACTTTGGTTTTCCCTTTGTTTTGATATATTTTGCAATTAGCAATGAATTAGCCCTGTAAGGAACTTGATTGGAATTATTATAATGTTACAAATGAGGTTGTTTGAAGTATGTTTTACTAGGTAGCTCTTGTCACTATATGGTGCATAGTTTTGAAAATGCTCCTATGATTGCAACATATGGGTGTTGCTCTTGCTCTCTTATCATTGTGGAAAATTTGTTGTACATCCTAAATGCTTTAAGGTTTATGTCCTTGAAAGATATTTAGGCTAATGATGACATGGCTTCATACAGCAGCTAATGTATCCTGTAGGTGAGTTTTTCTACAAGGAATATGGTCGTGTGTAGGTCTTGTTTACCAGTCCTATGTTGGTGGTAATAGTGGTGGTGGGGCTTTATTTCTTTCACCATTATGGGTACATAACAACCTTTCTTCACTAAAGATATATTTGAGAGCCCATAGTTGCAACCTTTTTTATAGGAATTAATCCATGGGACCTTTGACCCGCAACCAAGCCTGAGGATTGGAAGGCTTAATACGGCAAATTCTCTTATTCCAATTGACTCCTACCGATGCTGAATATTTCCTTGTTGATGCGTTCTGCATGCTAAGCTATGTGATAGCTTATTTCTCACATATAGTATGCCAGGAAGTGAAAGGCTGAGAGAACAGCCAATCGTCATTCTCACTCATGCCTGATCAGTTACTTACTTAACGCCACCCTTGCTAAGATGATGAAAGAGAGACTCTAGACTGACTCAACCATCCTTACTTGGATAGGTAAGCTTATCGTACTTTTTTGTCCACATCTTTCAACGTCTTCGCTAATATAGTATCGCTATGTATACAGAATGATGTATAGAATTCGTTATACCAATAATTGTTTTTCTTGAATATTCATTTTACCCTTTTGTATCTTGTACATTATTTCCTTAGGAAATACCCCTTTGTTTTTTTTCCCTTTTGGGCAAGTTGCCTTAACTTATGGGTATAAATACCCTTGTAATTATAGGTACATCAAATAGATTATCATTAATATACTTGAGTATTTTTCCTTCCTTGCATAAATACTACATATTTACTCTTAACATCACTCTTATCCTAACCCTTGAATAAGGCTATGTGGCAATTAACCTTACCGGACCGATTCATGCATCATATCGAATTGTACCATGAATCCTCAAAAGTTTCATTAGTGTGTCACATTCTTTGGAGTTGTTCGTAAGTTTTTGCTTAATCTTCATTCGCATTTATCATTTCGCTCATTCCTCATTCTTTTCTTTTTCGAGCTTTTTTACAAGCTCGAACCTATCCAGTGACTAACCTTGTCTATTCTTGGTCATGGTTTGCATCATCTTGGTATTGAGTGAAGGTTTCGTATGAACTATAGCTGGTTCTTTTTGAAGTTCTGTTATACTCTATTTTGTTCGTATGAAACAAAGCAAGTTACTATGTTCATTTAGCTATTATGTTTGCTAATTATTAAATTTCTTCAAGTGTTTGTTTGAGCTTTTAATCTGTAAAGAAAATGACAAACCCGAGTGTAAATATTGGTATGGGAGATGACAATAGTAGAGTTATCTACCATAGATGATAGTCTTAAGAAACTCTGAGAAGCACTAACGAAAGACTTGATAAGGTGGCTAATCTCTTGATAGATTTGATTCAAGTTGTTCATGCATTAGCTTGCCGACCTATTGAAGCCTTGCAAAACCCCCTACAAGCTGCTCAACCTGTTAAATGTCAAAACTCAACTTAGCCAGTTCGAGGTAGAGGAGTTGGTAGACAAATGAGGAGAATGATTGATTTGGCAAACATGGGAGACGGGGAAAAGGAAGAGTATTTTGAAGAAAAATGTATACAAGTCCCCAGAGCATCTGACCCTATGAAGCTTTGGATTCTAAGTTTTATTAGATTTGGGAATGCTGATGAATATTTGGAGTAAGAAGAGAAAGTAGAGGGTATTTTTTATTATAATTAGTACAAGGATTACGAGAAAGTGAGAACCGTTGCTGTTGAGTTCTCCGAATATGCCGCCATATAGTGGAAGAATTTTCAAGCTATGAGGAGGTGAGAGGGATATTGAGAGATTAATGCATGGCCTGAGATAAAGAGAATATTGAGAAATAGATTTGTATGGAAACATACCTACAAGATACTTTTACTCGGCTTCAAGAGTTGAAACAAGAAAGCCAAACAATTGACAAGTATGTTCAGGAATTTCAAATGTTCATAATCCAATGTGAAGTGGAGGAGTTCCCAATGCAAACAATCTCTAGGTTGATCGTGGGATTGAGATGTGATATTTGGGAATTGTAGAACTCTATCAATTCAAAATAATGGATGAAACCATCAAAATAACCCAGTGAGTAAAGAGGCAAAGAAGGAACTAAGTACCGGCCAGGATGTTAACTAGCCAACCTGGATAGGCGAGTCACCGAGCTCAATTGAATATCGAACTGAGCCGAAAGATGGATATTTAAGCCAATTAGAAAGACCAACTTGACGTTGAAGTGCCAACCCGAACTTATGAGAAGGGGTAAGGATTAAGCAAGCCAAATCAAGTGCTTTAAGTGCCAAGGGTTCGGACATATAGCTACTTAGTGCCTGAATCAATCGATAATGGTCATCAAAGGAGACATCTTGAAGCTAAAGGTAAATAGTATAGATAAGGAACCTGAGGAGGAGGAAATCCCTATCGAGAAAGAACTAATTGAAGAAGATATGTTTGCTGAGGACTTAGACTAATTGATTATGGTTATCTGACACACAATAAATATGGAACCCTCACGAGAAGAGGAGCAGAGGGAGAATCTATTTCATATCACGTGTAAGTTGAATAATCAGCTATGTGCCTTCATTATAGATAATGGAAATTGCACCAATGTGACATCGACCAATCTTATTTCAAAATTGAAGTTGCTGACTGTTGCACATCCAAAACCATATAAGTTGCATTGGTTGAGTGAAAAAGGGGCCCTACATGTCATTCGGCAAATACTACTACCAATTACTATAAGGAGTTACTCTGACCAAAATCTCTATGATGTACTGCCTATATGTGCTTTCCACGTGTTACTAGATAAGCCTTAATTGTTTGATTAGAGAGTTATCCATGACGGCTAAAGGAACATGTATATGTTTGAGAAGGATGATTAGAAGATTATACTAAACCTAATGTCGCCGAAGGAAGTTAATAAATTGTAGAAAAAACTTGCTTGCGGATTGAAGAAGGCTCTAGTGATGAGTATCACCGAGCTTTGAGAGACCGTCAATGTTGACAAACCGACTCTTACGTTGGTCAGGCGCCTATTAGAAAAGAAAGAATGGGGTGAACTACCTTAGGAAATCAAAGAGTTGCTAAATGAGTATGTCAACCTATTCCTAGAACAGTTACCTAAGGGGTTACCCTCTCCTCAAGGCATAGAGTACTGCATTGACTTAATACCAGGCGTCGCATTGCCAAATAAACCAGCCTATCGGATGAATTTGGAGCAGGATTTTGAGCTCTAATGTCAAGTTAATGATCTGTTGGAGAGAAGATATGTTAGAGAAAGTCTCAAGCCTTATGCTATACCGGCACTTCTAGTGCCGAAAAAGGATGGAACCTGACAAATGTGTATCGACAATTGAGCAGTGAATAAGATTACGATCAAATATAAGTATCCAATCCTGAGGTTAGAAGACAAGTTGGATGAGTTGAGAGGAGCCAAGGTCTTTATTAACATTGACCTGAAGTTTAACTATCATCAAATTCGCATAAGGCTAGGAGATGAATGGAAGACTGTGTTTAAAACTCCGCATGGACTCTATAAGTGGATGGTCATGTCATTCAACCTGTCGAATGCCCTAAGAACTTTCATGCAATTGATGAACTACGTGTTAAGACATATGATTGGAAAGTGTGTCGTAGTGTACTTTGACGATATACTGGTCTATAGTGCCAACATGCCGAGTTACTGTGAGCATCACTAAGCCATATTGAATATTCTCCATGCAAAGAAATTATTCGATAACTTAAAGAGTATTGCTTTTGCCAAGAGGAAGTGGTCTTTTTAGGCTATGTAGTCAGTGAGGGGAGGCTTATGAATGGATGACAAGAAGATCCGAGCAGTTGTAGACTGGTGGACTCCTGCTACTTGTGTCAATATAAGAAGCTTCCATAGACAGGATTAATTCTAGAAACAATTCATCAGGAATTTCAACACCTTTGCTACACTACTTACTAAACTAATAAAGAAAAATACCAACTTCTGATGAGGAGAAATAGAGGAGGGGAACTTTGCCGAGATAAAAGAAAGATTAACCTTCGCCTCGATGTTAACTCTACTAGACTTTGAAAAATATTTGAGCTGGAATGTAACGCATCAAGCATTGGAATAGGCGCCATCTTAATGCAAGAAAGTCGATCGATTACCTTCTACAATGAGAAGCTTAGAAGACCTCGGTTAAATTACTTTATGTATGATAAAGAATTCTTAGTACTAATTTGAGCACTATAAGTAATGCAGTATTATCTATTATCGAGAGAGTTTATCATCTTCACTAATCACGAGTCTCTAAGGTATCTCTAAAGCTATATGAAGTTGTTTAAGTGATAGGTGAGATGGGTAGAATTCTTTGAGGGATTTAATTTTGTAATAAAATATAAATAAGGAAAGAGCAATGCAGTTGTAGATGCTCTTTCAAAAAGACATACGCTTCTAAATGAACTGCAAACCCGACTATTTGGATTTATAAGTATCAAAGAAGAGTATTCTGAGAATCTATACTTTGGACCCATAGTTATGCGATGTGTTAATGGAAGAATAGTAGACAAATATCATGTGGAGGATGATTACTTGATTTGAGGTGAAAAATTATGTATACCAACTTATTCCCTGAGGGAGCTATTGATCATGGAAGCCCATAGTGGAGGACTTGTAATAACCCATAAATCAGCAATCCAAACATAAACATCTGAATATTATGATAAAACCCTGTCCTTGCATAATTAGGATCGATAATTGATCTAGGTCATTTAGGAAAATAAATTGAGTAGGTTAAAAGCTTACAGGAAACACGATAACCCTAATTGAGGAATCCTCATACACGTGAAAGTAAAAAATATAATAAAATATCAAGAATATAATCAAGATAGGGAAAATTTGCTCCATATAAGACCCTAAAGTCGAGTTTAGGGCAACCGTACCTGAATTTAGGGTTTTCAGGAAAAGTATTTCAATTGAACCCAAACTTTATAACTAAAATAAAAAGGTTAGTTGAAGTAATTTGGTAAAGTTGGATTTTGAAAATAATTATCTGAAATCTCAATTTTTCTCCTAGAAGTATGATTACTTAATATAGTTTAAAACTGCTTAAAACCCCTAAAATTAAGCTCATAATGCGAATAGGACTTAAAAATAAGATAATTAAGCAATAAAAGAAAATAATATAGCATAATATACTATATAAGTATACACATATTTTTATGAGTATACCCGGTTATATAATAAATATACTCGTAAATTAACCTAAAATAATATAATTATGTATAATAAGCGATAGAATTGCAAAATTAAATAGGGAAAAAGTATCTTAAAAATAAAAGATATGCTAGAAACATGATTACACATATATAATTACTCATTACGTGTATGATATATATAGGATATATATCTGTATATTAACAAAAATCATTAAATACTAATATCAACTATCAAAATACCCTAAAATATTATCTAAAAATTATAAAAAAATAAAAAATGACTTGAAATATGATTGGATTGAATGTTGAGCAGCTTAAAAAGAATAACCAGTTGCATCAAAAGCAAATTTATAAAAAAAATTGACACCTCTTATTACGCGTTTTTCAAGAAAAATATTAAAATAAGTTACTTAATAATTAAAAAAAAAATCCAACCAACCTAAACTAATATAAATAGGACACTAAGACTCAGATTTAATATTTTAGTAACTAAGAAAACTTAAGTTAAATTCTGAAAAAAAAAATTAAGAAAATTTGATAAAAAATAGAAAAAAACAGAGCAAAAACTGAGCCTAACTAGTTCCCTAACCATTTGATGACCTGATGTGAAGCCCCACCGCCACCTAACAGAGCTACCACCAACTAGGTCGGCCGACAACCTCTTTTCGGCCAAAGGTGGCTAGAGCTCCAATGAACTCAAGTTCCAAGTTTCTGCCCTATTTTTCTTTATTTTTGAAAAATTATTAAATTAATTATAAAAAAATATGAAAAATTAATTTCTAGGTTATTTTAGATGTAATTTCATTTCATAAATTTATTAAAACAAAATTAGGAATATTTAATGTACTTTCTTAACAAATGTATTATTCATCCAAAATTTGAAATTTAAAATAAATACAATAAATGATGTAGTTTTTAGCTCAAAATTTTTGTGTAAGATACTTATGATATATAGATAATTTATATGTAACCCAATTTTTTATTTGAATATTCTTAATGTTTATTGTATTTTTCAGATTAAAAATAGCTCGAAAATAAGCTGAAATTGAGAAATAAATAGGAAATTATGAAATTAAATGATGAAATAAACATGTAACGATTTTTAGCAAATAATTGTAATGTTGGGATAGGTTGAAATCAATTTGGTGCAAAAAGGATATTAATTAAGTAATTTAGGATAATTTAAGGATAAAATCGTAAATACGAATATATAAGCGATAGATAGAAAACTTGAAACCAAGTACTAGTTGAATTCCACATATTTTTAGGAGTCTATAAAATTTTTTGGAGAATTATTTGATAATCCGAGCTATTAATTATGAATTTACGTAGTAAAATAGTTTAAATAACGAACCAATACTCAATTCTAATAGTAATAGGTTAAAATATGATAAACAGGTGACTAAAAACTATCTATTTATGGATTGGTCAGATCGGATAAAAATTATATTTTTAATATATTTAATTATATTTTAATAACCGGAATACGTTATAAAAATATCAGGATTAGATAGTACCTATATTATGGGTTATATTGACAAATTAGGTAAAATATAGTTTAATAAAATAAATTATGTATAGTATGATAATATTTGATTAGATATGTATAGCTGTGTTAAAAACTCGAATTACCCGTTAAAAGTTATCTCTAGAAATTAAGACTTATAATACATGTTGTTAAGTTTGTATAAGCCCAACAACACTATTTTTACTAAAATTGGATAAACCTAAGCAATATAACCTATATCTCCACAATATTACTGATTTGCATACTATTATAACTTTATCGTAATTGAAACGTAATTTAAACGATTAAAAGTATGTTTTGATACAATTGGAATGATATATTATACGTAATGGTATAATTGCATATATTATTAATACTTAATAACTTAACTTGATCGATATAATGAAACTATATATTATTGTATAATAAAAATAATAATATACTTTATATATATATATATATACTGCTTTAGATAAGATCTTAATAATTTCATAACTATCACAAAAATTAAATTTAGGTTTTGTATATATAGGACCTCCTAATGATCAGACTGTTGATGATATGAGTTTTTTCGAAGTAAGCGCTAGGATAAGTAAGTGGGATCAATGCTTTACCACATTTTGGGATATTATTTCAAAATATCTGGAGACCTTGGTATGTATTGGTTTGTGAATGTAGTTAGCTATTTGTGCATATGCAATACTTATGGTTGGGTTTCGATTTGTTGTAATGGGAGTTGAGCTCCATAATATGATTATTTTGTGAATGTTATTATTGAATTGTTTGAGCTTGGTTAATGACCTTAAAAAGATGAACTAACTCAAATTTGGCTTAATATCTAATTTGATATGCATCGTAACCTACTAGGGGTAACGACTAGGATTCTCGAGCTAAATACAAATTTCCTTCTATGAGGATAGTTGAAATGGTCCTTTTTCCACCTTTAGTCAAACTAAGTAATAGGAAAGGAGGTTGCGGCAAAGTTGGGGGCCGTGGTTCAAAGGTGGTCATGGGAGGAGGGTGTTCTTTATTGCACAAGCCCCGGTTTGGTTTCGATCCGTGAGTGCGTGACATCAATCTCCTTAACCTAGATTATAGCGGGGGAAATTTCTCTGGTTTCACAACGGACTGGATAACTTTGTACGATTACATTTGCTTATACATACATTGCATCTAACCAACTTGATTGAAAACTTCGATTATGATGTGCTGAACGCATACTTTTATCTCCACCTTCATTTACTGAGCAAGTTATCGCTCATTCCCCTATAGTTTGTTTTGCAGGTTTCAAATGACTTATAAGTACCTACCTAACACTAGAACCCTGGTAAATTGGGATGGGGGGCGAGATACAACAAAAAATGGCCGGTTATTGCCCTTAGTATTAACTTTTTATCTTTTAAAGAAAACTACACATGACTCCTCAAAGGGTTTAGTAGTTTTCAATATTTTGGTATATGTATGAAATGAAAGGTACCTGTGAGATTTATTACTATTTTTTTTATAAGGTTAAATGATAAGTTTATTATTACAAATTATTTCACAGAATTACTTTATAAGTTTATATCAAACAAGTATCAAATTGGACACTTCAAAGGGGTAGAGTTAAGTACGCCTTGTATGAACTAGGTATAAGATGGTAACTATGAGACGGTTTACATGGTAGGACTGTTACGACTTCACCTTTTCAGGGTATGATAGGACTCTCCGGACATTTTGGAGAAAAGACCTGTAAATTGTTGAATGGTCGATTCTTTTAGCCAATAATAAGGAGAAATGTGCATCGAGTTGTCGAAAGCTGTATCATATGCAAGAAGGCAAAGCGCCGAGCCAAAAAGGGGAAAGCAATGCCATTTCCTGTTCTAATGAAAACACGAATCGAATTAAGTATGGACTTTGTTCTTAGATTATTATAAACTGCCCAAGGTAAAGATTCTGTAATGGTTGTCGTGGATCAATTTAGCAAGATGGGATACTTTGTGCCCTACTCTAAAACTAACGATGCTTCAGTTATTGCTACTCTTTTCTTATAGGATATTATGCGGTTATACGGCGTGTTGAGGAATGTAGTTTCTGATAGGGACTCAAAGTTTTTAAGCCATTTCTGGAGGACCTTGTAGCGTTAAATGGAGACCAAACTATTATTTAACACTTCTTGTCACCCCCAAACTAATGGCTAAATAGAGGTGGTTAATTGCATTTTAAGATCACTACTTCGAGTTGCAGTGGGCAAGAACTTGGCTAATTGGGACATCTACTTGCTAGTGATTAAATTCGCTTACAACAGTACAGTGCATGACACTGCTAAACAAACTCCCTTCGAAGTGGTCTATGGTTTCATTCTTAAGTTACCCCTCAATCACACCCCTGTACTTATACTCATGCAAGAGAATCCTAACATGAGGGTTAGAGCATAATCCCTTCAGCACATCTATGACAAAGTTACTCAGCACATCGACCAAGTTGCTAAAAGAATGTGAGAGAAGACCAAGGGTAAGATGGCTAAACAATTCCTGTAAGGAGACTTGGTATGGCTGCATCTCAGTAAGGAACAGTTTTAGAACAAAAGGAGGAATAAATTATCTGCAAGAGTTGAAGAACTCTTCAAGATCATCTAGAAAATCAATGATAATGCCTACAGGTTGAAGCTGCCCGATGATTATGGGGTATCTAATACCTTCAACATTGCCGATCTTAGTCCCTATCAACTTAATAGAGAGTTAACCGAAGATTGTATGGATTTGATCTCAAATCCAAATCAACTCGGAGGAAATGATGGGAATCAGACTACGGGACCTTTAACCCGCAGTTGAGCCTGAGGACTGGAAGGCTTGATATGATAAATTCTCTTGTTTTAGTCGATTCCTATTGAAGCCAAGTATTTCCTTATCGATACGTTCTGCATGCCAAGCCGTGTGACTGCCTATTTCTCGTAAATAGTATGCCAAGAAGCAGAAGGTCGAGAGAACAACTAATCATAATTCTCACTTACGCTTCACCAATTACTTACTCATCATCACCTTTACCGAAATGACGAGAGAAAGACTCTGGACTAACTCAGTCACCCCTACTCAGACAAGCAAGCTGATTGTACTTTTTTTTATATATCTTCTAACAGTCTTGCCAATACAGTATCGCCATGTGTACAAAATAATGTGTAGAATCTGTTACATCAATGATTGTTTTTCTTGAATATTCATTTTACTATTTTGTATCTTAGACATTATTTCTTTAGGAAATACCCTTTTTATCTTTTCCCTTTTGGGCAAGTTACCCTAACTTATGGATATAAATACCCTTATAATTGTACCTACATTAGACAGATTATCATTAATACACTTGAGCATTTTTCTTTCCTTGCGTAAATACTATCTATTTACTCTCGGTATCACTCTTATCCTAACCCTTAAGTAAGGCTAAGTGGCGAGCAACCTCACCGGACCAATTTATACATCATATTGAATTGTACCGAGAGCCTTCAGAAGTTCCATTGATGCATCATATCCTCTAAAGCTATTAGTGAGTTTTTGCTTGCTCTTCATTTACATTTGTTCTTTTGTCCATTCCTCATCGCTTCTTTTTTTGAGTTTTCTGCAAACGTGGACCCATCTACCGACTAGCTTTGTTTGTTCTTGGTCACGGTTCGCATCACTTTTGCTAGTCCATAGTCATTAAGGCTATAAATGAGCTAAGTTGATGTAACCAAGCTTTTGAAGGCTTAGGCTTGGCTTGTTAAAAAATTAGCGAATTCGAGTCAAGCTAAGTCAAGCTTTTACCAAATCTAAAAATTATAGGTTTAAGCTCAAACTCATGAAGGAATATGAAGTTCAAGCTTTACTTGTTTAGATGAATGAGTTTGAGTTCGTTTACCTAAACAAACCTATACTTAAGCTCATTTAGATAACAAGCCTAAGCTTAAGCTTAAATTTAAATCAAAGAACAAAAATAATTTAAAATTTTCAAAATACACCTTTTTGATAATTTTTTTAATTATATTATTCTTATTCTTATAATCTCATATTATATATTTTTCATGTAATATAATTTTTAATATAATATATCGGTTCGCGAGTCTATTAATGAGCTCACTTATAAGCCTGTTAATGAGTCAACTCAATAACAGTATAAAACAAGTTTACTCTTGAGTTAGCTCGTGAGCTGAAGCTTGAATTTAAGCTTAGTTCGTTTATAAATTAAGTTTGAGCTCAACCAAGCCTAAAGCGAGCTGAGCTCGAGTTCGAGTAACTCTTTAGCAGCTCAACTCATTTATTACCTTAATTATTGTTGTTTGTTAGTGGACTTGGCTTAGTCTTTTGTATGTGTAGTTTGCTAAGGAGAGATCTGAGTGTTCTTTGACTCTATTGCCATTACTAGAAGTGGATTTGTCATAGACAATGCTAAATGTTTCTCTTAGATCTTTACTTGTAGAATCTCTAGGTAACCCAACATTATAGAGTAAGCTAATGGGCCTGAGATCTTCAGATGAACTTGCGCTGGGCATGCTTGAATAAGTGCACATTAGAGGTTGTTCTTAGATGGAGTTGTGATACTTAAGTTAGCTCATGAGTGCTAATAAAGTGTAATGCCCTGGGAACCTAAATGGGCATTACAACTTACCATATATCCCAGCTAGCCTGAGATATGTTAAAACTTCTAAGTCCACAAATCAATAAGCAATATAGAATCGTACCACAAATATTACATATAAACCACAAAAGAGTTGATAACTACATCCATTCATAACCTCATAGAAACTTGAAATATCCAACAGAGCTTAGAAGTGTATCAACTCATAACCAATAACATAAGATAAGTCAGGTAACTAAAACCTTAAGTATCAGAAGAGGAGTCCATCTCCTTAAAAAGAACATAACTCTCAACATAACATAATCCTCCAGCAAAATAGAAATCAAGTCTATCCTAGTCATTATAATAGTAAAGGTACTCGACACTATTCTTCTCCTGTATGTCATCAACAAACATCTCCTCATACATAAGGTAATCCTCAAATCCAGTAACTAAAAAAGAAAAGAATGAGCTAAAGCCTAATGCAGGTGCACAAAATACATGCAAATACTAAGCTCGATCATTCACATGCATAAAATGCAGATATAACAGAATAATAACAAAAAGCAGTTTGATTATCTTACATTAGGCCAATAAATAGAAAAACGGTATTGATAACCTCATTACATCTGATCTTTATTTACATATATAGGTGGATATAAATATAATTTTTGCCTTTAAGTCCTCTAAGGCTAAAGTCTAAAAACTTAATATTCTAGCTGTATTATCCCATGTGAAAGTTTACTAAGGAAACCCTGCATATAATCATCAATTGCCCCTCTAGGGATCTGCTACTATTGGCCTCTAGAGCGAGTGGGTTAAGTACAACCAACAGTTAAGATCATTTAAGCTGAATATATATTAGTCTGATTACATTTTAAGTCCTAACATGTACAACCATACAAGCAAGCCCCACATACCTGGAATCACTCCACAACTAAAAATAGGATTCTAATCTCACAATTCGAAATAAAAGCTCAGACCTCAAAAAGGGAAACCAAACACCACCACGAATCTAAATGAAAAGCAAGTAATATGTTAACTTTAAAGCACTCTATGACTAAGTTCTATCTAGGAGTTATCCATGAACCTATAATCTATCCAATTAAGGTCTTAAAAGAAAATCGTTGAATCAAATAATAATTCTAGAATAGAAATAGAACGTAATACGATTAAGCCAAAAGTTTGATATAACTATATAGGATTATTATAATCGTAAAGTACATTATATATATATATATAAGGAATAAGTAGACATGTGATTAGAGTAGCACAATATATAAATTATTGAATTGATATGGTAATAAAATAATAAGTACTTAATCGGAAAATATTATAATTTGTAGACTTTTGTAAGGTAGGACCTAACAAAATCGACATGTAAAACGAACATATAATACAAATAATACAATATACTATACCTTATGATACTATTGATAAAAATACTCAGATTGTAATGCCATCAATATTAATAATAATAGTATCATAGTGCACTAAATTGACACTTTGAACTTATTTATAAATTACAATCATTAACATAACTTTATAATTAAACAAAAAACAGTGACCTAACTTGAATATGATAGAAAACAAAAATTTAGCCCCAACATATATATTTATAACCAATACTTCAAAATACGATAAAAAATTTAATAGTAACTTTTATATAAAATAATATTATATAACATGATAATTGAATAACTTATTAATAGGAATCGAATATTGACAAATACTTATTTCTATACTAATAACAGAAAATAATATCGTATGTATACGGTATTGAACAAGAAATCGAAATTGCTTGAGAAATACAACTAAGATGGAAACATCTAATGATGATGAACAAGAACCTATCATAAACAATAATACAGAAATTATAATCCATAAAATAATATACTTAAATAATTAATTAATAACATTTACTGCGTTAACTTGGAATGTGTAGAAAATGGAAATAACTTAAATTAATAGGGAGACCGAGAGCTTAAACTGTTTAGGGATTGAAAAATTGAAGCCACAGGTTAGATTGGATAGGGACGGGGTAAGGTTTTTAGCATGTGACGCAATTTGGCTAGGAATTATTAATGAGCATATGAGTTAAGGGAAGGGAAATTGAATTTAGGAAAGGGGCAGGGGCTTCTATAAATTAAGGAAAAACGAGATTAAGAGAGTAGGGTGGGGTTCGGTTGCTTTAAAAAGGAATAGGGAAGGGGAAATTGAATTGTGAGAGAGAATGGAAGGGGATTAGTAGCTAAGAGATGAGTTTTAAGGGTGGGGTTTGGCCATTAGTGAGAGGAGGGTCTGAAAAAGAAAAGAATGCTAAGAGATAGAGGAAATGTGATGATGAGGTGAGAGAGAAAGTGAGAGCCGAGAGAGAGAAAAACATTTGTTTACCTTAACTTTCTAGAATATAGGGTGTATTTATATAGAAAAAGAAAAATAAAGAATTAGTTAAAATAACAATATATTGTTTTTAGGATAACAACTCATATATAAAATATTGTAATGTAATTATTAATAAAATCCTTATACTTTATACATAAAATAAAATTTAGTATACTTAATGTGTACGTAAAATAAGAGTTTTAGAATAATTAAAATGGGACCTTAATTTAGACTTCTATACTAAAAGGTACACTTTAAATTGAAATTGGAATTGCTTGAAGTTTACTAAACAAGTGATTAACTACTAAGAAGCGAGTTCTATCGATACTGCCATAAAGAGTTTTATGATTACATTACTAATCTAATTAGGATTTTTCATTCTTCCTCCTTAAAAAAATATTTTCATCCTGAAAGTTTACCTTAACTTAAGAACAGTTTTAGATACTTTTGCCTCACGTCATCTTCCAACTCCCAGGTGGCCTCACACTCTGAGTGCTTCTCCCAATAGACCTTTACAAAGGGAAGCGATCTCCTTCTCAACTCACGAACCTTCCTATCAACGATCCTAATAGGTAAACTAGAATTTGCCATAAACTTATTTAACAGTAACATGTGGAAAACATTATGTATTCCTTCCAACATTACTAGCAAAGTTAACCTGTAAGCTATCTTTTTAATTCGTTCCAACACTTTAAAAGAACCAATAAACTTGGGGCTTAATTTTCCTCTTATCCCAAACTTTGCTATACCCTTTACTAAAGAAACCTTTAGTAAGACTTAATCGCCAACTTGGAACTCTAAAGGCCTTCTTCCTTAATCCGTATAACTTTTTTGTCTATTTTGAGTTGTTGACATCCTTTGCTAAATGATCCTGAGTTTGTCGATGGTTTCTTGCACCAAATTTGGACCCAAAAACTATCTTTCTCCCACCTCATCCCAATAGATAAGCGAGCTGCACTTCTTCCCATACAAAGCCTCATAGGGTGTCATCTAAATCGTCACCTAATAGTTGTTATTATTGGAAAACTCAATTAAAGAAAGGTATTCATCTCAATTTCCTTCGAATTTCAAAACACAAAATCTCAATATGTCTTCAAGAATTTGAATAGTCTGCTCAGACTATCCATCAATTTGATGATGAAAAGCTGTATTGAACCAAAGCTTGGTACCCAACTCTCTTTGCAGACTCCTCTAAAACTTACTAGTGAACCGAGTATCCCTGTCAAAAGTTATTGTCACTGGTACTTCATGGAGTTATACTATGTGCTAAATATAATCGCCAACCTAACCAAAGTATAACTCATATTAATTGGTATAAAATGGGCTAACTTAGTTAATCTATCAACTATCACCTAAACTACGTCATGCTTATCCTTATTCCTTGGAAGGTAAGTGATAAAATCCATAGTGATAAGTTTCCACTTCTACTTAGGCATTAGTAGGGGCTGTAATTCTCCTACTGACCTCTTATGCTCGAACTTAACCCTTTGATAAGTAGAACATTGTGAGACAAACTTTGCTATATAACGCTTCATGTTTCTTCACTAATAGTGACACTTCAAATCCTTATACATCTTTTTGCTCCTAGGGTGTATTGAGTATGCCGAATATTGAGCTTCTTGCATCACTTCCCTTTTTAATTATGACTTCCTTGGCAAATACAACATTATTCCATACCGTCAAATCCCTTCAGTGTCTAACATGAACTCAGGTGCCAAACTAAGTTCCACTTTACCTTTTAAGTTTTGGATTTCTTGATCCTCCATTTGTACAGCTTTGATCTGGTCCATTAAGGTTGGCTAAATGCGTAAACTTGCTAATCTTGCCCTGACTTCACTAGTTACAACCTCTAAGTCCATCAACTCTAACCACCTACGTTGTCTTATGTTTAGCTCTTTTTAAGTGAAGATATACTTCAAGCTCTTATGATCCGTGAATATTTTACAATTTCTGTCGTACAAATAATGTCTCCACAACTTCAAAGCCAAAACAACTGTCGCTAACTTTAAATCATGAGTTGGGTAATTCTTCCCATAAGGCTTCAATTGCTTAGAAGCATAAGCGATCACCTTTTCATCTTACATCAACATACAACCTAAGTCTTGTCTTGAAGCGTTGTTAAAGATAGTGAACTCTTCCTTACTCTTAGGTAAAGTCAACATTGGAGCTGTACTCAGCTTTTCCTTCAACTTCATAAAACTAGCTTCACATTGGTCATCCCACTTAAACTTTATACCCTTTCAAGTTAGCTTCATGAGTGGTGTTGCTATCTTGGAGAAACCTTCCATAAACCTTTGATAATACCCTACCAAACCCAAAAAGCTTCTAATCTTAGTTACTGACTTTGGTCTTTGCCAATCTACTACTGCCTTTACCTTTGCTGAATCTACAGATATCCCATTCTTATCCACAACATGGCCTAGAAACACCATACGTTCAAGCCAAAACTCATACTTGGAGAATTTTGCAAACAATTGTTCTTCCTTTAATCGAGTCAAAACTATCTTCAAGTGCTCCTCATGCTCTTCCTTACTTTTAGAATAAATCAATATATTATCTATAAACACAATAACAACCCTATCCAAAAAGTCTTTGAAGATCCAGTTCATCAAATCCATAAAGGCTGTTGGGGCGTTACTTAGCCCAAAGGGCATCACAAGAAACTCGAAGTGTCCATATCTCGTCTTGAAGGCGATCTTTTGGAAGTCCTCCTCTTTTACCCTCAATTGATGATTACTTGACCTCAAGTTAATCTTAGAAAACACTTAGGCTCCCTGTAATCGATCAAATAAATCATTAATCCTAGGGAGGGGAGACTTATTCTTAATAGTAATTCAGTTTAAATCCTGATAATCAATACAAAGCTGCATATTCCCATCCTTCTTCTTAATGAACAAAACTGGAGTTCGCCAAGGAGAAATACTCCATCTGATAAATGCTTTTTCCTACAAATCTTGTAACTACTTCTTTAACTTTACCAACTTAACTGGAGCCATCCTATATACTTGCTTTAAGATCAAACCAGTCTCAATAACTAAGTTAATGCTAAACTCAATCTCCCTCTTAGGTGGCAACCTTGGTAACTTATTAGGAAATACTTCAATAAACTCATTTTCTACGAGGGTATGCTCTAACTTCTTGAGTTCTTTACTTTCCAAAGACAAAGCTGAAATCCTCTTATTTTCCTACAATTCATAAGTAAGCAACTTAACTGGCTTCTAAGCATTCAGTTTAAAGCTGAACTCAGTCCCATCATTTAGTGCGAAATGCACCATCGTATTACAACAATCTATGATAGCTCGTTATGTAGCCAGCCAATCTATACCGAGAATTACATTAAATTCATACATATTCAAAACCAGAAAATCTACTGGCAAAACTTTACCCTCAATCTCCACACTGACTCCTCTATAAATCTTCTCTAAGGCTTTCCTAACTCCCAAAGGTGTACAGACATTCAAAGACCCAACCAAAGACTTAGGAATTAAGCCACATGCATGCATAAACATTTCAAAAATGTAAGAATTTGAGGCATCAGTATCAAACAACACATAAGCATTGTAGGAATAGACCAGTAGCGTACCGTAGCGGTATCCTCATTAAGTAGATCTTAATGCTGCTGATGGAGTGCAAAAACTCTTGCTAAAGCTCTTTGTCTTTGTCTCGGTCATCCAGTCTGTTGTTACCTAGTCTAAACTTTTTTTGGAGGTCTAGTAGTCTATCGTCTTGATATAGTTCGACCCCTTATAGGCTCCTCTATATAATCTGCAGCAAGGTGTCCCCTTTGAGTACAGATATGATAGAAGGAGAGTAGTATAGACTTGTTGGTGCAATCTTTACTAAAGTGACCAGTCTTCCTACATAAAAAGCAAGCACCCTTTGGCCATTTACAAGATCTAATCTTGTATGGTCCATAATATCTGGGACACTTAACAACTAAAGGTACTTGTACCAAAGGAGCTAGGGTGGGGCTTTAATATGAACATAAGGAAGCGTTTGACTCATTGATCTAGTCATCATTTGAGGATTCTTTCCACTTCTTTGAACAACATCCCTAGGAGTAGGCCATTTTATAATCATAGAACTTAATCGAGTTGTTAGGGTGCCCTTCTTTTTCTTCAAATTCCCTTTCATGTGCTTCGCTTTCATCACATTCTCTGTATAAGTATCCAATTGAAAGGCATCAATAGCACTTTGCAACTCTAGCTCCAAACTAGCTAATAATCTACAGGCTCTGGCCCCATCATTTACTCTCATAGTTGGTGGTAAAAACTTGAACAAATGGCTCATCTCGGCCTCATACTCCTCAATTGACTTACAGCCCTGCTAACAGTTGAAATAAGCATCCTGCAAACAGTTTGATGCATCTACGAGGTCAAACATACAGAGAAACACTACAATGAAGCGAACTGAAAAGAATAAAGAAAAAGCTAGCAAAGTCCAAGTAATTACTAAATGGATATGACATGTCACCAAATCCTACTCAGCCAACAATCCTTCGAATATGACATACCAGTTCGAATTGAAGGGTTACTTGCCACTACTCCTTACTAAAAGGAATAGATAAGAGCTAAATGATAATGAGAACACTAAGGTTACTCAAGTGAATAATTATGTATTAAAAGTTGGATGATTTTGTATACAAGAAAGTGGGAGTTTATATACCCATCCACTACGGTTAATTTACATGTATGAAAAGACAAAAGAGTATTTTATACTAGGTTACATAAGATATACTAAAGGGGCTAAAAGAGATAAAGAATATTCAGTACGAAAAAAAAAGGAATCATTGTAGAATGTTGTATCAGAAGATACGTGTCACTTAGAGGCTAGACATTAGGAATATGATACAACTTAGGCAGAAATAAGAATGCGTTACAGTCATGGACTGACTTGATCTGGATCAGGTCAGGAGCCATTCAACCTCGCAAAAAGGTTAGCTCTCTTGAAGTCAGATGCCAGCGGATTAAGTCGGGAGCTTGGCTCAGTTGGTTCTGGCTTGTCTTCCGGATTAGGATTTTGCCATTGGGTAAGAGCATGTTGAATACACATGAAGATTTGGCAGACAGGTCGGCTAGCGATTGGATTAGGATAGGAGTCCTCATCTCAGCTATGGCTTAGAGTCAGTATTTTCTATACGAACCCTTGGAGTCCTTGAGCTCGACTTCTTATGATCAGCCTAGGGGATTGATTCCTATCACGGTCCCTCACATTGGTAGGGAAAAACTTAGCATAAAATAGATTCTTAAACTCTGGCTAAGTAAGTGGCCCCTCAGTCCTCTGGGGCTCACTAGCTCACCAAATAGTAGCAGTACCCTTAAGTTTAAAAGCAGCATAATCAACTTTCCTATCATCAAGCACATGGAAGGCAGCAAAGGCACTCTCACAATCCTCCATCCATCTATCAGTAGCAAGAAAGTCCTCACCCACGAGTTACAATCACTGACCTATTGAACAAATTTGTCAAAGATGATGACTTTCTTTCTAGGAGTAGTTTGTTGAGCCAATACCCCAATAAGATAATTCATGGTCTCAGGCAGCATAGCAGCGGTGTCAAGAGCCTGAGTTTACTTAAGTTGGTCCCTTTGATCTCCAATATCTCTTTGAGAACTTAAGCTAGTCTAAACTCTAACACCTCTTGAGTATGGCAGGCTAGGAGAAAACGCATCACGAGGGGTATCTTATCCTTTAGAGAAAGAAAAACTCGGTCTGATAACTTGTTTAAGAGGCATACTATAAGAAGCAAACAGGAAACAAGACATAACATAAAGAAATTAGTTAAAGGAGGGTAAGCTACTTAGAATTTTAATATAAGACAACTAGAATGACATTTGTTAACAGCACAAGAACCTTTAGTAACCACAAACCAACTTTAGTACAAAATTTAGCAACTTTAACTTGATAGATCAATCCTTAGTCTACTACAATTTATACTTATCTAGAACTCAAATCCATTATTACTCTTCTAGGATTCCCCAACTTTTATTTCTGATACCACCGAAAGCTGTAATACCTTGGGACCCTAAATGAGCATTACAACCTACTTAATATCCTAACTAGCCTGAGATATGTTAAGGCTTTTAAATCCACAAATTAATAAGCAATATAGAATCATACCACAAATATTATTATAAACCACAAAGGAGTGAGTAACCGCATCCACTCATAACCTCATAGAAACCTGAAATATCCAATAGAGTTCGGAAGCATATTAACTCATAACCAATAACATAAGATAAGTTAAGTAACTAAAACCTCAAGTATTAGAAGAGGAGTCTATCTCCTCAAGAAGAACATAATTTTCTATGTAACATAATCCTCTAGCAAAACAGAAATCAAGTTTACCTTAGTCATTATAATAGTAAAGGTACTCAACACTATCTTCCTCTTGAATGTCATCAACAAACGTCTTCTCATAAATAAGGTAATCCTTAAATCCAATACCTGAAAAAGAAAAGAATGAGCTAAAGCCCAATACAGGTGCATAAAATACATGCGAATGCTAAGCCTGATCATTTACATGCATAAAATGCAAATATAGCAGAGCAATAACAAACATGAGTTTAATTATCTTACATTAGGCCAACAAACAACAAAGAAGTATTCATAACCCTGCTACACTTGATCTTTATCTACATACACAGGTAGATATAAAGATACGTTTTCCTTTATATCCTTTATGCCTAGAGTTTAGAGTCTAAAGTTTAGAAACCTAATATTTTAGCTATGTCATCCCATGTTAAAGTTCACTAGAGAAACCTTGCACATGATCAATAGTTGGCCCTCTAGGGATTTGCTACTGCAGACTCCTAGAGCAAGCAGGTCAAGTACAACCAACAATTAAGCTCATTTAGACCAAATATATATTAGGCCAACACCATACAAGCAAGTACTACGTACTTGGAATTACTCTACAACCGAAAATAGGACTCTAATCTCATAACTTGAAACAAAAGCTTAGACCTCAATAAGGGAAACCAAACACCACCACAAATCTAAATGAAAAAGAAGTAATACGAAGTACCTTATTATTAAGTTCTATCTAGGAGTTATCTATAAACTTATTATCTATCCAATCAAGGTCTCGAAAGAAAATCGACAAATCAAATAATAATTCCAGAATAGAAATAGAATGTAATACGATTAAGCTAAAAGGTTGATATAATTATATAGAATTACTTATTCATAGTAAATTGTAATATATATATATATATATATATAAGAAAATAATAAGTGGATACGTGATTAAAGTAGTAAAATATATAAATTATCGAATCAATATGGTAATAAAATAAAACGTACTTAATCGGAAAATATTATAGTTCGTAGACTTTTGTAAGGTAGGACCTAACAAAATCGACACGTAAAAACGAACATACAATATAAATAATACAATATACTATACCCTCACGATACCATAGATAAAAATACTTAGATTATAATATTATCAATATTAATAATAAGGCATACTAATAATAAAATAATTTCATAGTACACGAAATTTACACTCAAATTTATGTATAAAATATGGTTATTAACATAATTTTATAATTAAACAGAAAATAGTGACTCAACTTGAATACAACAGAAAACATAAATTTGGCGCCAACATATAGATATTTATAACCAATACTCCAAAATATGACAAAATATTTAACGATAACTTTTATATAAAATAATATGATAATTGAATAACTTATTAGTAGGAATCAAATACTAACAAATACTTGTTTCTACACTAATAACAAAAAATAATACCCTATGTATACGGTACCAAATAAGAAATCGGAATAGCTCACAAAATACAATTGAGATGGAAACACTAGATGATGACGAATAAGAACCTATCATAAACAATAATACAAAAATTATAATATGTAAAATAATATACTCAAATAATTAATCAATAACATTTACCGATTTAACTTAAAATGTGTAGAAAATGGAAATAACTCAAATTAGCAGGGGGGCTGAGAGCTCAAATTGTTTTGGGGATTGAAAAATTAAAGCCACGCATTAGATTGGACAGGGACGAGGTGAGGTTTCCAGCATGTAGCCAAGAATTATTAATAAGCATATGAGTCAAGGGGAGGGAAATTGAATTTGGGAAAGGGGTAGGGACTTTTGGAAATTAGGGAAAAACGAGATTAAGAGAGTGGGGTAGGGTCCAATTGTTTTAGAAAGGAATAGGGAAGGGCAAATTAAATTATGAGAGATAATGGAAGGGGATTGCCAATTGAAAGTGTGGGGTCTATCCATTAGTGAGGAGAGGGTTTGAAAAGAGAAAAAATTGTTGAGAGAGAGAGGAAATGTAATGATGCTGTAAAAGAGAGGGTGAGAGCCGAAAGAGAGAAAAACATTTGCGGCTGGGGAAAAAAATAAAATAGGATTTAGGGTAGGGTTTTAAGGTAAATTATTCTAGAATGTAAGGTGTATTTATATAGAAAAAAATAAAGAATTAGTTAAAATAAGAATATATATATATATATATATATAGTGTTTAAGTCAATAACTCATATCAAAATATCGTAATATATAGTACTAATAAAATCTTTATACGCTATATGTAAAATAAAATTTAGTATACTTAATGTGTACGTAAAATAAGGATTTTAGAATAATTAAATTGAGACTTTAATTTAGACTTCTATACTAAAAGGGTATACTTTAAATTGAAACTGGAATTGCTTAAAGTTTACTAAATGAGTAATTAACTACTAAGAAGTGAGTTCTAACGATATTAACTTAAAGGATTTTACGATTACATTACTAATCTAATTGGGATGTTTCATAAAGCTTTACACAAGTAGGAAGAATGTTTTGACGACTAAAGGTAGGACTAGCTTGAGGGACTAAGAGAGAATTATTGTATAAAAGGGCGGTGAAACTCTTTAAGATGAGGAGCCAACAAGTTAGAGGCTCGAAGTCTACTACCTTGGGTGTAGTATACTAAGATGATGAAACTTCCCAACAAGGGTCTAAGCATAAAGGCAAACTTAGAGTCTTGTGCATGTCTCTTCTTATTTGAGGCTTTCAAGGTGCAATATGTCCTTTATCCTTAAAATGCATCATAAATAGTGTGACTACGATTATGCTTAGTTTCCTGACCATGGTGTCCACTCTTTTGTCTAAGCACTAAGAAGGTTGAGGTTAAAGGTGCTTTATTTGAGGCACTGTTGAAGGGGAATTGATGGGTTTGCTTACCATGGGTCTTTTTATCATGCCCAAAACTAGGAAGTTGTAACAACTTTATCATGTAAATCAACCGAAGCTAGAAACTAGTCATATTAGCCGCTAATATAGGTGTAGCTCACATTAGGCATATACCTCTCCATAGCTTTGAGTCATTTAATTTGGTACTTATTTGGTATGAACCTGTGATGTAATTTTTCAAAATAGCTTTTGAAAGAGATTTTTGCAGTATAAAAGCTTGAGAAGAAATCAAGTTTTATGAATAACTTTAGAAAATGACATAATAAGGATCTATAATAATCCACAGGTTTATAGAACATCGTATGATTAACAGTAGTTGATAACTAGAGGGTTACTTGAAGGGACCCTACTAGTTTCCCTAAAGGTTAGTATAGTTAATAAACAAAATAAGAATTTAGCCAATTCGTCTTGAATCTTACTTCCCGACCCTATTCTTTACTCTTCTGGAACTTCGAATAGCACTGGTGTATTTATTAGAGAACCTACAAAATAGCTATAAGGGATAAGCGGCAACTTGCTTAATAAATAAAACAGAGATAATAACACATATTTGACACCAAGCAACTAGGGTTTTCAAACAAGGTTAGTTAGATGCAATACATGTTCAAACATATACCATCGCATGACATTGACTGGTCTGTCATGAGATTAGAGAAATTGCACTTGCTTTAATCTGGGTTGAGGAGTTTAATGCTATGTACTTTGCTGATCAGAACTAAACCGAGGCCTATGTAATGAAGAAATACGCTATGCTCAAGAATTCATTTCAAACTATGGTCCTCGATCTTGTCGTGACCTCTTTTCCAAGCACTTAATTTGACTAAGGGTAAAGAGAAGACAATTTTAACTATCTTCATTGAAGGGTCTATATTTAGCCTAAGAATCTTAATCATTCTCCTAGTAGGTTGTGATGCATGTTCGGTTAGAAGTTAGGCTGAGTTTGAGTTAGTTTTCTTTTTGAGGTGATCAAGCAATTTTATATATTTCAATCTACCAACATCATAAAGCAATCGATAGAAAGTCCAATGCTCTAAATAGTATTACTATATGCAATCACACACGTTGCATACACATATCCACTATCATATAATCATAGACAAGGCATATGTATTAAGGTCTCCAAATATCATTAAGTAATACTTTAAAGTGTAGTAATGCACTAATCCCACTTACTTAGATAAGCAATGCTTGATAATCTTTTATATGGGTCTTATTCGCTTTAGTTTCCCCTAAAATATTCAATACAATGACTTTAATTTTACTAAATATATGGTAAATGAATTTATTTAAATAATTTAAGTGTGGTTATGACTTATCTTTAGTAAGCCGTGTAAGATTTGTATTGATTTCAAACTTGTTATTGAAGTCTTTGAACAAAGTTTTGAAAGCTCGCCTAATACCCAATTTTGATCTCAAAACCTCCTGATAAAGTCTCTGGATGAGTATCTTTAGACTAGTAACCCTCCATTTAAATCTCTGATGTTATTCTAGTTATATTGCTTGCTCCAAACAACTATTTAAACAAGCCTCTAAAGTTATTTCCTTTAAGAATTTTACGCCATTCAATCCTCAGATGAAGTCCTTGCAGCCATTTCAATTGCATCCCCCTTACCAAATATTTCCTATACCAGTCTTTGATAGGGGCATAGTTAAATTTCCCTTGTTATCCAAGTTTTTGATATAACCTCCAAATTAAAGAATCAAAATTTCTTATTTACCAACCAACCTTCTAAAGATGTTTATGAGATGATTTCATCCAAGCCTTCTAAATCAGCCAACCCGCTAGTCAAGTCTCTGAACCTAATATAATCACCTTTTTTTTTCCTCAAACAACTCTTTAAATGAAGCTCTAATATATTTAGAGTTAAATTCTTTTCATTCACTAACCTTATGAACATATTTCTAAAGTCATTACAACCATACTTCTTTTATGAAACATTGTCATAACCAAGACCCTGACATTATTATATTCAAGATTCTTGCACCAGTTAACCTTTTAATTAAGTATTTGTACCAAAATTTTAAGTTACTCTTTTACAAGATCAATTATCTGAAGAACCCTCTGAATAGATCTAATTATAAGTTTATCTCGAGTGATTCATTCCAACATCATGTTTTTGATTACATACATGTTAATACATGATTGTTTAATAGGTTCATCATACTTATTAACATCATATTACAAAAACTTTCAAACCCTCATTTTTCAACTTTAGTGTGTTAAGCCCATAACTAGTGGTAGGTAGGTGGTTCAGCTTTACTTCAATCTTCTTAACTCAAGATTATATCCTATAGTTAAATATAACTCATATGAACTCTAGAATTGGTACAAATTAATTTTCTCAAAGCTAATTACATAAAATCTCCCAAAAATATCTCTTTTTACTAAATATAGAGGCTAAAAAATTACTAAAAATTATGGGAAATATTTTTAGCCGAAGTCTTTTCATAAAATTCATACATGTAGTATAGAGAAGTTGTAAAAAAAAAAAATTGGTTTCAAAACAACAACAATAGAGTTATTTAAAATAATTTAAAAAATTGTTTGGTTTTACTCGATTTGTTAAGAAGGTTATATATCCGTTCAAAATTTTTGTAATATGATATTTTTCCCAAATAATAGGTACAAAAATATTTCTGAAGGGCTAGTTGGGTGCTGCCACCACTATTGGGTGATGTTAGTGGTTCACTTTCAGCATTTCTTTAAACTTACATTCCTTAAATTAGCTTGGTTTGTGAGGTTCATTTTGTATTTTTTCTATAAATTTCTTTTCACTTTTCTCCTCCTTATATTTTTCCCAAATTCCTTAAAGCCTGATGGAAGTCATGGAGAGGATTTAGTGATGTTTCCTAAGTTGGTGAGATGAAAAATGAATTCTCTCTCCTTAATTTTAGTTTAAATATTGCTTATCACCAGTTAACTAGGTGTCTTGATGTTGGATTCCTAAGTCTCTAGTTGTCTTAATTGTTGTCTATGCCTAATTCATGGAGAAAACTATTAGCTTAACAATTTTATAAGTTTTATGATTTTTCTTATTAATTTCTACCTAATTACTCATATTTATGTGTATTTTAAACATTTACGAGTATATAATTATATAATAATTGTATCAAAGGTACATATGTTATTTTTATATATTATTTTATGACATTTTATGATTTTAGAGTATAAATAATTTATCTTTAAAGTTTGGTAACTTTTTGTTACCTAAATCATGCGTCTATGGTGGGTAAATTTCCATATAATATAATTTAGTGAAATTGACTTTTTTAATCATATTATTAGTATTATTTTATATTTTTCTAATTTAGACTCATGGGGCATCCTTATCTAGCTCTTATGGCTCGTACATGAAATATTAACTATATCGGGTTACTCTTATGTACATCTTAGATTACTAACAATAATTATGTGAAACTATGGGGCTCATGCTTTTGTTAAGCTAGGTTTGAGCTTATAGCTTGAGTATGAAAATCTTATACTAAAAGGATTAGGAAATGGAAAAATGAGTATAATAACATAAGTAGTGGGGAAAAAAATACTAATTATGATAATAGCCTCCTAATTTTGTTAAATGTGTATTGTTATTAACTTTAAAATAACTATACATACTCTCGCAATTATTGAAAACCTTTAGGGATACATTCATTCCCCTTTTTCACCCTTTGGAAACTCTAAAGTAATAATAATAATAATAATTATTATTATTATAAAAAAGGAATTACAATAATAATAATAAAAAAAGGCCGTCAAAGGGGTAGCTATTGTAATTGTCCCTTACACTTGTTTTTGATTGATGAAAAGAATTGAAAGGGAAAAGAAAGTGGGATTTTCAGGGAGAGTTTCTTTATTTGAGAATGAAAGGAAAGGAGAATATAATTGATTTGAAAAGGAGAACTTTTCTTGTGTCCATAAAAAGGTATTCTTTCAAATTAAAAGGAATTAGTGAAGTTTACTTTAATATATTTAAAAAAAATGGACATTTTAAAGTTTTAAAGACTTTTATGAGATTATCTACGAATAATCTTTTATTGAGAACCTTAAGACTTATTACAACCTTCATGGATTGCGCAAAAATAACCTTAACCTACTACTACCCTAAGGAGGCTCAGAAAGACTATGGTTTGAACTAATTGATAGATTAGCTTGTCTTGACTCCTTCACTATAGATAAGTTTGAGGATCTCACATGATAAGAACCTATGGACCTTAATAGTTTGCTAGGTAGGCCCAAACTACATGTATGGAATGATAGAGTATTTTTGTCACTTTCCTATTTGAGAATGTATCTTTTTGAAAGATATACTTACTCATATGGGAGAGATTCATACATAAAAATAAGAGGAAATCCAAAGGTAAGACATTTTACACATACATATACATTATCTTAATCTTGATTTTCTATTAATTTCATAGACTTGTTGATTTTCTATTAATTTCATAGACTTGTTGAAATATCGGAATAGTTGTGCTTACTCATAAAATCGAGATGATAAACAAAATTTTGATAAAATTAAAAAAAAAAAATCTGTATTGCTATTTTTCCTCCATTTTCCTTTCTTCCTTTCTTATTGAACTTATAATTTTTCCTCCACTTTCTTTCCCCTTTTATTTATTTCTCCCATTTTTTCTCCCATTAATCCTTTTACTCTTTTGAAACATAGTGTATATTTTTTCTTTTATTAATTTGGACGCATAAATGCATTATTATTCATTATATTGTAGAGTTCAGTTTTACCACACTTGTTAAGAATTAAAAGTACATTCTTAAAAACAGTTTCATACTACTCAAAAGACAAGATTTTTTATTTTAAACCTAACCAATATATATTGCAAAGTGGTCAAATAAATTTCAAAGGTCACGTTTTTCGAGAACAAAGGGCTCGATTTGATGCATGCTGCAATTCACGCACGCAAAAACCTTTCTTTCTTTTTCTTTTACTTTTTTGTGTGAGTAGGTTCTGTTCTTAACCTTTTTAAGGAGTTCCCACTTTTTGTAGTTTGTTTGTACCCTCCCTCCCTCCCTCCCTCCCTCCCTCCCTCGTATCGGAATCCTCTCTGACGGCGATACCCCTTTTGTTAGCATATAACCCCCACCCATACCATTCATATATATATATAGCAAAGCAAAGCAATGTCCACCAAGGAAGAGGAGAAGAAGGTAGAAGAAGTAGAAGAAGAAGAAGAAGAAGAAGAAGATCAAGAAGCAGCCTTGGTGGCTCTCATCGAACATCGGACTAAAGAAGTCACTCATCTTCGCCATCGCATCACTTATTACACGTCTCAGGTTTTCAACTTCCCCTTTTCTCCTATTCTTTCAAATCATCGATCCCACTGCCAAACCCACTGTTAGAGCTTAGGAATCCATTCAAGGATGAGAGAATCCATCTTCTGTTTGATTTTTTTTTTCTCTTTTTCCTAGATATGTGTATTTATATGTTCGTGTGTAATGTAACAACGAGTTTATGACGACAAAGCCGAAGCTTTTTGTGTATTTGCACTGATAGATAACCATGTACGGGTCTCTTTAATCTCCTCTAAATATAGAAACAGAAATGGAGCTATAACTACAACTAGAATGGTGCGACCGTTTTGCATTTTTCAGAGATTTTCACGATTGTCATAATGAAAGCTTCGGGGTTGTTGAGTATCGTTGCAGTAATCTTAAGATATCACGGTACACGGTGGAAAGGCCATGACTTGTCGTGATGAACCAAGGGAACTGTCCATGGAAAATAAGAATAACATTTCTATTTTTAAGAAGAGGAATTGATTCCATTTACTTTCTATCAATTTTTAATGGAGGTTAACCACCTATACCAAAGGGTTGGTGGCTACTTTTTATCTCCTACTTCCACTTAAGGCCAAAAAGACACTGGTATGTGCGATCTTTTCATACAATTACTACAGCAAATAGAAAATAATAGTCCTGATTCCACAAAACAAACACACGTGGCATTTGCTTAATACTATGTTCATATGCTAAAAATCTTGAATTGATCTTCCACTGATTATTTTCCTTTCCTATCCAGCTTGAAGAGGTTGAGAAGAGGCTGCACGATACAAAACGCAAACTTGCTCGCCTACGAAACCAAGATAAGCAATCCTCTCTTGACAATGGGGTAGAGCCTCTCAAAGTGAAGGTTAAAGTGGAGGAGGATGGCACACCTGCTCGTGCTCCTATTCCCAAATCAAAGCTCTTCATTCCTTCTGCAAAATCAGATAGTTCCCCAGCTTCCACATCTGTTATGAAAACATCGAGTGCTTCTACCACGCGTGCAAGTCCAATGGTATCTGTTCACTCTAGAGGTGCCATAAATGCCAAGGGAGATCAGGAAGATGTCAAAATAAAAGATAGAGGGACCAAAAGGAAACTTGGTATCATAACTCATGTTCATAGATTGCTTTAGCTAAATTGTATCACAGCATACTGACAATTCTTCTTCTTTCAGTGCAAAAGGAACATAAAGAGTTGATACCATCCATTTGCAGTACCTCTTCACCTTGCACCATTCAGTGCCACACAAGCATTCAAATCAGTAGTCAACACAAGAGAAAACTAAGGACACTTGTACCTTGTCCTGTTAATGACACACTCTTTGTGACAAGGTATTTCGTTTTATTTTTTTTTTCATCTATGGACTTGGACAATCTTGGCATTTGAATTTTTACCACTGCTTGATGGACATTACAGTTGTAATCAGCTTGTGCAGACCTTTTGAAATTTGTCATGCTTTTTGATCCTAGTAAGGTGGTTTCTGATTTTGATTGGGAATAGGGTTTATTGAGATGAGAAGTATTTTGTATGTAAGCACTGAGAGGATGTTAAGCCTTTTATATTAAGTATATAAGGTATTACAAAGCCATATTTATTCTGCTTTATATTCAGTGCAGAAGGTGCTGTGAAGCTGTATTTGTTCTGCTTTAATTTTTTAAAGCTGATTTTACAAAATCTCTTGTATTATTCTGAATCCAATCGGCTAGTAATTTTATAAATTCATATTTATTGTTCTCTCATAATTACTTTTGTGGCTATCTCTATGTATTAGAAGTTTAAATCCAAAGTTCTCTGAAAGATAAGTCATAACTTGGTTTTTGCTCCTTTTTTTTTAGACATGTTTGAGTAATATCTTTCATTTTTCAAATTTTTGGTTTTGCAGTGCATTGGATGGACTAATTAACTTCTGGCAAATTCAAGGAAAAGGGTAACTTGGCGGACTTAATTCTCTCTTATTCTCTTGCTTTTAGATACATTCCACTACCATTTTTTGGAAAGGGATATCGTAGATGATGTCAAACTAATGATTTTATATTTAGTTCTTTCTTTCTTCGTGTGCTTATGACTATGATATGCCTCTAGAAGTTAATTTCTGCTACTGAATGGCCAAGTTGCATTGAACGCTATATGTCAGTGTTAGATGGGTGACAAGTGGGGATTGTGGGAGCTATGAGCTTAGGTATTCTCAGTCTAGCTTCCTGTTTATGGCACTAAATTTCCCGACAATGAATGGTAATCCCTTTTTCACTGCTAATCTTAGTTAACATAAAATCCTTTTCCATCCACTAGCAATGAATGAGAGAGTTAAGAAGGAGCCCGTTGAGCAGTCCGTCCTTTACTTGTGAGAGTTCAATTGGCCTGTTCTTTCAGCAAAGAGCCTTATGACAGTTCTGAAATCCATCATTCCTCTAGCTATGGTCATATAGCTGGATCTACAAGGATCCATTAGATACTATCTACTTAGTGGTAGAATTGCTACAAGACTATTTGGTAGTAAGTTTAAGCTGGATTTATTTTAGCACCCACCTTAAATGACATTTTTGGCAAATAGAAATGTGATTTGCATACGCTGGTGGATTGATGTGGAAGCAGGTTGGCATGAATCTCAACAATTATAAATGTATATGTTATTACTAGATAACAACTAGATAACAACTAATTGATTTAAAAACTTGCTTTTGTTGGTATTTTGTGTATGTTAATTTCAATACTGTTACTTGTGGGTTGAGATTGTGACTGAGGCCCATAAAGACTGTATATGTGTTAATAATGGGGAGAGGATTCAAAGAACCACTTCTTCCTCTCTATGTATACTGTGATTACCTTTTGACATGGTATTGGATTAAGAGTTCCCATGCCAAATGCTTATCAATTGTTTCACTTGATGGGTACAATTAGAATCAATATCTCAAATACATGTGACATTAGAGAACAAATGTGATGGCACAATCAATAGAGCCAAAAGTTTGAACTTGTAGATTTCAGTCTAGTTTTATAGTTATCTTTCCTCAATTGTGGTTGAGAAACTTTTTTTCTTTTTGGGATAAAATTGTGGTTGAGAAATTGTTTGAAGATCATCAAGTGGAACAATTAAATAGGGTTTAATACGTCGAAGGGGTCGTAAATCAAGATCTCTTTTTCTGATAATGTATTTTATCTAAACCGACTATAGTAGAAAAGGATTTCTTGCTCAAGTAGGTATGGCCTAGTTTTGAGTTGTGGGTTCTGACCATGACAGTATTCTAGAGGAAGAAGAGGGATTAGGGTAGACTAGTGGTGTTTGGCATTTTCCTGGTGAGGTTTTAGTCATGGTGGCTGATGGCTTTGGTGTTGGATAGGGTTAAAATTTGGGGATGGTGGGGTGGCTAGGTTAGGCATTATTAGGATGAAGATTGCCTTGTTTATGGTATTAATTGTTTGGTCAAAATAGTTTTTTGTCCTTAATGTGTAAAAGTTATATAGCAAATAGTTAATATAAAAGTTTAAAAACTTGAATCATTAGTATGGTTTCTCAATTAACTTTTCTTTAATACTATATAATCTACATATGCATATATATTAACCTATTATGGGTGAAATAAGGTCACTCAAAATCAAATGAGAAAACAAGTCATATAATAATCTTTTTTATGGCCTGCTTATTTGGGGGTAATAAAGAGGGAATATAATAATCATTTCCGAAATATTTTTTATTATCTTATTTACTTAGAAATTGGTTCAAGAATTGTTATTGCTAATGACTTTTCTATTTCCTCACTATAAAGAATACTTGTTACTTTTTGTAAGATGGTATTTCTCATACCCTCTCCATAAGGAATAAAAAATTCAAAAAATGGGATAGTCATGTCCTCAATGAAAAACGTTAAATGACATATTTGGATTTGTTAATGAATTAAAGGATCTTATATTATCTTTCAGTGTAGTAAGCCTTTATTTTGAACTATGGAAAATAAAAAGCAAAAAGAAATTACAAAAGAAGATTGAGAAGATTTACCTCCATAAAATAAAAGACCTTCATATTTTCATAAGCTAAATAGGCTTTTTTTTTCTTTTTTTTTTTGGGAAAAAGTGAGTAAAAACTTTCATTCAAAACAATTTGTAAAAGGGATGTGTACAAAGAGGAGCACTCAAAAACTTCTAACCTACCTATTAAAAAAAACTAGCATCAGCAGATCTCTAGTGCAAAAGCCTGCCTAAAACAACATTAGGGTTTTCATCCATTTTAACAACAAAAAATAATATATTTAAAACTGATGTCTATAGGTGTTGCTATATCTCTTATCCTTCTTTTGTTTCTCTCTTTCCATAGATAGTATATTCTTGTAGCAAAAATTTTCCTTGTTGAGTGCTCAAAATACCTAAATTTTTTGGTTTCAAAAAATATCCAAAGGAAATATAGTACGACGGTCTTGCCAATGTCCATCCAGTAGCAAATTCAATACGCTTCCATAGCTGGTTTGCATATGTACACCCAAAAAACAAATGATCATGTCTTTCTTCACAACCTCATGTAGCATCTGCTTTTTTGTACAATACCCCAAGCATGTAGTTTGTCTAAGGTGAGAAGTTTTTGTTGTACCGCCATCCATAAGATGAAACTATGACTTGGTGTCAATTTTTTGTGCCACACTACTTTCAGTACCACAACTCTTGATAAGTGAAAAGCAGTTTTTATGGACAATGCTTTAGCACTGCCCACTGTGTTGCCCACCCTCCACACCAGCTGATCTTGACTTCCTGCATCTGGTTTCATAGAGTCTAAACTCCTCATAAATTGACTAAATTAGCTACCCTATTTACTTAATAAGATCTTCTAGTTTTCAGCTCATGTAATAGTGACTCAGGATAACATAGTAATCTTTGGATAGATATAATGTTATCATACAAATTCATCGTGAACTTGTGGGAAAGTTGAAATTTATTGAGAAAGCATAGTTTAATTTTTCCAACTATACTTCACTTACACTTGCTCATATGAGAATTATAAGATTTTTGCTCTTTTTTTAAAAAAATTTTTTTTACTAACCTGTTAATAAAGGTTTGTTGTTTAGTTTTTTCTTTACCTCCCCCCCCCCCCCCCCCCCCCAAAAAAAAAAAAAGCACCAAAACCCATCAAATGAAAAAGGAAAATTAAATTGGTTGTCCATTTGTTTGTCCATTCCTTACCACCTCTATCCCCCCAAGCTCGAGGAATGGGTTGTCCATCAAGTCTTTTCAATCTATAATTTTGTCCATTCCCTACCACCTCCTTCACCCTCATAGGGTCTTCCCTAGCCGAAGCTCATGTTTGATTCACCCCAAAAAAGAAAAATGCTCATGTTTATGCACTTTAGAGGGACAAATAATTATTTGTGGGAACCCTAGGATTACTAGAAATTGATTTGTTAGGACTAATCTTGCTTAGAAGAATTTAACATTTATGTGTCCTAGGTAGTATCCTATGATTATCCTTTTTCTTGTGTTAGTATCCTAAGATTATCAATTGCCAAATCATCCATGATCCTTCAATGATAGAATGTGGCAAGAGTTGGGGGGAAAAGAGAGCATTCATGCACTTCTGATGGAGCAACAAACTAGCAAGATTTTCAGAGATGACAATCAATGTGGATGAGGATTGTTAGTTATTATGCAAACGTCCAAGTTGAATCCCTAACCTTAACACCCCCCAGTTGTATATAAATAAGAAATTTTTTCTTATTTTCTCATCTCATTGTTCCACAGCTATCGATTGCCACTATTGCAGCAATCTGCCACAGAAATTTGTTACTCAGCAATACACAGCACACACCACTGCCTTTTGGATCCAGTATGGGTTATAATTTTTGAGATGAATAATGTCATTTTCTCAAGTTGTGGCTTTCTTTGCGGTATCTCATGTTGTCAGGGGACCTCACAAACTCTGTTTCAGTATTCTTAGTCCATAGAATTTTTATTTTGGATCTTTGAACTTTTATGGTCGATAGTAGTCTTTATTTTCCAATATTTTGTCTTCAAAATATTTGCCTGATGCCAAATCTTGCAGATGGATCCCGAGTGCCTGTTAAAGGAATTAAGCTCAGCCTTTCCCACCATAAATCATCCATTATCCATCATCCTTAGTGCCCCTCTAATTTGATCTCTAATTTAGTCATCATTAGGATTAGAGGACTAGAAAATGGATGGATACAAAGGGTGAATCTAAGGGCTTGTAGTGGTAGAAGCTTGTCCACATATTACATGTTTTGCCATAACTAGTCCCCCTCAAATACATAGTTGATTGGTCATCTTAAGCTTGTCAATTTGAAAGAAAATGTTTAGAGATGTTTGAGTGAAGGAGTTAGATTGTGAACTTTGTCAACTTGGATAGCATAGCCACGATTCATACACAAACCATGCTAACAGGTAATCTAGTTCACCTTTTTCTTTATTTCTGTAAGAAGTCATGTTATTAAAATAATAATTGTTACCACATGTTTTGTTAGTTGTAAGTATTAATAATTTTATTATTATCTAGATGGTTGTTAGCACATGGTGGTTAATTGTTTCTAGTTGGTTAGTTAATTGTACCAACCATGTTTAGGTAATTGTATTAGTTTTACCTACCATTAACAACCATGTTTATGGTACCTATTCATAGGTGCTCATTTTATGTTTTGAGGTGTGATAACATAAAATTCTCTTCTCTATATTTTTCTACATGATATTAGAGTTATCAATCCAAACTAGCTTACGTCACTTGACCCATAATGAGTGAAACATTACCTAACCGAAACAAGACACCTGACTCTAAATTTAGATTTGGAACCGCAAATGCCACAATACTGAGAAATACATATATTTCTTTTAAAAATGCTGAGAGTAGTAGGTGAATTATTGATAAGGGTACAATTGGTCACATGTGTAACTCTTTTTTTAACTTCGAAAGCTTTTACCTTAGTGAAAAAATAATATAGGCTGCTAGTGGAGGGTTAGTTTTGTCGAAAAGAAAAGGGTTGGTTTAACTTGGAAATTTATGTTTATATGATACTTTGTTTGTTTCTGATTTACAATAAGATTTGCTATCGGTTGGTAAATTTGGCAAGAGACGTGACATGTAATGTGACCTTTACTCACTCTTAGTCTTATTGTGTTTTTCAAGACCAAACTTTCGAGATGATAATTGGCAATGCTGTAAAAGTGAATGAGCTCTATTTTTTGGATAGTCAATCTAAGCTTTGGTCTTTACTCTTTTCTGGAAATAAAGGTGACATTATATTATGGCACCAGCATTTAGGGCATCTAAATTTTGAGTGCATGCATTACTTATACCCAAAATTATTCTTGAATAGAATGTTGTTGATTTCAAGTTTGAGCATTGCATGATCTCTAAATTTTCTACAAAATCTTACCCTCCACAGCCGTATAATTCTTCAAAATCATTTCATTTAATTCATAGTAATATTTGGGGGCTATTTAAGGTTATTGCTTGTGTTTGGGTATAAATGGTTTATTACTTTTATCGATGACTATTTCAAAGTTTATTGGGTCTTCTTAAAAAATCAGAGGCATTTTCGTTAAATGGTTTCCAAATACAAATATTAGTCTTGCGGTTTGATGGCAAAGAATTTTTCTCTAAGGAGTTTGAAAACCATACATCAAAATTCTTGTGCATATATGCTACAATAAAAAGGAATATTTGAATACAAAAATTGACATATACTAGAGATTGCTCAATCTCTAATGGTTACAAATATAGTGTTGCATCATTATTGGGGGAAAGTTATTTTAACCGCTGCCTATTTTATAAATAGAATGATCATTACTAAGGGGAAGTTATTTTAACGCTGCTTATCTTATAAATAGAATGCCTTCTAAAGTTTTGAAATTTTAAACTCCTCTTAGGGTTCTTCAAAAGTCTTTTCCTTACATATACATAGTTAGTTCTCTCTCTCAAAGTTTTTGGTTGTACTATGTTTGTGTCAAACCATTTTCTCAAAATACACAAACTAGAAGGGAAAGCTCTCAAGTGCATATTCACCAGGTATGCTCCCTTCCAAAAGGGTTACTAGTGTTATCATCATCCTTCTAGATGTTTTCTCATTATTGTCGATGTTGTGTTCTTTGAACAAATTTGTACTATGTATCATCAAGTTAGCAAGAAAATGGAAGTTTTTCTGAGTGTTTGTTTGCCTTTCTTCTCATGTATCAATTACCGTCCGGTAAACACTCTCAGTTCTAGAAGTACCTTAGAAAATCGCACCAGATCATATAATTCCTTTTGATACAAACTCAACACATAAAAAATAAGGTTTGATTTCATGTCACTTTCTTCAATTTTGATGAAAAGAGTGTGCTTTGCTTTACTTTGTTGATATCTAAGTTTCAATACAATATTGTTAAAATTTTTGAACTATGTGGGGTGATTGCTTTAGTCCATACTAAGATTTCTTTAAGTTATACATTTTTTTATTCATTTATTTTGATTCAAATCCTTGTGGAAGCTTCATATATGTCTCTTTTTTTAAGTCTCCTTTAAGAAATGTATTCTTCATGTCCAATTGGTAAAGCGGCCAATCTAGATTGGAAGCTAAGGATAGTAGCACTCTAATTGAGTTTAACTTAGTAACTGGAGCAAATTTCTCTTCGTAATCTAAGCCAGATGTCTGTGTGTAGCCTTGAGCTATTAGGTGGGTTTTATATCTTTTCGTATTTATATATGATTTGTGTTTTATACTAAATATTTGCTTAGAAAGTTCTATTTCCTACTAGTGTTAAGAATATTAAATCCTTCTCCTAAGATTTTATTATCTATCAATAAATTACTGAACCTTTCGTAATATCATGTAGAAAATAATTTGAATCAATCTACATATTCACATTTTTTTTCCAAACCATGTTTGAATTAATCATCGCTTTCACACCTTCTTCCGTAACCATTATTTCAAGCCAATTCACACATCTTATAATTCCTTTTAATATGATCTCAACATATTGTCAATACAAACTTCTCGAACCTTTCTTTTTACATTGGTTATATTTTTTTATTATCCTTTTTATCTTATTGTTGACTTATATGGTAAATTTATTCTTAAACCTTTTATTAACGTATACATGAGGAGTTTTGTTGCTGTGCTTATTCCTATTAAAATCAACCAAAAACTTGAGAAGTTCAAGCTCAATCTTTTTACTCCATACAATACTAGATGGCTTACTTTTAGTTCGTTTTGTTGTGCTTTTGAGATGTTGCCTATTTTGATAGTTCCCTTTGACACCACTTTCACCGTCATCATTAGCATTGTTGACCTTTTTCTCTTCTTCTTTTTGTCATTTTCCGTTGATATATTAACTACCGTATAAAAAAGAAGCAATTGGATGAAGAAATGCAAAATCAAAATGACAATGATGGATTAGTGGAACATGATAGGAAAGAAGCAAAAGAAGAAGCCGACGATGCTAATGATGATGGTGAAAATAGTGTTAAAAGAAATTATTGTTAAAAGAAATTATCCATATTTTCTTGGAAACACGATGAGACGAATTAAGTGTAATCCATTTGATGTTGTAAGGAGTAAAGAGAACGAGCTTAAACTTATCAAGTTTTTAGTCAATTTTAATAGAAAAAAGCACAACGACAAAACTCTTCATGCATATGCTAATAAAAAGTCAAAGGCAAGAAGTTGATAATAAGATAAAAAGGATAAAAAAAAATATAACTAATATAAAAGAAAAGTTCAAGAAGTTCATATTGATAATATGTTAAAGATCATATCAAAAGGAGTTATATGGATTGATTCAGATTGTTTTCCATATGACATTACAAAATGTTTCAGTAATCGGTTGATAAATAATAAAGTCTTGGAAGAAAGATTTGATATTCTTGACATTAATAGAAAACAAAACTTTATAAGTTAGTGGGTGTTTAGTATAAAACATAAATCATATGCAAGTGTGGAAAGATATAAAGTCGCCTAATAGCTTAAGGCTATATACAGACACGTAACCTAAATTATGAGGAGACACTTATTGTAGTTATCTAGTTAAACTCAATTAGACTATTACTATGAAGCTCACTAGTTGGAAGCGAAGAATGCATTTCTCAATAAAGACTTAGAAGAAGAGATATCTGTAAAGCTTCCACTAGGATTTGAATCAAAAGAGATGAATGGAAAAGTGTGCAGGTTGAAGAAATCTTTTAATGGACTAAAGTAATCATCTAGGGAATGGTTAAAGTTTACTGATACTTTATTGAGACTTGGATATCAATAGAGTCTAAGTAGAGCACACTCTTTTTGTCAAAGTTGAAGAAAGTGGCATGAACTC